>JAHFWL010000943.1:0-325488 GCA_021292165.1 Shinisaurus crocodilurus | reverse complement strand
GTTGCTAGGAACATGGGCAGGAAGGTGCGGTTGCACTCATGTCCTGCTTGTGGGAACCCGTGGGCAGCTGGTTGGCCACTGTGCAAACAGAATGCTGCTGCTAATAGATGACAGTTGAAGGAGAGGAGTCGTCAAATGGAGGAGCCATTCTTTGGGCTTTGGCCATCTCTTGTGTTGACTACTGCATTGCGGCCCAGCCTTTGAATGTAGTTCAGAAGCTGCAGCTAGTAGACAATTATGTGGCTCACCTCTTGAATGCTCTTTTAAGTGTTTGACACCAGTTGCTGGGGAACATGGGCAGGAGGGTGCTACTGTACTCATGTCCTACTTGTGGGTTTCTCATGGGCAGCTGGTTGGCCACTGTGTGAACAGAATGCTGGACTAGATGGACCCTTGGTCTGATCCAGCATGGCTCTTCTTATGTTCTTATCTTGTATCCCTTTTTTGGTGCACATCATGTCACAATCTTCAGGAAAGTACCGTATGTGTTGGTTCATTTTACAAATAACATTGAGTAATGTGCCATTCTAATCTAAAGAGAATAAATGTTAAGACCAAAATGGATTGAAAAATAAGCCTACTTTAATCCAGGCTAAAACGTATTTATGGCAATGTGTTGAAAACATGAAATAATTTGACTATAATAAGAAAAGGTGGGAAGCAGAAAGGATGAGTTTTTGGAAACTTCAACCAACATGCTATAAGCTGTGCTGTATACTGAGGATCCTCTGTTTGTGGCTTACAGAGATGAGCTCCTGGATAGTTCTTATTAGGCAATAAGAGTTCAACACAAGGGATGGGGGAGAAATTTGTTTGGTTCACATTTTAATGTGAATTTACATAATCTTGCAGGTTTGAACTAACTTGAGAACCAAAACACAGATCCTGCTAAATTCGCATTTCTCCAAAATTTTGCAATGGAGTTCTCCAAATAAAAAATGCATATGAAAATCTGTATATTAGGGGAAAGTGCAGACAAAAATTGTGTTAATAATGAGAATAACATTAAAATGCATTCTAAAAGGACAATTGCTTCCAAAAAAATGTGTATATGAGACATAATTGCATACAAAAATGCATGTATTAGAACAGGGGTGGGCAACTTCAGGAGGACTGGGGGCCATTCCCTCCCTGGACACCACCTGCAGGCAGCACCTCCCCCCCCCAGGCATCAAATATGAATGAATGAATGAATGAATGAATGAATGGAATAAAAATGGCATCCATAATTTGCAAGCTAAATTTGACCCTTTCGGTACGCCATATCCTTTTTTCCTTCTTTTTTCCTTTTTCCTAATTTTGGGGACATGGGGGTTGGGAGAGACCAAATGCAGTGCACAGACCACATCTTGCCCTCCCTTGTATTAGGATAAATGTTCACAAAAACACATTCAGATTTTCATGCATCCTTTTTTTAAAAAAAATCCTCAAAGTTTAGGACAAACCAAACTTAAGTTTGGAAAACATCTCAAAGTTCAGGATGAACTGAATTTAAGATTGAAAAATGGGAAACTGAGATAAACCAAAACCAAAATGGACAGGTTTGTCTATCCCTACTCAACATCTAACCCACCAAATAAATTCAGAGTCTGGGATTGGCTTGTAGAAGACACTGTAGTAAAGTGGTCAGGGCAATGAATAGTGTAGAACATAGTACATCATCTCCACAGGGAGATTAGTTTCTCCTTGTTAGGTGTACCATCATACTGCTAGTTAGCTTAAAATATTAATACACACTACTGGGTGGGAAGCACAATCCATAAGAATGATTAGAAGTAAGGAAACAAGGAACAATAATTACTCCGGATACATTAACTGAGAGTACAAGCTTGTGATCTTAGCTTACATCCATTTCAAATACTCTATGACTCTGTGGGCATAGTCCTCTCCTCTCTCTGGGGATTGTACCACTTTAGTTCTCAAAATCATTTGTTTGAAAGCACAAACTGTACAGTCACTTGTTTGAAAGCACGAACATTATGACAATTACGTTGTGTTTCAAAATATAGCACTTCAGAGCAAAATTTTGAAAATGAGCCCTCTTTTCCAAGTTACACTTTGCATGGGATACACCTTACAAATTCAGGTATCTCTAAACAAGGCCAGTGGTGGAGACTTTATGGATGAACAAGTCAGTACAAGAAGAAAGCATTTCATGTGTTTCACATTGGGAAATAATTTCAATACAGCACCCAATGTAGCTGGATTCCAATTCTGAGTAGTACACAATGATCCACCTGGCCCTTACTGTGGATGAATACTCTTCAAGGCAACAACATGGAATATCCCTCCCATTCTCTAAAGATGAGAAAAATATGCAGAAAGAAGATTCTGTTAACAATTTGATTGCATTTTGCACTTGCCTCCTGCCTGTACAGATGTTTACAGCACACAATGGGATGAGTCGCTGCAATACAGCAGCACATACTAAGTTTTTCTCTTATACTGCTTTGGCGTATGAAGGGAAGCCACCATACATACGTACTAGGTCAGTATGACTTTTTGCAAAGAAAAAACAAAGCCAATTAAGGTTGCAATGCTATGCTTACCTGGGAGTACGTTCCATGGAACTCAATAGCCTGTTTGTCTGAGCAGACCTGCATAGGATTGTGCTTTAAGGTAGGGTTGTGCACGGAGCTTGATGTGTGTGTGTGTGTGTGTGTGTGTGTGTGTGTGTGTGTAAGCTCAGCAAACCCCCCCCCCCTCCCGAGCTCCACTCGACTTATCTCTTCCCAGCTCGGCTCACGTCCTCGCTAGCCAGGACAGGGAAAAGAACTTCTCATTAAGATTCTAATATTCTAAGAAGGAAGGAAGCATGGGCCTATATCACATCACATTATACATTTTATTATTACATTTATATATCCCACTTTTTCCTCTTGCAAGGAACTCAAGGCAGCTTACATGGCCCTCCTCCTCTCCATTATATCCTCACAACAAAACTGTGAGGTAGATTAGCCTGAGAGTCAGTGACTGGCCCAAAGTCACCCAGTGAGCTTCATGACCAAGTGGGAACATATAGAAAACTACGTAGATGCAAGGGAGAAGAGTTCTAGCCAAGCTTCCCTCTAATATCCTAATTTTTCTATGTGGCTATTATATTTAGAATCATAGAGTTGGGAGAGGCCATTTAAGTCATAGAGTCCAACTCAGTGCAGGAATCCCATATAAAGCATCCCTGACAGATGGCTGTCCACTCTCTGCTTGGATACCTCCAGTGTCAGAGAGCCCATCACCCTCCTGGGCAGTTGGCCCCATTGTCTGACTGCTCTGACTGTTAGGAAGATTTTCCTGATCAGCCCAAATCTGCCTTCCTGTAACTGAAGTCTGTTATTCCGTGTCCTACAGCCTTGGATGATAGAGAACAGGTTGCAGCCCTCTTCTATGTGACAGCCCTTTAGGCACTTCGGTAGTACTATCATACCCTGCCTCAGTCTTCTTTTCTCAAGGCTAAACATACCCAGTTAGGGGTGTACCGCTCGGCCTCCAGGCGGGTGTAGCGGGCCGAAATCGGCCCCACTCATGCCTGCTGGAGGCTCGCGGGGCCTTACCGGGTCCCGGCGCGGCTCACCTCTCCACGGCGAGCTGCCCACGCCGCCCACGCTGGTCCTGTTGCATCACTTCCGGCTGGCTGGAAGTGACGCGACGGCACCCTGCGCAGGCACGCTGGGCCCCCGCGCTGCGTATTTTGACCCAGCGCGCCTGTGCAGGGTCCGGTCGCATCACTTCCGGGACCAGCGAGGGCCAGCGTGGTGGGCTCAAGCGGCGCAGAGAAATGCTCTGCGCCGCTCAGAAAATTGAGATGGGGGCCGCCACCGTGGAGAGGAGAGGCGGCGGCGAGACAGCCCCTCCCGAAGGTACGTGAACACCCTTATACCCAGCGTCTCTGATTTTTCATCATAGGACTTAGTCTCTCATCCCATGATAATCTTTGTTGTCCTTCTCTGAACTAATTCCAGTTTATCTGAATCTTTCTTAAAGTGCATGTGTGGTGTAACATTCCATCCCAGGATACTCCATCTACAGTGAGAACTAGGCTAATGGGGTAGTAAGATGTTTTCCAGATTGAGAAATAGCAAATTTAGAAATAATTATTGTTTCTAAATGATGATGATGATGATGATGATGATGATGATGATAGCAATAACAATAACAACAACAACAACAACATCAACAACAGCAATAACAGAAATAATAATAATGGAAATAATGATTATAATTTAAATAGAAATACAGTACATGACACCATAGTGTTGAAGACTGTGACCAGGTCACTTGTGTGCCTTGCTCAGTCTGCTGCCCAGGTGCTGTTGATTGGCAACATCAAGGCCCAGCCCTCCCTTGTGGTGGCTCTTTGTCTTTATACCAGATTTGGCCTGGACAGCCCTTCAAATAGAGGACTGTCCTCTGTAAAAGAGGACACATGGCCTTTGTATCCAGTCGAGTCCTGACGTATATTAAACAACAGAATGAGAAGACTCTTTGTATCCAGAGTAATAAACGTTAATAAATGTTGTGTAGGGAGTCCATTGTGGCTTGATTTCCACCACCAGAAAACTGTGGAAGCCAGCGTTCTTTCATTTGTATCTTCATCATAGTATGTTGTCTCTGATTATGTCCTTGGTTCATTACTCCAGGTGTACTTGGAAGACAGCTTGTTATATCCAGCATGAGGGTTAGCGCATATTCCTATGCCAAATATCCACCCAGTCATATCATTGGTTAAAACTCACCATACAAGTCAGGTCCATTATGTAACAAGTTTCCCAACCTCCACGGCAGAGTCATTAATATTGATTAGAGTTTGAGGAAACCACATTATGTCCCCATCTCAATGCAGTAAATGCCAATAGAATATACTGTTGAGAGGTGAGACACCACCAAGACGAGCTCTGAGCTTCTTGAGTTGAATTGAGATCTAGAAACTCTGAAATGTGATCCTGCTTAAGTTACTTTCAACCTATGACATCATCTTACTAAAAGTAATAACTTCAGAACTTCTTTTTAAGAAGGTCTTTTCTACTTGTAGTTCAATGCACTTTTGACCCACCGGAGGGGGGGAATGAGGATTTTGCCTGATTTAGGATACAAAGAAAAGCGCACACCCACCATAGGCCTTGATATTTGCTTGATATCTTGGTAAAGGAAACAAAATGTCAACCCCCTTATTTGACAAAGGCCACACATGATCACATAAGGGATATCAGCTGGTAATGCTAAGCTGAAAATACTTTTTCCTGTCTTTCTCCACCTTACATCAATACAGGCCATTCCAGGGTTTTGCTTTGGGCTTCTGATGTTCCATTGAACATCTATGCAAATGCCACTTTTTTTGTTGTTTTTGTTTCCAACAAGTTTTCAAAGTCTGATTTTTAGATTAGGCAGCTACATATTCCTTCAGACTTGAAAGAAAGTTAAAAATGGAAGCAAGGTAAGAGTTGTTCAGAAAGGTTCTCTGTGGATGGCAGCTGCTGATGGGTATTCAGAGGCTTTTGAAGCAGAACTCAGCTGCCAGATCCCTGATGGGAGCAGGTCACTGGGAGCATATCATATAAGTGCTCCAACATTTGCAGTTTGCATTCATCCTAGGAAGCGTGGAAGGTGCTGGTGGGTTTCCACCGCTCAGGCTCTTAACTTTGTAAGTAACTTCATGCCTTCCTTACCCAAGTAAAGCATGAAAAGCACAAATGATGGTCTCTTCTTCTCCCATATCCTGTCACAATCTCTGTGAGCAAGTGAGAATATCACATATGAAGCATACCTGATAGCACTAATAGGGGTGGGGATTCATTCAGTTAATTCATTTTCTATATTTATTTATTAATTTTTATTTATTCATTTTCTATACCACCCAATAGCCAAAGCTTTCTGGGTGGTGTACAGCAATCAGTTAAAAAGTACAATTACATACAATTAAATATAAACAATAAAAACAGTATAAAAATTTAAAACCAATTTTAAAAATATCACAAAAATTAAAAACAAGTTAATAAAACAGCACCACTAAAACAATTTACCAACCCACCATATACCATTTAGTTATTTAAAGCCTCAGTGTAGAGGGCAGCCTTAACCTGGCGCCAAAAAAATAGTAGAGTTGGCCCCAGGTGGGCCTCAGGGTGGAGCTTGTTCCACAGTTGAGGGGCTACCACAGAAAAGGCCCTCCCCCTTGTTGCTGCCATCCGAGCCTCCCTCTGAGGTGGCAGTCGAAGGAAGGCCCCAGATGTTGAATGTAGTGTCTGGGTAGATTGTGGTTGGGAGAGGCGTTCCATCAAGTATTGTGGTCTGAAGCCATCTCGGGCTTTATAGGTTAAAACATTTTAATGTGAACTTACCTAATTTCACACTTCCAAAACACTTTGTGAACCCAAACTCAGTTATCCTTCAAAATCTGCACTTCTCTGAATTTTGAAATGTTCTTCAATCAAACGATGGATTGGATCCAGGATCTGCCTTCCGTGAGAAGAAGTAACTTTAAGCAAGAAGAAGGGCCCCACTCACAGAAGGTCCTTCCAGCCAATTTGGGCGGGATTCCTCTTCTCCCCATATCATAGCTCACCCCATAGCTCTCTTGACTCTCTGTGTAGCATTTTCTGGGGGCTGGAGGGGCTGCCATGGGAAGGAGGGGACGGGGAACTTCCACCAGTGCAGCTTATCCAGCACAAATCTGGATCCAACCCAATGTATACAAAAAATGTGTATGCTACAGAAGATAAAGTTGAAACGTGTATTATATTTAAAAAAATTCTTGTAAAAATGTTATATTAGGCAAAAAATGTGTACAAATATGCATGCATGTATTAGGTGAAATATGCAGAAAAATGCATATCAATGTTCATGCAATCTTTCAAAAGAATTCAAAGTTTGGAACGAACTAGATTTAAGATGGGAGAAATTTGAGATTAGCTGCAGTGAAAACAAGGGGGAGGAGAAACTGAGAAAAAATGAAATTGACAGATTCATCCATCCCTAGGTAGCACCTGTAAAAAGTAGGAATATTTCTGAAATTCTCCTCATTCAAAATTCTCTCTGGATTTTGGAATTCCAAATTACCTGGAATTCTTGTTTCTGAAGTGGAAGTAATGAATTAGGAACCTTTCATTGTGCCATTTAAAATGCTGCTGCTGATAATAATATTAATAATAATTCCAGTTGTTGTACAGAGTGTTGTGAATGCAGTTAGCCACAGCTTCCAGCTTTCCCAAATGCGTTGTAAACAATGATGATAAAACATTGCAAAAAAAAAAAGAAGAAGAAGCAATCTTATACTGAATCAGGTCACTGGCCCATGTGGTACAATATTGACACCAGGGGTGCAGAACCCATGGCCCTCCAGAAGTTGTTGGACTGGGGAGGAGCCTGCGCTGGCTATGGAGCAGTAGCTTTTCTGCCGAGCTCCCGGAATGATTTGAAAACATCTGCAAATACACAGGAGAGACAAAGCGTGAGTTTAAATTCCTTTGCTGTTTGCTTTCTGGAAAGTATGCAGATATAGAGCTAACAAAGAAATAACAAGAATAGCTTTCTTTTGATGTGCTTCGCTCTGGATTGTTTATGAGCTCCAGACGGGTGAAAAAGTCCCTACCCCCTCTTTGGAAACGCGATCGGGCGCATCCCTCGGATAACAGTTTGAAAAGGCTAATTAGGATCCTTGACACTAAAGATATTGAATGTTCTTATCAAACTCTGCAACGGGGTCCTGATAAGAAGCCACGAGGTAGTGAAAGTTTCGAGACAGCGAGGGGGAAGGGCGGAAAAATGGCGGATTCAGCTGGCAAATTCCCTGCTGGTGCCAAGCCAAAGTCAATATCTCCAGCCAAGCTTAAAGGGGCAGCACCAGATTGGGAGAAAATTCTATCACAGTTTCAAAGCTCTATGGAAGCAGGCCAGCAGAAACAAATAGAAGCAATTGAGAAATTTCAAAATCTGCATCAAGAGGATATGAAGCAAATGCGAAAGTCCATAGATCATTTAGGGGTTCAAGTTAAAGAGCTGCAAGTTAGAGTGGATAAGGTGGAAAAACTCCAGGTGAAGGATGAAAAAAGTTTGAAAAGTATGAAATGAAATTTAATGAGATGGAAATACAGATGATTAACATGCAAGACAGGCAACGTCGTTCCAACATTCGGATCAGAGGCTTCCCCATGGAGATGGGGGAGACTGGATATAAGTTAAGAGGCAGTATTTTGGAATGGATGAATGAAGCTGTCTCTGGAGAAACAATTTTTTGGGATGATATGGACATTGAGATTGTGCATAGAGTGGGAGCATTAAGGCGTGGTATGACATCCAGAGATGTTGTACTGAAATTTGCAAATTTATACAAGAAGGATGTCTTCATGAAAGAGATTAGAAAGAAAGGTCAAGTAGCTTTCAAGGGGGCTACTTTGCAAATCTACAATGATCTTTGTCAGCAAACAATAAAGTGGAGGCGAAGTGTTAAACCGTGTACAGCAGTCTTGATCAGAAAGGGATTACAATACAATTGGGGTTACCCAGTTTTTCTTACTTTTGTGTGGAACAGTAAGAGATACAAGATCTCATCATGTGATCAAGGCATGGGCCTGCTGGGAGAGTTGGGGCTTCATGATGATGTGGAGGGTCCAGAATCGATGGGTCAACTGGAAGAAGAAGGAGCCAGTGGAGGAATTGTATAAGAGGTCGTTTCAACACGAGAAGAAAAAAGAAATAGAAAATGTTTTATAAAGAAGTTATCCGGGAGGGAATGAGGGGCTGCTGTTCGGGCTGGTGATGGGTCCTTTCCCCCCCCCCCCTGGGATAGGTGGGTAGGTTTAGGGTGGGGCAAGTTGCCCTGGCTAAGCAGGGGGGATAGTTTAGATGAATGTGGGGGTGGGTTAAGGGGTATGTTATTGGGTATTATTTTCACCTTTGGGGACCAAAAAAGAAAAAATGTTGTTAATAGATGGATTATAAGTTAAGAATTTCAACTTTAAATGTTAAGGGGCTAGGGTCAGTTACTAAGAGAAGGCGAATAGAAGCACTTCTTAAAAAGGATAAGGCAGATATTATATTCTTGCAAGAAACGCACTATATACAGGTAGATATATTATAATGTATGGGACCTTGGGAGGGGAAGAATATGTTATTGTTAATGTTTATGCTCCCAATCAAAATCAAGGAGAATTTTATCAACATGTGTTTAAAGAAATGGGTAATTTTCAAAATCAAAGGGTTATTATGGCTGGGGACTTTAACATGGTATTGGATAGAAGAAAAGACAAATCCAATCCGACGAGAGAAGATCAGAGAAATAATCTAACGATCTTGAATAAGTTAATTAGTAAGGAAGGGTTGCTAGATGTTTGGAGAGGAGTCAAGGGGAATGAGGAAAGATATACATTTTACTCATCAGCAAATAAGAATTATTCTAGGATAGATTTTATTTTTGTGTCCAGGACACTGTTTTCAAGGGTCCTGGGCACAGAGATAGGAGTGATAAAAGTTACAGATCATGCTTTGGTTAACATGGATTTGAAGATACATAAGGATTATAGAGAAGCGAAAAGATGGAGATTGAATTGTAATATTTTTCGTTATAAACATTTAACAGAGAAAATAGAGAAGGAATTGAGGGAAATTTGGGAATTTAATCAAACAGAAGAATGTACTGAAGCGATAATATGGGATACAATGAAGAGTGTAATGAGAGGAATAGGATTGAGAGAGGCAATAAATTTGAGGAAACAACAAGAAGTTTTTTATCAAAAGCTAGAGGGGGAGATTAGGGATTTGGAAAAGAAGTATTTAGAGAAGAGGGATAAAAAGATTTTTGTAGAATTACAGGGTAAAAGGAAAGAATTGGAGAATAAAGAACTGGACAGGGTACAAAGGAATTTGATTTACACAAAAAGGGAGTATTTTGAGAATAGTAATAAAAACTCTAAAATGTTGGCTAGATTAGCACAAAAAAAAAAGAAAAAAGCTTAGTGGGGATGATTAAAGATAAGAGGGGTAAAGAATATAATCTAGTAAAGGATAAATTGAAAATTTTCATGAATATTACACGGAGTTATATAAGGCAGGAAAATGGTCGGAAGCTGAGAGTAGAAGATATATCGAGAAAAATTTAAAAATAAAAATCCAGGATGAAGATAGAGAGAAAATGGAGCAACCATTCACAGAAATTGAAATAGAAAGTGCTATAAATAAATTAAAACAGGGGAAAACGCCAGGACTGGATGGTCTGGGGGCGGAATATTATAAAGTCTTTAAAAAAATGTTAATTCCGAAGTTAAAACGGTTGTTTAATGATATTTTACAGGGGGGAGAGATCCCCCCGTCATGGAAACAGTCCTTGACCATTTTAATCCCGAAACCAAGAAAGGATTTAGCAGAACCAGGTTCTTATAGACCAATATCATTAATTAATCAAGATGCTAAACTATTGACAGCAATTTTAGCTAGAAGAATGAATAGTTTTCTAAATAAGTATATAGGGATAGATCAATGTGGGTTTATTCAAGGAAGACAAATGGCAGATTTAACAAGAAGGGTTCTGAATATAATTTATTTAATAAAGAAAAATAATTTGAAAGCGGGGGTTCTTGCATTGGATATTTTTAAAGCCTTTGATTGTGTGGAATGGCCTGCATTAAAGATGTTAATAAAAACTATGGGGTTTGGAGAAAAATTTATAGGTATTACTAACCAATTATATACTCATAATGTCACGTCGGTAATTGTAAACGATGGAATAACAGAAACTATTAGCCTAGGCCGGGGAACTAGACAGGGTTGTCCCCTTTCCCCAGTATTATTTGTGTTAGTTATGGAATTGTTAGCGAATTCGATAAGACAGGAGAAGAAATTATTGGGGATAGGAATAGAGACCAAATGTAAGATAAACCTTTTTGCAGATGATATCTTGTTAACATTAGAACGGCCTATAGAAAATTGGGATTGGATAGAGAAACATTTAGATGAATTTAGAGAAGTAACAGGGTTAAAAGTTAATTGGGATAAATTGGAGATAATGACATTTAATTATAGTAAACTGGAGGAAAGGGGATTTAAACAAAGGGGAGTGGATATAAAGATAAAAAATATAATTAAATATTTAGGTATTGATATATTAAAAGATTTGGATGAAATAGGGGAATGTAATTTTAAAAAACTAAAAGATGAAGTTAAAAATCAAATAGAGGATTATAAAAAATTGGGATTATCGTGGTTTGGTAGGATAGCTTTGATTAAAATGAAGATTTTACCGAAGTTTAATTTTTTATTTAGAATGATACCATATAAGATATCAGAGAAAGAAATTAAAGAGTGGCAAGTAATGTTAAATAGCTATTGTAATGGGGGGAAAAAATCAAGGATTACTAAGAATAGATGGTATAAAGCTCAAAAAATAGGGGGACTTGGTCTCCCTAATTTAAAATGGTATTATATAGCTAATCAACTTAGATATATCATGGATATTATTGTTAGAAAAGATTTTATGTGGTGGGAAATAGAAGCATTTGAATTGGGTAATAGGGTGGATAAATTCTTATTTACAAAACAAGGACATATTATGACAAAAAGATTAGAAAATCCCTTTTTAAAAAATATGTTAGAAATTTGGGGTAGAAATAAGGAAATATTTTTACCAGGTATATCCCCACTTACTCCAGTGGTGGTTATGGAAGATTTTCCCGAGAATGTTAGACATTTAGAACGAATTTTTAGAGAGAAAAAGGTGATAACTTTAATGGATTGGCTGGAAAAAATGGAGACAAGACAGCAAATAATTGATAGGGTTGGGGCAGGAAGAATTTCTTGGTTAAATTTAATTCAATTAGTACAATGGGGTAAGAAATGGAAGAGAAGACATGAGCATGAAAGGGATTTCACTGCATTTGAGCAGGTGGTTATGTCTAGAGAACTTGTAGAAGGAAATGCATCAGCTAGGGGTCTTACAAAGATGTTATATAAAATGTTGCAGAAATCAGAAGAGCAAGCAGAAAATCTTAAAATAGTTTGGGATACAGAGTTTGAAGAGGAAATATCAAAGGATGAGTGGAATAAGATTTGGGATAGGCGAATATTGAAAAATATGTCTATAAGAATTAAAGAGAATTTTTATAAGTTAATTTGGAGATGGTATTTGACCCCAGTGAGATTAAATAGAATAGATAATAAATGTTCTCCAATGTGTTGGCGAGGATGTCAGGAATTGGGTACATATGCTCATATGTGGTGGAGTTGTAAAAATGTAATGGATTTTTGGAAAATGATTTTTGAGGAAATATCAGAAATTGTTGGAGTTGATTTAGAGGTATGCCCTAAACTAGCTTTGCTAACAATAACGGAAAAGGTGATCGGTTCACAAAATGTTAAAGAATTAATCATAAATTTGTTAACAGCAGGTAGACTAATGATAGCAAGGAAATGGAAAATCCAGCAAGTTTTCACTATTACTGAATGGTATAAGGAAGTATGGGATATGGCTTTGAATGATATGTTGACTTGTAATATTAAATGCAAAAGGGGTCAATTAAAGAAAAATAATTTTAAGGATATTTGGGGTTTATTTTTGGAATATGTGTTTAAAAGGGGGAAAGGGAGTTTACCCTGTCAAGATATATTGTATTTTTGGAATAATGAACAATTATAGAGTTATTGGATTGTTTGGTCCCATGGTGATGGGAGCACAATATTAGTTATGTGTGTATGTTATTTTCTTTGTATTGTTTTAAAATTTAATAAAATATTTAAAAAAAAAAAAAAAAAAAAAAAGAAGTTGTTGGACTGTAATTCCCATCAGCCCCAGCCAGCATGGTGAATGGCCAGGAATGATGCGAGTTGGTCAACACTGATTGGAAGTGGTTCTCTAGGGTTTCAGTTCAGACAGAGGTCATCTCTAGCCCTACCTGCATATGATGGTAATTAAACCTGTCTTTTTCCATGCAGAGTGTGCACTCTTACTGCTGAACTATGGCCCTTCCCATAGTTCAGTCAGAACTCGATTAGACTGGGGGCTTCCTGCCTCATTTTTAATTAATTAATTAATTTGTTTACATCCTACCTTTCCACTAAAAGTAGTTCTCAAGGCAGCTAACAATAATAAAATACAGATAAAATACAAAATTATAATTAAAACATATTAAAGATCAGTTCACATCCATAACTTACATCCTTACCAGCTGTGCTCACCTGCTTTTAGTTTAGTTGGCTTTGTGTACTTGGCAGACTACAAGTTTAACACCCAAGCAATTATAAAACTTACAGCACAAGCCTATGACATGCATACTCAGAAGTAAACAGCTAACATCGACAGTGAAATCCAGCATCGTTTGAGCTCCGCAAGTGCCGCGTTTTCTCGAATGAAACATAGAGTGTTCGAGGATCGGGATATTTGTAAGAAGACCAAAACACTGGTTACCAACTTTATTGTATGCCTGTGAAACATGGACTATCTATAAATGTCACTTCCACCTCCTTGAAAGATTTCATCAACGTTGCCTCCAGAAAATCCTACGAATTACTTGGGAGGATAGAACAAATGTCAGTGTACTGGAAGAAGCAAAGACTACTAGCGTTGAAAAAAAATGATCCTTCAACGCCAACTTCAGTGGACCGGTCATATTGTTCGAATGCCTGACTGCCGTCTTCCAAAGCAGTTACTTTATTCCCAACTCAAGGATGGAAAGCGGAATATCGGTGGTCATATAAGAGGTTTAAAGATGTTCTTAAGGCTAATCTAAAAAAATGCAATATAAACGTCGAAAACTGGGAAGCTCTGGCCCATGAACGATCTAAATGGAGGTTGGCCTTTCACAAAGGATCCATGGACTTTGAAGAAGCCCGAGTGCAAGGTGAAAGGGAGAAATGTGCTAAGCGAAAAGCACGTCAAATGAATCCTTTACAGGACCATCTTCCATCTGGTAACCTGTGTCCTCACTGTGGGAAGCTGTGTGGATCTAGAATTGGCCTCCACAGTCACTTACGGACCCATCGGTAGAGTCTACACAATCTTCTTTAGAATTTCCTCCTTTTATCCTGGAAGACAATCTTACTCGGACACGAGTGATCGCCTGATGATGATGACTCCCCTTGAGTGTGTTTAGGATTACAACCTTAAATGTCTTTATCTGAATGGGGGGGGACCTTGTTTGGTGGGCAAAAATGGTTTTCTTTTTTATATCACTTGCAGAAACTAAATGAAATTATTTGAATATTTCTTATAGTATTCTTATTGTATATTGCATTTTTCCATTTACATACATTTCATGGTTTCCCAAAGGTCCAATAAAAGTTCTCAAAAGTTTTGAGCTGGTGTGTGTGTGTGTGTGTGTGTAAGAGAGTGATAGAGATTTGTACCCTGTCTGAAGATGTTTTTCACCAAATAACTATGTACACATATCAACTTGATTTGGGATTTACAAGAACTGAAGGCTGCCCATTGGATCACTTCAATTTTAGAAGGTTTCCTGCTCCAAGAAAGAGTTACATTTCCCCCTCCTCTAAGAGTACAGTCTTCAGTGGATTAACAGCCTTACAGAACCTCACATCTATAGTCAGATTGATCTGGCAAGGCAAAAAATAAAATAAAATAAAGTGTAGAATGAATCCCATGCATGTTTAGACAGGAAAAAGTCCTACAACTCCCAGCATTCCCCAGCCAGAATGGCTTGCTGGGGAATCTGGGAATTGTATTATTTTTTTTCTGTCTAAACATGCATAGAATTGTGCCATAAGTTAATTGAAAAAAAAGTTTTTAATAGATGCTATCCGATTTGCTTTCTTTGTTCTTTCTTTGAAATATATGTCAGACTGTCAGTTGCCTTTGGAAGATGGACTTTTTTATGACAGATTCTGTTCTAACACAGGTACAGTGATGGCCAATATGAATGAACCAGTAGGTGGGTACCCATGAAAATTTCATGGGCAAAGAGAAAGGGAGCAGATTTGAAGAAAGCTCATCCTCTGAGTTCAGTCCCATCTATTCCCTCTAATGGGCATAGTCCTTGTACTACTCCACAGCAAGTTTTTTTTTAAAGTTTCATCCATTATATCTGATTATCTAGAACTATCACTATCTTTACACTTTTTGTGCACTACAATCCTAATTTCTTTCATCCCCTTGCCATTAGCTACTATAATTCTCATTGCACATGAGTGGAATTGAGTCTGAAAGGGCTCAAGTGTATTTAATACTGTATGGCTGAATTGGAATAAGAATCCACATCTTTTGGGTGTAAATCCCACCACCAGACAATGTTGAGTCAGTGTTGGAAACAGTAAATGATTTGTTTTACTCCTTTTTACTTGTTTTCTCTAACCTTCAGGGCATTCATTTATAAAAGATACCCTGGTACTTTAAAACTAACTTTTGTTTGAGTGTGTGTCTGGAAGAGGATTTGGTGGAACGGACTGTAACTTTCCATAGACAGTTCTTGGAGCCTGGTATTATCAGGAGACCCACAACAGTGTGCTTGGCTGGTAGACATGAAGTCATTAAAAGGACTTGGAGCTTCCTGTGTCATATTCTTCTGGGATTTGTTAAGATAGCATTTCTGCGGGTTGTGAGGATTTGATTTTCATCTAAGCACCTTTTTCTATATGGATCAGAATTGCAATGAAAGTGTGTTCAGCAGCATTAGAGCTTAACAATTGTAACTTATGGAATGGTTTTTCCCTTAAAAAAAAATAAAAATAAAAATCTTCATGCTCTTTGGACATATTGTTTGATCATTTCTCACTCAAGGCTATTTAACTGTTTTAAAAAGAGCTCTATGATAGATGGCTTTCTTATCTTTTCTTGCTTCTCCTGGTGATATCTTTGTTCGATGTGGTTTGAAGCATTGCCATATTCTCTAGCCCATACGACCCATTTAATAAATTAATCCCTCAGAACAACTTTTTCAAAACTGTGCTAAAATAACTTCTGAAAAGACTGTGAATCCCAGTGTTCAGAAAACCTCACTGAAAGATGTTTTCCATATCTTGGGGCCCTTTTCAATGGCCTACTACAGCCACTGCCTTAAAAGATATTGGTAAGAAACCATGCCACTTTTCTGCTGGTCCATGACCGTAATAAATTGATTGATTGCCATAACATTTGGGTAACCAAAGAATATCTGCTGGTCTTTGCTTCACTTCCTTATCATCATGTCTCTTAGTGTGATGAACCACTTGCTGTGGAGCAGGAACCATTGCTACTGGGAGGTTAAGGGGTCACTTTGGAAGGTGAGCCCTCTTCCCTTATCCACCTCACAAAGGACCAGTTCACCACAGTAACATAGGAAGCTTCCTTATACTGGGGTCAGACCACTGATCCATCTAGCCCAGTATTTTTGGCACTGACTGGCAGCGGCTCTCTAGGATTTCAGGAAGGTTTTTCCCCCAGCTCTACCTGGAAATACCAGGTATTGAAACTGGGACCTTCTGCATCAAAGCAGGTGCTCTACCACTGAGCCATAGCCCCTCAGAGGCTTCCACCAACTTCTTGGTGACTAAAATGGAGATATATGAGAATTTCATTTCAGTTCATTTAACATCAGAACTTCCCCCATTCACATCCCTGAATGAGAACACGGACATGAGCAAATATTTGGGGGGGGGGGGCAAAGCTTGCATATATTCTCTAGCTTGCAATCACATTCGCAAAATGCATTCATCAGAATAATGTGCACCTTAAAAATGTGCATCTTGAAAAAATAATGTATACATTTTCAAGTTTTAGTCAATTGGGGGGGGGGAAGTACACATTTTGATGGACACTTTAAAAAAAAGTGCAACTACATGTGCACATTTCCCATTCGAACAACAACATTCGGGAATGGGAATGAAGTGGACCAAGCCTCAAAGTGGAACTTGGAGAGCCTTGATGAGCTCAAGCTGTGCTGATTCTCCCATCTCTACCTTATACCAGTGGTTTTCAAAAATCCTTGTTTTCGGGTATCCCTGTTCACATGAATATGACTGCTGAAGAATGCCTACTCATCTGCCACAGAACCCCTGTGCACTGTGTGCAGTGCATCGGCCACATGCTCAATTCATGGGGCACATTTGCCAGGCTGGTTGGGAATCAACATTAGGCCATGTGAGCAGGGGATTGTATCCAGTATTAGTCTAACTTAAGTCCCATTCATTTTAATGGGTCTATTCTATGTAGGACTAATGTTAGATCTTTCTTTTTTCTTTTAATATCCATATAACTGCATAAATTTAAATATATAAATTAAACATAAGTTTTAACCAGACATCCATATATATATGCCCATTCCAGAGTGATGCCTGTATGTCATCCACTCAAACACTGAAAGCGTCAGTAAGATCCATTGTGTTACAGGAGGTGAGCTTTTATCTTTCCAGTGTTGCAGTATCAGACTTTTAGCTGTCAAAGAGGTGTCGAAAATCCATTTGCGTTGACCATGCTTTAACTTCCAAGAAATGGATAGATAATTTAAAAGAATGTGTACATCAGAAAATATTAAAGGACTAACATTAGATGCAACCCAGAAAGCTTCAGGGGAAGGTAAGTAGCGGTGGGCTAGCTGTTCTTAAGGAAAGCTTAAGAACACCAGAACATTAGAAAAGCCCCGCTGCATTAGACTAATGGTCCATCTAGTCCAGCAGCATAGTGTTTGTGAAAGTGGCCAGCTGGATGATTCTGGGAAGTTTTCAGAACCGGCATGAAAGTGATGGCTGTCCACTGTTGGCTCCCAATATCTGGCACTCAAAGGTTAGTCAGCCAGTCATTATTTGCTTAAAACCAAGGGCCAGCACAAGGTAGCCAAAAGTATACTGCTGTCAGGCCTTGGCCAAGCTCCAGGACAGTGCGCAGACAGGGAAGGCTGGTGATTCCTGTATCAGTGAGGCTCCTTATTCATTGCATCTTTTTGTTTGAGCTTTATAGGAGCTATCCATGGTGCTGAACTCCACCCCCCAAATAGGTTTGCCACTATGGACCACCATGGATAGTTCCTATGAAGCTTGAACAAAAAAATGCAATAGAAAAGGAGCCCCACTGACACAGGAGTCACCAGCCTCCACTGGGCACAGATGCCCCCCCCCCAGTTCCAGTATAGGCAGACCATAGTTCAAAGGAAAGGTAAATGAGGCTGTAGAAGGATCCTTAGCAGTTCCAGTCAAAAGGCTTCATGCAGCTATTAAGTATTTTTTCCCTTAACATTTTTTTTTTTCCTGGTGAGAAAAAAGATGGAAGAATCAGTGGAGAAAAACACAGGAAGGCTACAAATTGAAGACAATGATGTCTGGAATGCCCCCCGCCCCTCCCCAGTAAAATTCTATGAATGAGGCAATGTGACTGTACAAAAAGGCCACATTTGGAAACACCCAGAGTGGTTAATGGGTGGATTGAAATATAAGAGATAAATAACATAATACTCAGTGTGATCTGTGAAGGACAGCTGCTACACCCATCCTGCAAAGTAGGCCACAGCATCCAATATATTCCCAGACTGCCGCCCACCTCCCTGGTTCTCTTACACCAATTTGGTGTAGCAGCCCAGCCTTACAGACCAAAAAGGAACACACACAAATTTAAGATGGAGACTTTATTAAAACAAAGATTAAGAATTAAGCAGTGTAGGGTCTTTAATAGTCCAATACATATAAAAATAATCCCTTATAAGAAAGGACTAAAAAGAAGGTAGGGGAAAAGGGGTGAGGTAGGTTGTTGTGAGGAAAGGGGAATGGGAATAAAAAGGGACTCTAAAAGGATATCTAAACCAAACCCCCAAAGTCTGCAAAGATCTGCTTGAGCCAAACCAGGCTTAGCTTCCCCAGTTATCTTGCAAAACCGGCATACCTGCCTCATATGGAACTTCCACAGCATCCAGGCCCAAAGGAAGAACCCCATGCCTTCCCCACCCAACTCCTTTATCTAAAACCAGGGTCCATTTTCCTGCCCAGCCTCCACCAATCCCATCTTCCTGCCTTCTGAAGGAGGGCCCCCCGCCCTTTCCCAGCTGTGGGTACTTTCTCATGATTTCATCTCAATTAACGTCTGACTTTGCTGCTACACAGCTCTGCAGATACTTGTTATCTCTCAGGTGCCACTAACTATCTCGCTCTACCCAAGGACTCCCGAGTTCCAACACATTCTAAGGGAGAGCAAGAGAACAAGGGTGAAAGAATCTAAAGTCAATCAGAGGCGGGGCAAGGGGGGGAACTTAACTTAGCCTCCAGCAAGCCTCATCTTCACATGATCAGTTGTTCCTCATGAACTATCCTGCCCCTCATTGGTTCCTTAGGTCACCTGGTCTGGCTGAGTTGATGAGCCTCAGTACCTCTCTGGACATCATAAGGGTGGTGCTGCAGCGCAGGGAAGCTCAGGCCAGTAACTCCTTCTGTGTGCAAGCTGCCTGGGTAAGTAAGCCCCCCGGCCCCTACTGTCTGAGTTCCCCATTTTGAGTCCCCACTCCAGCACCTGCCTTGTCATCAGTAGCTTACTTGCCATTGTAATAATCTTCACATTGATCAATTCCCAGGGGTACCTGAAACATAGTTTGAAAGCTGTTGCCTTATGGAAATCATCTATTTGCAAGCTCCCCTTCAGCTGTATGGAAAGGAGCTACTTCCTTTCTTGTTCTTGTTCTTCTTTTTGTTGTTGTTGTTGTTGTTCTTTTTTCTTTCAGTGGTCACATTGGCCAGACCTGTTGTACACCACTTAACCCACAGCCACTAGATTTACATTTCTAGGTGCATCCTTATTGGTCTGCTTATTAATTGACATGGAGTTTGCTATTTATTCCATGCCATCCAATGTTTCTGATAGCAGCAAATCCCCTCTCTATGTTTTCAATTAATCTTTTGCACAAGGAATAGAGATGGTCACACAATGGAATTAATCATACAGACCTTTACACACAGCAATAATAATAGGGAGCCTTTTTTTAAACCTGACCTTTTAAAGAAATAGGAAGGAATGCAGTCTACACACACACTTTAGAAAATTTGCCATGGTTTCACTATATCAGAGGTGGGCAACATCCAGGAGTCAGGGGGGCACATTGCCCCCTGGGCTGTACCCCTCTCCTGCTGCCACCAAAATCACCACTGCTGCTGCTGCTGAATTTGCCACTGTGTTGACAAAAAAGCAGCAAATTTTCAAGAAAACAAGGAATGTGAAGAGCATTGTTTACAAGCAGAATTGTAGTCCTGGGAGGCTTCCAGGAGTACAGTTATGCTTCCAAACAAGATATACACTCCCCACATGCCTTGTTTCCTTGAAAAGCTGAGTTGGTCTTTGTGACTAGCCAATGCCTCCCATGGTGGCCATTTTGTGGTGGTTCCCAGGGCAGTTTCTCAGATTGTCATATGTGTCCATGAGACCAAAACCATTGACTAGCCCTGATCTGCAAGGTTGAGAAATGCTTCTCTTATAATATATGATATTTCCCTGTACACTCACACATCATAATTTATTTATTTATTTTATTTATTTATTATATTTATACCCTGCCTTTTTTCCTGCAAGGAACCCTAGGTGGCTTACATAATCCTCCTCCTCCACTCCTCTATTTTATCCTCACAACAACAACCCTGTGAGGTAGGTGAGGCTGAGAGGCAGTGACTGGCCCAAAGTCACTCAGTGAGTTTCATGGCCGAGCAGGGACGAGAACCCGGATCTCCCAAGTCCCAGTCCAACACTCGCACCACTATGCCACACTGGCTCTCTAATGGTGGTTACGTAATATTACATGCTTCAGGATCTCAGCATTTTTGGCTAGAGTTATGAGAATTCCCAAAAAAGCTTAAGACAGAATACTCCTTAGTGTTTCCCTTCTGAGTACAGTTTCTTGCACTTTATTAAAGATCACTTCAAAAGTCCCCTTGACTTTCCATAGCCCCTTTGCCTCTTCCCCCCTCTGCTAGCATGAGAGCTGTGGTAGAATGGAGTGGCTTAAAGCCCACTCTGCACTCACAGAAGATTTGCCCAGGGCTCTGTGGATTCCAGTCTTAGAAAGGGGTTGCAATTAAAAAAAATCAATGATACATTGTAATTACATTTGTGGGATGAAAACCCTGCCTTACACAGATGCTGTAATCCTCTGACGGAAAATATACTTTGCTTTTGCTCAGGGCTACTATCCTTTTTTTCACTTTTAACTAGAAATGGGTGTTTGCCATCATACATCAATGTCTGAACTTGCATTAAAACATCTATCCTGAGAGCAAGGAAGCGTTTTTGCTACCATTAACTGCTAGCACCAGCAAGGGCCTCAATCTCAGTGCAGCATTTTTTTATACTAAAATTACTGCCTCCAAGGTCCCCTTCTGTAGCTATTTTGGGGTGCAAGTCCCCTTGAAAAAATCTATTCCCCTTGTCACCTCCTGAACTGCTGGCCTCTCAGGACTAGGGCTGTGTTGAAAATTTGTTTCACTCCCCCCCCCCCTTTTACCATTCTCATTAATTTGATAGAAAAGAAATTGCTTTTGGAAAGAAATTTGAAGAAGAACATTTCTGCAAAATTCTGATGGGCTGGCTTTAGGATCCTTTCGCTTACCTTACTTAAGAGGTGGCTGAGGAGTGTGCACAAGTGTACAACCATCTTCTCTCAGTAGCCGGCAGCCTCCTTGGCTTCCCACACTTCAATTAAATCTCAGGGGAAGGCATCATGAGGTAATTCCTCCCATATGGCTTTTTCAGGTCAGGAAGTTCAGGCAACTTAGGAGGCTGCAAAGCAATGGAGAGATGTGTAATAGAAAGGGAAAAAATAGAATGCAAACTAATTATTTCGTAGATCATAGAGTTGGAAGGGGCCTACAAGGCCATCGAGTCCAACCCCCTGCTCTCAATGCAGGAAACGAGAGGAGGGGTCTCCCATCCAAATAATAACCAGGCTTGACCCTGCTTAGCTTTCCACACTCAGACAATCTGAGCCAGAGTAAGCCACAGGCCTGCACTCTTGGCCACCTCCAAATTTTCTCCGCCATTTTTGTGGTGGCCTCCTTCACACACACACACACACACCTTGAATGACACTAACAATGAGGCTTGGTGAAGGATGCAAAATGGTGACCAGGCTGCCAACACCATCTGCTGTACAAAAACCACATTTTGCTGAACAAAAAACAAAAACCCTGAGGGGAAAAAAGAAAGAAGCTGTGCTACAACCACTGCTCATAGTGAGACCCACCCCCAAGGAACTGTTTGAGAATTTCTCCCTCCCTTGGAGAAATTGGGTGAAATTGTCCTCCCTCCCCCAATTTCTCTGCCCACACAGGAAATTTTTGTGGAGACATTTGTGCACAGCTCTGCACAGGACTCAAGCTGCAATGGTGCACTGATAGAAACACCGCCCATAATGAGGTTGTAGAATAAGCTGTTTGAAGCAGCTACTCCAAGTTCTAAAGCTGCTTCAGACCTATTCTCCCACTGTCACCTTAGTATTGCCCATTGCCCTCTTCCTAGGGAGAGGAGGAGCCAGATGGAGCTGGTCTCTTCACAGAGCTGATGGTCTCTTCACAGAGTCCTTAGTCCTGTCTGCCCCCCCCCTGCTGCAACCAAGTAGAATGGCTGCTAATAGATGACAGTTGAAGGAGAAGAGGAGCCAAATGGAGGAGCCATTTTTTGGGCATCTCTTGTGCTGACTACTGCATTGTGGCCCTGCCTTTGAATGTAGTTCAGAAGCTGCAGCTGGTAGACAATTCTGTGGCTCACCTCTTGAATGCTCTCTTAAGGGCTTGACAGTTGACATGCAACAGTATGCTAAATCAGTAGTATTTAGTATTCAACAACTGTTATTCAAAACTTGTCTGTTTTTGGTAATTGACGGTTAGCGTAATTGACCTCCTAGCCCAAACAGCAAAAACATTAAATGATCATGAGGCTGACTACATCGGCCAGTTTGCATGACATGACAGTCCATCATGGATTAAGTAACCCTTGAGGAGCTGTGGCATGTGCCAGCCACCATTATATATATATGAAATCCCAGGCCGGGGGTTGTCAGGGGTTGTCATGTGATGCGAACCCAGCTGGCAGGGGTTATTTGAGGGCTCAACAATCCTCACATAACCCTACAATAGACCATGGATTATGGGAGGGCTGTTTAGACCTCAAATAACCCCGGCTCGCTGGGTTCACTCAACACGACAACCCGCAACAACTGCCGGTTCAGGGTTGCATATTCATAATGGCGACTGGCATGTGCCATAGCTCCTCCAGGGACCCAGTGCGTAACTTTGTGCTGTTCTGGTGGACAAAACTCCCAGTGGGGTAAAAAAAAAAAGAAAATTGGCACTTTGCCTGAGTGAAGAATTTATCCCACTGGAATTAAAATGGTTAAGGAGCGAGCAAATGCATTACCACAGTGTGCTTATTAAAAGTTAGGCCTCTGCTAAATATAGAAGGCATACTGGTGTGCCCAAGAGCCATGGCCAGCCAATTAATTTAGAATTTGATTATTTCTGTAGTTAACGGTTTTAATAATTCTTCCATCTTTCTTAATTCCCACTATGTATGCCTGATATTCATTTCTTGGCCAGGTTGTTCCCTACTGAACAAATTGACAGCACTTCCTCTGACTTTGCAGGTAACAGAACTGAGACTCAGCTGCATCATATGGTATGTTTCGCATCCCACCACAGTGCTTATCATTGCAATAGAAGGAGAATGGTTTAATTTGGTATGCATCTTTTATATTTTTCCACAGATTAAAATGAGCAAGGTTTGAGGATACCTTGAGGATACCTCCTGCCACAAACCAGCTGAAGACAAGTAGCACAGAACCAGTGGGGTCAGTTCACATTCCCACATGGAACTGTGCATGTGGCACACAACTGTGTGAAGAAAGATCCATGTGGATTTAAATGTACATACGACAAGCTGGGAGCTGCCTGCTTGTCATGAATGTATTCCCTCCCCCCAACAGCCATGGTTATGGAAATGGCTGCTAGACAACTAGTTACGACCACAGGAAGCTGCCTTATACTGAGTCAGACCATTAATCCATCTAGCCCAATACTGTTGACAATGACTGCTGGTAGCCAGGGATGTTGAAGAGTCCTTGGTCTTGAGTCACGAGTCGAGTCACGAGTCTTTGGACCCAAGTCTCGAGTCCGAGTCCTTGGTCCAAAATGGTGACTCATGAGTCCCGAGTCACTCCCAAAACTGACTCCACGAGTCCCTATTAAAATCAATGGGGTTTTCCCCCAACAAAATAAGGCTACTTCAAATGTGTGGCTTAAATAAATTCTAGGCACAAGTGTGCCTTTTTATTTCAAAACTCTGCAACTGATTTTGGCAAGAACAGACCAGGCAGACAAACCCAAAATAACCAGGCAGGCAGAGGAGGCAGGGAACCCCAAAGCAGGTAGGCAGAGGCGTTTGTCTTGGACAATTCAAACTGTGGAACTGGTTAAGAAGAGACAAGGCAGGCAGAGGAGGCTGGGAACCCCAAACAGGAGGCAGGCAGAGGCAGCCAAACCCAAAATGTCTGACCCTAACCCTAACCCCCCACAACAACACATCAATCAAAATAAATCTCAACACATCGTTGGGGCTGCGTTCCTGGTAGCTGTCCATAGTGGCCGAGCAGCGGCGCACCTCACTTCCATGCGCTCTTCACTGGTGATCGCGCTCCTCTCCACTCCTGGCACAGCCCAGGGATGTTGACGAGTCCTTGGTCTCGAGTCCCGAGTCGAGTCTCAAGTCCCATTAAAAATATTGGGACTCAAGTCAGACTCGAGTCAGAGGGGGGACTCAGTCCGACTCACGAGTCAAGTCCTCGAGTCCGAGTCCCCATCCCTGCTGGTAGCTCTCCAGGATTACAGGCAGGATTCCTTCCTAGACCTACCTCGAGATGCCAGGGATTGAACCGGGGACCTTCTGCATGAAAAACATGTGCTCTACCACTGAGTTCAGGATGTCAGAGAAATCTCCAATGAACTCAAATCCGAGTCTGACCCACAGTGGATTGGCTTTCCAAGGTTGTGTGGATCCCACAGGGCTTGCAGACACTTTTGGGGGGGAGGGGCATATTTTTTGCACACATTTAGACACAGGAAAATATGCAAAAATGTGCAAATCACCCCACAGACTAAAGTGCGAAAATACACATTTGGGGGCAATTTGTGCATCTGCAGTCAATTTCCGCATTTTGGGGATGATGAATTTGCGCAAATACATGCGAATGCATTTGCTCAAATTCTGAGTCCATCAATGGGCAGACGACGGATCCAAAGCTGCCTGTAAATCTGCAAAACGTGTGCAGAGCGGATTTTTGCCAATTCGTACATCCCTGAGTTATGGTTCACAACACAGCATGCAGCCTGGTGCGCACACTATCAGTGCAATCTCACATTTGACTATGCAGTCAGAAGTAAGCCCTATTGAGTTCAAGAAGAGGTAAGTAAGTATAGGATTGGGCCTAAATGTGTTCTATATGATAGTGTATGTGCACATACTTGATGGTGTGCAGAAATTTAGCAGTGTGCCTTCAATATTCATGTAGAAGTGGGAATTTCAGCATATGCAGCTTTTCTCATATCTGCCTCGCAAGTTGCCTCTGCCCAGTTCCCTTCTTCTGCATCAGAGCACTGTCCTCCATTATATAAAATCATCCTATTCCTGTTTAGTTCCCAATCTTTCTCTGAGGAGCTCAAACACCAGCATCCTCCCCTTCCCACCCTAGTTTTACCTTCCTAAAATGCAGGTATTTGTATTTGATTGGGAATCAAATGGGAGGGAAAATAGCTTAAATCCCCCATCCCAGAGCACCATGGTCCCAATCCAAATTGTAAATAAGCCGACCATGCATAGCTCTGCTATGCGTGATTTGAAGCATGTGTAGTTTGTCCCCTGGCTGCAATCCTCACAGTAGCTGGACGGAAATTTTCCCAGCAACAATATATCATTCCTTGCTGGTGTTGTAAAGTATTTGGGGGCTTGATCTTCACTGGACAATTGTGACCCATTTGCTTTACACCAGCCCAGCCCATAGCAGATGAAAACTCCTAGGACTGGTTTGTTGATGCGGATCAACACAGACGCCTGCAATTTTGGAGCCTCCTTGGCCATGGTGCCTGTCATGATGAGTGACTACACTTCAACATTTACCACTATACCACTGCTCCCATCACCCTGATTATTGGCCATGTTGGCTGGGGCTGATGGGAGTTGGAATCCGGCAACATCTGAAGGCCGTAGGTTCTCCATTCCTGGTTTAAATGGCACATCAAAATGGCCTTTTACATAAATTCTTGCTGGTTTTATTTTCTTTGGTTTGGCTGTTGTTTGGATTTGTTGCTGTTGCTGGAGCCTGGAGGATTCTTTGTTGTTTGGGTTTTACATTGTTTTATTGTTTTAACTGTTTTATTAGATATTTTGATTGTAAGCTGCCCTGAAAATCCTATGGGATGGAATAGGTAGGATAGAATTAATTTTATTAACAAATAAATAAATTGGGGATTATATGCTTTACCACAGTATTTTATTTTATCAAAAGCAGTTTTACAGTTTCCTTATACGAGCGATGCATCACCGCAGCCTTCACCACTAAGCAGCTGTAATGTGCTTTGATGCTGGACCTCATTAACACTTTTTTCATTATTACATATATAGATGTAGTATGTGCTTGGAATAACAGATTCACCATGTTATTGTTCCATCCATGAAGCTCACTGGATGATTTTTAAGTCACTATCTTCTTTCTCACAGGATAATAGCAAAGAGAAGTGAGGTAAGAACTGTAAAAGGCATTGTGTATCTAAGAGTACGTAAAAACCCACCAAACTTGGATAGGCTGGAGAAAGAACACTTACAGATTTGCAAGGGCTGAGATGAATTTTTGTTGATGAACATTTCCAGCACAAAACAGGGAGCAATCGAAACGGAGGGACAGAAATGTTCTCTGTAAGACCCCTGAAAGCTACCAGTGTGGCATAGTGGTAAGAGTGTTGGACTGGGACTCGGGAGATCTGGGTTCTAGTCCCCGCTCAGCCGTGAAACTCACTGGGTGACTTTGGGTCAGTCACTGACTCTCAACCTAACCTACCTCACAAGGTTGTTGTGAGGATAAAATGGAGAGGAGGAAGAATATGTAAGCCACCTTGGGTTCCTTGCAGGAAAAAAGGCGGGGTATAAATAAATTAAATAAATAAATAAAAATCCCCGCCTTTCTGCACCAATTTATTTATTTTATTTATTTATTATATTTATCAATCGCCCATCTGGCCGGTCACCCGGCCACCCTGGGCGATGTACAACCAAAATACAACAAAACACAATAAAATATAATAATTAAAACAATATAAAAAATTCTTATTAAAAACCTAACCAACCCCAACTATACCACCAATCCATTCCATTTCACTCTTCACTGCTTTTCTCAATAGCCACTTTGGCAAAAAAACTTTAAAAAGAACGCTCATGTAGCCAGTATTATGATGACACAACACCATGCAGGCCAGGGGTCCCCAGCGCGGTCTCAGTGGTTGCCGTGATGCCCACAGGGGCCTCCAACAGCACCCACAAAACTCTCCACTCCCTTGCCCCTTCATTTTTTTTTTCAATAGTTAGCTCACTTTTGACGAGCCAGGCCCCCATAGCAGCCATTCTAGACACCCTCTTGTGGAGCTATTTTGTGGTGGTGTCCACAGCAGTTTCTCATATTCCCAAATGTGCCCATGAATCCAAAAAGGTTGGGGACCCCTGATGTAGTCAATTAGATATGGATGTGACAATATCAGATCAGAGTGGGGATGGAACTGTACATGGTGGCCCCACCACCAACTTCCCTGCATGTCTGGCTCCACCCCTGACAGCAAGGTCTCAATGGAGCTTCTACTTGCTTACCGTTGTTTCATCAGGGTGTTTTATCAGAGAAATCTGCAACAGACTCAGCTAAGTTTGGATTTCTTTAAGAATCTGACCCACGGATTCCACAGCGGACTGGCTTTCCCTGAGTCACGTGAATTCCAGAGACTTGCAGACCATCTTTTTAATTGCACATAATTTTATGCAAATTTAGTAATAGAAAAATACATTTTAAAAAAACAAACCCACGCCACGAACCAAAAATGCACATTTCCCCTCATAGGTGAAAGCCTAAATACACATTTTGCGGAGATCTGTGTATTGGGGGGGGGATTTCCTCATTTTTGGGAGCGCGAACTCCAAATTTGCGCAAATGCGTACAAATGGTTTTGCACACATTCCGATTCAGTCAATGAGCGGACGATGGAACAAAAGGTGCCTGACAATCCATGAAAAAAAATAGACAGAATGGATTTGACAGTGCCCGTGCATTCCTACCCATCGCATGGAGCATTCAACTCTCATTCAGCTGAACATGAATATAGAACCCTGATTCAGACCTGCTCCACATGGCATGGCTGGGGAATAAAGGGGCAGGCGCTGGCATGCACGGGAATATTGGGAGCAGGGCTTGTGTGCACAGCCCATCCCCACCCTCACTTTGAGCTCTTGCATATCCTTCGGAACACATGGCTAGGGCTTATTTCCTATCCTTGCTCTAAATCAGGGCTCTCCAACCTTGGGTCCCCAGATGTTTTTGGCCTACAACTCCCAGCATGCCCCAGCCAGCTATGCTGGCTGGGGCACGCTGGGAGTTGTAGGCCAAAAACATCTGGGGACCCAAGGTTGGAGAGCCCTGCTCTAAATGGTAGAACGTCTGTGCTTAATTTCTCATCCCTGCCCCCAGCTCTCAAACAGAAAGAAACATGTCTTTTCATCCAGCCCCCGGTTTAAAATCCATGCTTTAATTGTCTTTTGATGTTTATCTTTTTTTTTTTTAAATGTTCTATATTGTATTTTAATGTTGTATTTGTTTGTCAGCTACCCAGATAAATTTTTTTTAATGCTACAGCTCTACAGTAGGTAGGTAGATAGGTAAGTAAGTAAGGACACAATCCTATGCATGTTTAGACAGAAATAAGTCCTACAACTCCCAGCTTCCCCCAGCTAGCTATGCTGTTCAGAACATCTGAACGGCCCAATCTCATTCTCATCTGATCTTGGAAGCTAGGCAGGGTTGGGTCCTGGTTAGTACTTGAATGGGTGACCACCTACAGGTGCTGTAGGGAGGGAGCATAGCTCAGTGTGACAGAGCACATGCTTTGTATGCAGAAGGTCCCAGGTTCAATCCAGAGCCTCCAGGTAGGACTTGGAAAGAATCCTGACTGAAATCCTGGAGAGCCACTGCCAGTCAGTGTCGACAATACTGGGCTAGATGGACCAATGGTCTGACTCGGTATAAGGCAGCTTCCTATGTTCCTATGTTGGATTTGACATTTGTACTGATTGGCTATGTGCTTCCTCCAGTATCAGAGGCAGTATGCCTATGTACACCAGTTGCTGGGGAACATGGGCGGGAAGGTGCTGTTGCACTCATGTCCTGCTTGTGGGATCCTGTGGGCAGCTGGTTGGCCACTGTGTGAACAGAATGCTGGACTAGATAGTCCCTTGGCTCTTCTTATGTTCTGGCTGGGGAATGCTGGGAATTGTAGGACTTATTTCTGTCCAAACATGGATAGGATTGCAGCCTAAGCAAGTAAGTAAAACGTCTCCTCAATTAATCTCAAACATAATGGTGATGGACAACTGTTGGTCCGCCTCACCCTCCCTGAGAGGACAGAGCCAATCACAGTACTCAGAAAATTGGCCAGGGGGTGGAGAGCTGTGACAAGGCAGTGAGAGATTTATTCTGGGAGAGGGTGGAACTGTATTAACATCTAGAGAGTAGCTCTCAGAATCAATGAAGTGGGTTGAAAGGTTGTAACTGATTTTTAAGATAATCCAGCACCTGAATGTATCCATTGTTTCATCTGTAAAAAAAATACACTGTTTTTGTTTTACTGTTAACCCTTAGTGTGGGAGTGAGTGACTAAGGGAAGGAACACACACATCTCTGAGGGAGCAATCTCTGTGGAAAAACAGAAAGGAAGGAGGCAGTGAGGGAAATAACGGTGAGTTAGGGTATATAACCCTGTGAGGTAGGGTAAGAGAGGGGCCCAAAGTCTCCAGCGGGACCCTCCACCCGAATCCCTTCTCCCCAGCCGACCGTGCCACGTGGTCCTCAGCCGCGTTAGAGCCGGGAGGGGATCTTCATCCAGGTGAGAGCGAGCTGCAGGAAACAAAGAGGGTGTGGGTGGGGCTGCCAGGCCTAATATTAGCTCCTGTAGCCCCACCCCCTTGCTGACGGGATACCTGCGTCGACAGGTAAGTCTCAACTCACTTCCCCCACGTTCGCAAAATCTTCCCCGCCCACAGCTGCGTGTGTTCCGGGGAAAGGTCCTTACTGTTAACCCTTAGTGTGGGAGTGAGTGACTAAGGGAAGGAACACACACATCTCTGAGGGAGTAATCTCTGTGGAAAAACAGAAAGGAGGCTGCGAGGGAAATAATGGTGTACCCCAGTTGGCCCGAGGCTGTTGGGGCCAAAGACTTGTGAGGAAAGGGAAGTGTCCCAGGCAACTGCTGGTGTGTCTCTGAGGGATTGGGAAGGGGAGCCTGAGTGAAAGAGACTTGAGTGTCTTCTGTGAGACCCGGGTAGGAGGCAAGGAGGATACCTGAGGGGAACTTGGTGACCTGGGTGTGGGGCCTGAGCGTGAAGGTCCATAGGTCGAGCAAGAGAGCTGTAAACTCTGAAGAGTGAAGTGGCAAAAACACTGGTCAAACACACTACTGAGGGCTTCCACAACTGTGGGGCAGAGGTGGGTGTGTCACAGTGTGTAAAGTGGGGGCAGCAGTATAAGAAAAAGAAAATAATTTGTAGCAGCTTGTACTGTGGCAGTGTTGGATGCTGCCACAATAATTTACAGTAATTCTGTAGTTCTCTGTTTCACAGAGCATAATGTTCTAGATTCAGATTACAGTCCCTGGAGAGTACAGATTCTGACATCGCACAATGGTATGATTCCCTTTGGTTTGGTCTCTGCAATTATTTCCTTAGCCTTTTCCTGGCCTTCTTTGTACCAGCTCCAAAGGATAACATCTCGTTCTATTCTCATTCGGTTCAAATTAAGTCGCAAGACAGCAGTGAGAATCCTCACGCAGAGTGAGTTTTGCCCATAAACTTTTTGGGAAAATGTTAAAAGCACTTTCTGAAAAAAAAAGTGTACGGTGTACAGACAGAGTATTTGGAAAGAACATATGAAAACCCTGTATTAATCTCTGCTCCAGAGAAAAATGATCTTGACATTCTTGAGACACATGTAAAGAGCAACGAAGAACGGAAGGGACGAAAAGGCTATAAATAATGTAAGAAAACATTAATGAATGCTAGATTAAATGGTACTACTCAACAATTTGAAAGCATGATCACAATAAAAGAAATGAAAGATAATTCTATAGCAGAACAGTAAGATGGTTGAGCTCCTCCTCCTCCTTAGGAGGTAAGTCCAGGGGAGGCTGGTGACTCCTATGTCAGTGGGGCTCCTTATCCATTGCAGCTTTTATTCTGAGCTTTATAGGAGCTATCCATGGTGGTGAACCTATTTTTGGGAAGGAGTAATGTACCATGGATAGCTCCTATAAAACTCAGAATAAAAGCTGAAATGGATGAGGGGCCTCACTGACATAGGAGTCACCAGCCTCCCATGGGTAAGAATCAGGGCCGGGGCGCTACCGCTAGGCAAACTAGGCGGTTGCCTAGGGCGCGTGGCTGAAGAGGGCGCAGAAACGCTGTGCTCCTCTTCGCTGCTGCCGCTGCGCCACCCCTGCCGGGCCTCCCCCTGCCCGCCGAAGCCGCGCCTCCCCCCCGCCCACTGCCATCCGCCGCCGCCGTGCCTCCCCCGCTGCGCCTCCCCGCCCCCCGCCTCCGCACCTCCTCGCCCGCCACTGCCGCTGCGCCTCCCCTCCCCTCGCCACCTACCTTCTCCGCATCGCTTCCGGAGCTCCGCCCGCGTTGTTTTGGCGGGAGAAACCAGGGCAACAGGGCTTAAACAGCCCTGTTGCCCTGGTTTCCATGGCAAACAACAGAGAGCGGGGGTCTCGTCGCGTCACATCCTCGTTGGAGGTGGCGGCGGCAGCAGCAGCCAGGGCGGGGGGAAGGTAGGTAGGTGGTGGCGGCGCGGGGGGGGGGTTGCAGAGCAGGGCTGCTTTGCTCCGGAGCCCCCCCCACGGCACGAGAGGGGGGGCGCTAAATATAATTCCACCTAGGGCGCCAAACTGCCCTGCACCGGTCCTGGTAAGTATGGTGTCCTAACCAGAATATTGTACTCATATGGGGTGGAGTTTACAGCACAGAAATGACCACAAGAACATTCTAAGATGGGTGAGAATTTCATTTCACTTTGGTTTTGATAAGAATTTACCAAAATCCACAGATTTCTTCACATTCGGGATGGAAAGAACTTGAGATTCAAAAAAAACTGAAGGTGGCAGAAACCAAAATTGAGAGATTTGTCCAACCAGGCTCAGGGTTTTGAGTGCTTAGCTCGGAAAAGTGTGGGTTTGGATCCCTGTGTGTACTCAAACATGTTAGTGACTCACTGGTATTTATTTATTCATTATATTTATACCCCGCCTTTTTTCCTGCAAGGAACCCAAGGCGGCTTACATAATCCTCCTCCTCCTCTCCATTTTATCATCACAACAACCCTGTGAGGTAGGTTAGGCTGAGAGTCCGTGACTTGCCCAAAGTCAGCCAGTGAGTTTCATGGCCGAGCGGGGACTAGAACCCGGATCTCCTGAGTCCCAGTCCAACACTCTAACCACTAGGCCACACTAGAGCACCTGCTTTGTATGCAGAAGGTCCCAGGCTCGATCCCCAGCATCTCCAGGTATTAAGGCTGGAAAAACTCTAGCCTGAAACCCTGGAGAGCCACGCCAGCGTGTGCCAACAATAGAGCTGTGCACAAATGGTCTCTTGAAAATCTCTGTCATATTTGTGGGCACATAAATTGGGGGAGGGGAGGGGGACAATTTCACTAGATTTTTCCAGAGGGAGGAGAAATTAGGAACCTAGAGAGCCGCCTTATACTGAGTCAGACCCTTGCTCCATCTAGCCCAGTATTTCAATGCTGACTGGCAGGGGCAATCCAGGGTTTCAGGCAGGATTCTTCCCTAGCCCTACCTGGAAATGCAGGGGATCGAACCTGGGATCTTCTGCATGCAAAGTGTGTGCTCTGCCACTGAGCCACGTGGCCCCTCCATAGCTCAAATTCTCCAACAGTTTCTCATAGGTAGGGTTCACCATTGGCAGGGGTTGTAGGGCAGCCAGTTTTTTTTTTTTGCACGGCCACCGCAAGTGGCAAAATCCGCTGTGTGGGCAGTCTTCCACAAAGCAGGTGTGAGGGGAGCAGTGTTGTGTGTCTAACTCCAGGGAACAGGTGGAACTAGCCCAATGCTCTAATCACTGCACTACGCTGGCTCCATTTGCTCACTGACCACACAGAGAGTGCTGCATGAAGCCGGCCACATTCTCGGCAGTGTTACAGTCTGAATAAAGGTTGCCATTCTATTAAGACCTGATTCCTCTATCACAGTGTTCTCCAACCTTGGGCCCTCAGATGTTTTGGGCCTACAACTCCCAGCATGCCCCAGCCAGCTTCGCTGGCTGGAGCATGCTGGGAGTTGTAGGCCCAAAACATCTGGGGACCCAAGGTTGGAGAACACTGCAATGCAGACTTTCTACATAGCGGGATATTATACATTCTGTTCCAGTAAGCTGCTTTGAATGCAATAAATCTATGAATCTCTATATAGTACCTTAAGAACATGTTATAGAAAATTTATTTTACATTTTGCGAGCAACTGGTTGTTATAGAGATAATACTGATATCTACAGAGGGCACAATGGGTAATATTAATACATACATAATATTATGTATTAATACATAGGGGGTTGGGAACTCCTTTCAGACCGAAGGCCAAATTCCATTCCATGGGTTGGTCTAGGGTTATCAAAGGCTTGTTGAACCCTTGAATAACCCATACCACCTGGGTTCCCATGACACAGCAAGCCACGGCATGTGCCCGCAACGGCTTGCATATTCAAAATGGCAGCCGGGAGACACCGTGAAGCCCCATGGGTTAAATCACCCACGGTGAACTGGTCCATTGCGTGTGTGATGGGGTGGGGGTAGAATGGTGACTCCCACAAAATATGGAGGGGAATATTCAGAGACGATTCAGCAAAGTGAGAGAAAGAAAAATCTCAGAAATTTCCTCAGGAAAAAATACACCTTCTGAGAGATTTGTGCTCAGCTCTAAACTATCCCCCCCTGTCTGTGGTCTTTTTACTATAGAGCTAGATTGTGGGGGACATTTGGGGAGAAATTCCAAAGCAGAGGTTCACCACTTACCTAGAACATGCTGGAAACAGGACAAGTAAAATTTTTAGTACAAACAAATCAGGCAGGGGATCCTGCCTGGATACAGCTGCAGCTGAGAGCCCTCCTCCCTCTTGCTACCAACCACCACTGCTGAGGACATCAGAGGAAAAGGAAGCAACGGCCCTTCCACTGTGCTCAGATCCAGCTTCATGACCTGCTGAACTTTGCATCTAAAGATCTAGTGGCTGAATTTTACTTTTGTTTCCCCTCCCTCCTCCTCCTCCTTCCCAATCCCTTTTCCTTTTGTGCCATGTCTTTTGGATGGTGAGACTGTGGGCAGGAACTGTCTTATTTCTTCTCTTTGTAAACTGATCTTGGAGCATTTTTGGCAGAAGGGCAGGATGAAAAAAAATGCAATAAACAAACAAACAAACAAGTTATGTAACTGACTGGTCAATAAAGAATGTCTCTGGTGGTGGCAGCGAGGCAGTTTTTTAGGCTGCAAATCAGAGAGCCTGCTGGCGTCAAGGGTAGGTATGGTCGGGCGCCTGCTGAGGGCCCAAACCACAGCAAAGGCCCACTGACAAGCTCCCCTGCTCCGCCTCTTCCCCATTACAACCTACTTGTTCACCTGCCTCTCACTCTGGCCCAGACAACAGTGGTGGTGAGATGGAGGAGCAGTAGATGCCATTGCCTTTTTGCTCACTCTCATGCATCTAAGTGGCAGCAGTGATGAGAAATGATGAGGAGCAATAGCAGCTGGTGACAAGGGTGGTGAGAAGGTAGACTCTGAGGGAGGGGTCCCATTGAGGGTGCCTTGTCCAAGGTCCTTCAAGAACCTGGAGCCAGCAGTGTCAGACTGGCTCATCACACACACACACACACACACACACACACACCACAAAAATCAGAATATGACTATATAAAACTGTTTAAGAGATAATAGAGTCTGCTGTTGCATGAACAGAAAAGTCTCCTGATACATTGTTGGGATTGATGCTGGATAACCATCATGACAACAATATAAACCATATGCTGTACTGAAAAACTCTCCAGTCGATGCAAGAACAAGGGCTGACAGGCCCATTGATGCTCACATGCTCATACTTCACAAATCCCTTCAGAAATACAGTTGTCCTTTGGAGTGGCATTGGTCTCATTCATCTGATGCATCTTTGCAGAGGAAGCTGTGCCTGGGGATTAATTAAGATGTTAATGGTTGGGACTTCATTGTTTTTGTTCAAAAGGACAGTACTGACGAGCCGACTCTAGGGATACAATTCCCTGCCCCTTTTGAAATGTTGCTTTAGATGCCAGCCACAATCAACAGAACCTTCCCATGAGTAGACATTAATATTTGAATTAGCAGTCAAAGAAAAATGTGCATTTCCCAAACCATCTGTTTCAATTCTGCTTTTGATCTGCATCAAATATGATGTTCTATATCTCAGACTTAAACTGGCATATCTATGTGGCTCATCATGCTGGCTCAGCTTGTCTGTGCAGAAAGCTAAAAAGGGTCAGGCTTGGTTATTACTTGGATGGGAGACCCCTCCTCTAGTCTCCTGCATTGAGCAGGGGGTTGGACTCGATGGCCTTGTAAGCCCCTTCCAACTCTATGATCTATGAATCTCTAAATAGTACCTTAAGAACATGTTATAGAAAATTTATTTTACATTTTGCGAGCAACTGGTTGTTATAGAGATAATACTGATATCTACAGAGGGCACAATGGGTAATATTAATACATACATAATATTATGTATTAATACATAGGGGTTGGGAACTCCTTTCAGACCGAAGGCCAAATTCCATTCCATGGGTTGGTCTAGGGTTATCCAAGGCTTGTTGAACCCTTGAATAACCCATACCACCTGGGTTCCCATGACACAGCAAGCCACGGCATGTGCCCGCAACGGCTTGCATATTCAAAATGGCAGCTGGGAGACACCGTGAAGCCCCATGGGTTAAATCACCCACGGTGGCAAAGCATTACATGCGAACTGGCCCATTGCGTGTGTGATGGGGTGGGGGTGGGGGTGGGAGTAGAATGGTGACTCCCACAAAATATGGAGGGGAATATTCAGAGACGATTCAGCAAAGTGAGAGAAAGAAAAATCTCAGAAATTTCCTCAGGAAAAAATACACCTTCTGAGAGATTTGTGCTCAGCTCTAAACTATCCTCCCCTGTCTGTGGTCTTTTTACTATAGAGCTAGATTGTGGGGGACATTTGGGGAGAAATTCCAAAGCAGAGGTTCACCACTTACCTAGAACGAATCCTTTACAGGACCATCTTCCATCTGGTAACCTGTGTCCTCACTGTGGGAATCTGTGTAGATCTAGAATTGGCCTCCACAGTCACTTACGGACCCATCGCTAGAGTCTACACAATTTTTTTACAATTTCCTCTTTATATAATTTTCTTTTTGTAATTTTATCCTGGAAGACAATCTTACTCAGTCACGAGTGATCGCCTACTATACTATACTTACATTTACAGAAACACAATTGCAATGTGCAGCTACTGAGTTGGTTGAGTTTTTTTTTAAAAAAAGCACATACAACAACAATTCTTCTAGCATCAGAATAAGGAATGCTGATACACCTCTGCACCACGGAGATTAAAGCTGCTGCTCACTCACACTTCCCTCGTCACGTTTTCCTCCCAAGTGTCCTCAGCAATTTTGTGATAGGCTTCCAACATCGGGAGGGGGAGGAACAGCATGCAAGCGCTAATAATTGATGCATTAATTACAGCATTATAGAAGGCCGAGATCGAGGCTGAGTCGAGCATGCAGTCAAGGGAATGGAAAGGTCAGCAAGAAATACTACCCCTTGGCTAGCATTGCACCTGAACTCCCAGGGCTCAGAGTTATAATTAAGAACATTTTCACTGAAGTCAGGCCCAAAGCCAGCATCCGTTTGTCACTGTTAAGCGGAAGCTCGTGTTGCTTGTGGTGAAAGCAAGGTGATTGGGACCCAGCTTCCATCACCCAGATGTCAGTTCCATTGCTGCTAGCAGCTGAGGGTAAATAATTGGTTACTAAGGGCACAATTCTATGCATGTTTAGACAGGAAAAAGTCCGGCAACTCCCAGCATTCCACAGCCGCCATGGCAGGTGAGGAATTCTGGGAGTTGTAGGACTTTTTTCTGTCTAAACAAGCATAGGATTGTGCCCTAAGACATGCAGGAGAGGTCCTTTTGAGGATACGACCAGTTGCAGAAACATGCTTGATGGCACGCGTGAGAAGGCTTTCTCCTGGGTTGCTCCTAAATGGTGAAATGCTCTCCACTTGGTGCTACGAGCAGTCCTCACTTTCTCTGCTTTTAGAAAAGGTGTCAAGACATTACTATTTTTCTTTTTTTTTTTTTTTTTTTTAAATATTTTTTATTCTTTTTTTTTTTAAAACAATACAAAGAAAATAACATACACACATAACTAATATTGTGCTCCCATCACCATGGGACCAAACAATCCAATAACTCTATAATTGTTCATTATTCCAAAAATACAATATATCTTGACAGGGTAAACTCCCTTTCCCCCTTTTAAACACATATTCCAAAAATAAACCCCAAATATCCTTAAAATTATTTTTCTTTAATTGACCCCTTTTGCATTTAATATTACAAGTCAACATATCATTCAAAGCCATATCCCATACTTCCTTATACCATTCAGTAATAGTGAAAACTTGCTGGATTTTCCATTTCCTTGCTATCATTAGTCTACCTGCCGTTAACAAATTTATGATTAATTCTTTAACATTTTGTGAACCGATCACCTTTTCCGTTATTGTTAGCAAAGCTAGTTTAGGGCATACCTCTAAATCAACTCCAACAATTTCTGATATTTCCTCAAAAATCATTTTCCAAAAATCCATTACATTTTTACAACTCCACCACATATGAGCATATGTACCCAATTCCTGACATCCTCGCCAACACATTGGAGAACATTTATTATCTATTCTATTTAATCTCACTGGGGTCAAATACCATCTGCAAATCAGCTTATAAAAATTCTCTTTAATTCTTACAGACATATTTTTCAATATTCGCCTATCCCAAATCTTATTCCACTCATCCTTTGATATTTCCTCTTCAAACTCTGTATCCCAAACTATTTTAAGATTTTCTGCTTGCTCTTCTGATTTCTGCAACATTTTATATAACATCTTTGTAAGACCCCTAGCTGATGCATTTTCTTCTACAAGTTCTCTAGACATAACCACCTGCTCAAATGCAGTGAAATCCCTTTCATGCTCATGTCTTCTCTTCCATTTCTTACCCCATTGTACTAATTGAATTAAATTTAACCAAGAAATTCTTCCTGCCCCAACCCTATCAATTATTTGCTGTCTTGTCTCCATTTTTTCCAGCCAATCCATTAAAGTTATCACCTTTTTCTCTCTAAAAATTCGTTCTAAATGTCTAACATTCTCGGGAAAATCTTCCATAACCACCACTGGAGTAAGTGGGGATATACCTGGTAAAAATATTTCCTTATTTCTACCCCAAATTTCTAACATATTTTTTAAAAAGGGATTTTCTAATCTTTTTGTCATAATATGTCCCTGTTTTGTAAATAAGAATTTATCCACCCTATTACCCAATTCAATGCTTCTATTTCCCACCACATAAAATCTTTTCTAACAATAATATCCATGATATATCTAAGTTGATTAGCTATATAATACCATTTTAAATTAGGGAGACCAAGTCCCCCTATTTTTTGAGCTTTATACCATCTATTCTTAGTAATCCTTGATTTTTTCCCCCATTACAATAGCTATTTAACATTACTTGCCACTCTTTAATTTCTTTCTCTGATATCTTATATGGTATCATTCTAAATAAAAAATTAAACTTCGGTAAAATCTTCATTTTAATCAAAGCTATCCTACCAAACCACGATAATCCCAATTTTTTATAATCCTCTATTTGATTTTTAACTTCATCTTTTAGTTTTTTAAAATTACATTCCCCTATTTTATCCAAATCTTTTAATATATCAATACCTAAATATTTAATTATATTTTTTATCTTTATATCCACTCCCCTTTGTTTAAATCCCCTTTCCTCCAGTTTACTATAATTAAATGTCATTATCTCCGATTTATCCCAATTAACTTTTAACCCTGTTACTTCTCTAAATTCATCTAAATGTTTCTCTATCCAATCCCAATTTTCTATAGGCCGTTCTAATGTTAACAAGATATCATCTGCAAAAAGGTTTATCTTACATTTGGTCTCTATTCCTATCCCAATAATTTCTTCTCCTGTCTTATCGAATTCGCTAACAATTCCATAACTAACACAAATAATACTGGGGAAAGGGGACAACCCTGTCTAGTTCCCCGGCCTAGGCTAATAGTTTCTGTTATTCCATCGTTTACAATTACCGACGTGACATTATGAGTATATAATTGGTTAGTAATACCTATAAATTTTTCTCCAAACCCCATAGTTTTTATTAACATCTTTAATGCAGGCCATTCCACACAATCAAAGGCTTTAAAAATATCCAATGCAAGAACCCCCGCTTTCAAATTATTTTTCTTTATTAAATAAATTATATTCAGAACCCTTCTTGTTAAATCTGCCATTTGTCTTCCTTGAATAAACCCACATTGATCTATCCCTATATACTTATTTAGAAAACTATTCATTCATAAGGGGGAGGAGCCTGCGCTGGCTATGGAGCAGTAGCTTTTCTGCCGAGCTCCCGGAATGATTTGAAAACATCTGCAAATACACAGGAGAGACAAAGCGTGAGTTTAAATTCCTTTGCTGTTTGCTTTCTGGAAAGTATGCAGATATAGAGCTAATAAAGAAATAACAAGAATAGCTTTCTTTTGATGTGCTTCGCTCTGGATTGTTTATGAGCTCCAGACGGGTGAAAAAGTCCCTACCCCCTCTTTGGAAACGCGATCGGGCGCATCCCTCGGATAACAGTTTGAAAAGGCTAATTAGGATCCTTGACACTAAAGATATTGAATGTTTTTATCAAACTGTGCAACAGGGTCCTGATAAGAAGCCACGAGGTAGTGAAAGTTTCGAGACAGCGAGGGGGAAGGGCGGAAAAATGGCGGATTCAGCTGGCAAATTCCCTGCTGGTGCCAAGCCAAAGTCAATATCTCCAGCCAAGCTTAAAGGGGCAGCACCAGATTGGGAGAAAATTCTATCACAGTTTCAAAGCTCTATGGAAGCAGGCCAGCAGAAACAAATAGAAGCAATTGAGAAATTTCAAAATCTGCATCAAGAGGATATGAAGCAAATGCGAAATTCCATAGATCAATTAGGGGTTCAAGTTAAAGAGCTGCAAGCTAGAGTGGATAAGGTGGAAAAACTCCAGGTGAAGGATGAAAAAAGTTTTGAAAAGTATGAAATGAAATTTAATGAGATGGAAATACAGATGATTAACATGCAAGACAGGCAACGTCGTTCCAACATTCGGATCAGAGGCTTCCCCATGGAGATGGGGGAGACTGGATATAAGTTAAGAGGCAGTATTTTGGAATGGATGAATGAAGCTGTCTCTGGAGAAACAATTTTTTGGGATGATATGGACATTGAGATTGTGCATAGAGTGGGAGCATTAAGGCGTGGTATGACATCCAGAGATGTTGTACTGAAATTTGCAAATTTATACAAGAAGGATGTCTTCATGAAAGAGATTAGAAGAAAGGTCAAGTAGCTTTCAAGGGGGCTACTTTGCAAATCTACAATGATCTTTGTCAGCAAACAATAAAGTGGAGGCGAAGTGTTAAACCGTGTACAGCAGTCTTGATCAGAAAGGGATTACAATACAATTGGGGTACCCAGTTTTTCTTACTTTTGTGTGGAACAGTAAGAGATACAAGATTTCATCATGTGATCAAGGCATGGGCCTGCTGGGAGAGTTGGGGCTTCATGATGATGCGGAGGGTCCAGAATCGATGGGTCAACTGGAAGAAGAAGGAGCCAGTGGAGGAATTGTATAAGAGGTCGTTTCAACACGAGAAGAAAAAGAAATAGAAAATGTTTTATAAAGAAGTTATCCGGGAGGGAATGAGGGGCTGCTGTTCGGGCTGGTGATGGGTCCTTTCCCCCCCCCCCTGGGATAGGTGGGTAGGTTTAGGGTGGGGCAAGTTGCCCTGGCTAAGCAGGGGGGATAGTTTAGATGAATGTGGGGGTGGGTTAAGGGGTATGTTATTGTGTATTATTTTCACTTTTGGGGACCAAAAAAGAAAAAATGTTGTTAATAGATGGATTATAAGTTAAGAATTTCAACTTTAAATGTTAAGGGGCTAGGGTCAGTTACTAAGAGAAGGCGAATAGAAGCACTTCTTAAAAAGGATAAGGCAGATATTATATTCTTGCAAGAAACGCACCAGGCAAGGAAAGGAGTCAATGAATTGAAATTGAGGTGGTCTAGAATATATGAGATAGCATGTGGATCATCTAAATCGCGAGGAGTAGCAATTATAATTTCAAAGAATTGTGGTTTTAATGTTCTAAAGGTGAAAAAGGATGATACAGGTAGATATATTATAATGTATGGGACCTTGGGAGGGGAAGAATATGTTATTGTTAATGTTTATGCTCCAAATCAAGGAGAATTTTATCAACATGTGTTTAAAGAAATGGGTAATTTTCAAAATCAAAGGGTTATTATGGCTGGGGACTTTAACATGGTATTGGATAGAAGAAAAGACAAATCCAATCCGACGAGAGAAGATCAGAGAAATAATCTAATGATCTTGAATAAGTTAATTAGTAAGGAAGGGTTGCTAGATGTTTGGAGAGGGGTCAAGGGGAATGAGGAAAGATATACATTTTACTCATCAGCAAATAAGAATTATTCTAGGATAGATTTTATTTTTGTGTCCAGGACACTGTTTTCAAGGGTCCTGGGCACAGAGATAGGAGTGATAAAAGTTACAGATCATGCTTTGGTTAACATGGATTTGAAGATACATAAGGATTATAGAGAAGCGAAAAGATGGAGATTGAATTGTAATATTTTTCGTTATAAACATTTAACAGAGAAAATAGAGAAGGAATTGAGGGAAATTTGGGAATTTAATCAAACAGAAGAATGTACTGAAGCGATAATATGGGATACAATGAAGAGTGTAATGAGAGGAATAGGATTGAGAGAGGCAATAAATTTGAGGAAACAACAAGAAGTTTTTTATCAAAAGCTAGAGGGGGAGATTAGGGATTTGGAAAAGAAGTATTTAGAGAAGAGGGATAAAAAGATTTTTGCAGAATTACAGGGTAAAAGGAAAGAATTGGAGAATAAAGAACTGGACAGGGTACAAAGGAATTTGATTTACACAAAAAGGGAGTATTTTGAGAATAGTAATAAAAACTCTAAAATGTTGGCTAGATTAGCACAAAAAAAAAAGAAAAAAGCTTAGTGGGGATGATTAAGGATAAGAGGGGTAAAGAATATAATCTAGTAAAGGATAAATTGAAAATTTTTCATGAATATTACACAGAGTTATATAAGGCAGGAAAATGGTCGGAAGCTGAGAGTAGAAGATATATCGAGAAAAATTTAAAAATAAAAATCCAGGATGAAGATAGAGAGAAAATGGAGCAACCATTCACAGAAATTGAAATAGAAAGTGCTATAAATAAATTAAAACAGGGGAAAACGCCAGGACTGGATGGTCTGGGGGCGGAATATTATAAAGTCTTTAAAAAAATGTTAATTCCGAAGTTAAAACGGTTGTTTAATGATATTTTACAGGGGGGAGAGATCCCCCCGTCATGGAAACAGTCCTTGACCATTTTAATCCCGAAACCAAGGAAGGATTTAGCAGAACCAGGTTCTTATAGACCAATATCATTAATTAATCAAGATGCTATACTATTTTTCTTTTTGTTATTAACATCTTTTAAGTTTTTTTTTCCATTTCCCAATAGAATACAAACGATAAACCCTTCTCTGCAGCATTCCACCCTCTGCAATCATTCCCTCCCCTTATGTTTTCTCTCTCCCTTCTTCATATAGTCCAGCCTAAGTAAAATCATTTAGCAAAAACTGGATAAATAAATGGTTACATAAAACGAATAAATAAAATAAAGGGTTGTGTCATGCAGGTCTCTTTGTGGGCCTGCTCTTGTTTCGTGTTGGATCATACTACTCTGCATAGAACTCGATATAATGGAGTACTTTCGGGACCTGGCAAGCAAATTACAATTTCTCTTGGGATAAGTTTGCCCATCACTAATTTTCCTTTGCTTTCCACATCTCTTTAAATTGGCCTTTTACATTGTTTCATTAGTAGTGTTAGTTTAGAGGCATAAGTCCATGCATTTCTGAGCTTGCAATGTGATTTGCACCCCCCCCAATGTGTTTGACAGCATGTCTACATTTAAAAAATAAAAAATGAGCATGAAAAAAATGCATACTTTTGAAAAATCCACACAAATATGCTTTAATCAATGGCAGTACATTTGGAAAACTATGCACAAAAATATTTAATATGCACAGATGTTCATGAGGAAAGGAAAAAAAAACAAAGCTCACAATCTGATATGGAGTCAAGTTGGATGAGCTTCAAAATGGAATTCGGAGAACTTTGGTGAGCTTGAGTTTTGCTGTTTTGCACATGTGTGGTCAACATTTGTGATCCAGAACCACTCTATTCTCCAAAAACTGGCCTGTGGGCCACAAACGTATTTGACACGCCCCCCAACATGGTCCCTTCACAGATGATCAGGCTATTGGCCTGTCATCAGGCTACCCAACTTGGATCTAATAGGCCTCTTGCCTTGAAAAAGAATTAATAGCTAATTTCATGGGGAGGAGCCATCCGTCAGTGGTAGTAGTACACATACTTTGCATGCAGAAGGTCCTGAGTTCAATTCCTGGTACTTCCAGTTAAAAGGGTCAGGTGGCAGGTGATGGAAAAGACCTGGAGAGCTGCTGCCAATCAGAGTGGATAATACTAAGCTAGATGGACAAATAGTCTGTCCTGATATAAGGCAGCTTCCATAGTACCCTCTATATGATTTTGTGGGCCTATATAGCTTGCATAGCAAAACCTCCCTATAGTCTATATCCACTCTTGGTCTCATCTACAAGGTTAGCTAGCTCCTTTTTGAAATACGTGACTTTTCATGGTTTCTGGTACCTTGTCCTGGTTTTCTTTTCCTTTCTACCCTTGATATGGTGAACATAATTCTGCCTCCCATTTTGAGAGAAATTCTAACTCTTTTTATGGTTCTGGGAGAAAGTGATGAAGTAATTCTATCAATTAGGAGCTAAAATGGAGTTTTGCATGACCTCCTAAGGGTAAACATATGGTGTACATTCCCAGCACAGAGACCCCTGGGATTTCTTCAATTACACTCTGGGGAAATGAAAGTAAATTACCACAGTAATTTCAAAAATGCAAAGAACGCTCCAACATACCTTAGGCTTGTTTGCACAGTATGTTCAGAGAGGCATAATTCTGCCTGTCTCTAGGGATACCCTATCCCCTCCACCTCCCATATAGCATGTTCTTCACAGTAATGGGTTGGACACTCAGAGTTGGGCAGCAATTTATGTGAAAGGGGCAGGCGGGTGGAAACAAAGAGATAAGACACAGAAATAGTGGGTCACTTTATCAAACAGATCTGCAAAGGGGGACACTGCAGGCTTTTATTCTATACAGGCTGCTATCCTGCAATTGTTTTGGGTGAGACATCATAGCCCTGTGGTGTGGTGTCTGTGTGATTGCCACCCCTCAGTTCTGCACCATCCAGGTGTTGGGAGGCGTTCCCATGTCACCCCCTCCCAGAGACACAAAATTATTCCAAGTCCGTGAGGTTCGTTAACCTCAAAGGCAATCCATATCTCTATACTGGGCCTCAAAGCCCTAACTGTGAAGCCTCCGGCATTGCCTATCGCAGTAAAGGTGTCCTCAGATGTTCACCAACTTTAAACCCAACTCCCAAATGCCCGCACTTACCTGCCAAACCAAAAGTGATCAAATCAACCTAACCATCAAATTAACCTAAAAGCCAACAAACCCACCCCCGTTTACAGTGTAGAGTAGGTGAAAACACCTTCCATCCGCAGCCAATCAGACGATAAGGCAAAAATTCCTAGTTGGCCCTCAAAAGGGTGACCAGCAAAGCCCCCACTGAGTACAGAAAGGGAGGGAGCCAGAGAAGATCAAAGAGGCTGGAAGGCAGTGCCCAACGGGCTTATATAGCCATGTCACCCCCGCCCCCAGCCAAACCAAACTGTGTGCATAGCCATGCCAGGCCCAAACATCTCCTCTTCCTCCACACACAATGACTTCCCCACGCCGAGGCAAGCCAGCTGTGAGGGAAGGGAATTTCTATCATACGTGAACGCTGCAAATTTGTGACCTTGTTGTGTGGGGCCTAACATGTAAAAATGCCCACTGAGTGTTCATTACACCTGGTATGCAAGTACACCTGCTATGTATTTTATTTATATATTTTATATCCACTTGACCCTACACTTGACGTGGCTAACAAAATCATATAACGGTACTTAAAGGCACAATTAATACATGAAACCAACCCACTAAAACCATTTGTTCTGTTGAGGGTTGCATTCCCTCATTGGTAATCCATCAGGGACTGCATGTCAGTGGTGGATGGAGTTTAAGGCACAAGTGGGCAGGGCCAGAGCCAAAACCACATGTGTCACTGTTGTGCCTCCAGTAGGTCAGACAGAGACCAGCTGTGCCGGAGTGTGTTTGGGGTGGGGCCAGGCTAAGTGCAGCCTGACCCAACTGGGCAGCCTTACCAATCAGCACCTGCTCAAAAGGCAGGTCCCAAACACACTCAGATGCTGGAAGCAATTGTTTGTTACAGCTACCGCCAGACGCTCCTGATATTCCTGACCTCAGGCCTCTGTACCTTTGATCCTCGGAACGACCCTGACTACACCTGTGCCTGATCCCTAACTGGTTTATGTTTGCTCTGTTTTGGACTGATATATTTTGGCTTCGACAGACTGTGATAACGACTATGCCTTATCTTGAAACTGGATGGATTTACGACAGTCACTGTCACTCCTCTCTTTCTGCCACCACTTTTCTCTCCCTCCCACTTTCTTCCCGCCCAATGGTCTGCCAGGGAAGGGACAGATCCATCTTGCCAAAGGTCTAAACTGATCACATGCAAAGGGCTTTCGAAATTAGGTTGAGGTCCACATGAAATTGGCCAAGGACTGCAGGTTGCCCACCCCTGCACTAAAACTTTATTTTTATTCCACCCTTCCTAAAACAAGCTCACAACAAACTCTGTGAGGTCATCAAGCTGAGAGACAGTGACTGGCTCAAGATCACTTGGCTGACTGGGAATTTGTACCCATGTCTCCCCTCTCTTAACATACTATCCACATTGGCACATTGGCTCTATTTCAAACAGCAGCCAATCAACCATGTTTACACCGTTGTCCACATTGTAAACACAATATTGTACACCAAAGTGCCATTGTAGAAAGACAATATTTGCACTTCTTCCTGAACTGCAGAAATTAGGTGCCTGGATTCACCTCCATGGAGACCAAATTCCACAGCTCCTGGCCACAAGGGAAAAGGCCCTGCTTCAACACACAACTGAATGCACTGTGTGGAGATACACATGGATTTTCATGCAAAAAACCAAAAACAAAACTCACGATCTGATTCAGACTCAAGTCAGAACAAGCTTTCAGATGGAATTCAGAGAACTTGGGTGAGCTGGAGTTTTGCTGATTTGCACATCCCTCGGGGAGACAGTTCAGGCCCAGGCTTCTGTGAGGCATGCTAATTTTTCATGGGCAGGGGGAATTTGATGGAGAGGACATCCATATATTCAGGGGAAAGTGCATGGTACAGCCCTCTTCAGAATGTGCCACTTCAGAATGGAGGTGGGTAATCACATCTTGCAATGAGAAAAAAAGAAAAAAGAAAGAGCAAGCAAGCAAGCAAGGAAGGAATTATCCTCCATGTACTGATAGTTGATGGCTAGCCTAGCAACTACAATCCCTCACCATAATAAGTATGATCTCTCACTAGCACTTACCATATCCAAGTCTGTCCTACATCTTCTCAGGCTCAATCCTCTGTGAGAGATATTGAACCACACTAATCCTTGAGAGAACTTCAATAGACTTCTACAAAGTCAACCCAGCTTGCTATATCAAATTCATACTCGCAGTCCTAAGACAGAAGACAAATCATATTTTACACATCTTTGGACAGATGGAAGGAGCTAAAGGGGGTGGGAGAGAGACATCTTGTTTTCTGGCAAGGGCAACAAGACAGGTTAATCCATCACCGATACCATCCCTTCATCAGGAGCCGTTCTGATATTACACCTTCTTACAAATGCAGACTATGCCACATGGATGTAGCCTTTGGTGGTTATTGCTCACCAAATGCCTTTATGGGATCATGCACATAATTGACTCATTATGCTAACTCAAAGAGGTTATACCCTACTACTGTGTGCAAGGACTCTGTTTGGAAAATGCTGAAGAGGAATATTTAAATGACTTCTCATTACATCAGAGCCCTTGTTCAGATTTTTTTTAATGGCTCTTATTTAATGCGAAGCACCCAGTCCATTTCTAGCTCAGCCAGCTTTCAGGCCACTGAAATGTTAAATTAGAAAATAATCCAGCTCTGCTCCCATAAAAAATACAGATGCCTCCATGAGTTTTCCTCCTACACATGGCAGGGGAATCATATTTGCCTGCAATATTAACTAGGAATGCTTGCTCTGTATTTTAAGACAGTGAGGTTAGAAAATGAGAAGGACAGGCTAGCCAATGGGATAGCACCAAATCCAGTCTCCACACTTTCATACAGTTGCAGTGGTTGATGATGGGCCAAAAACGCAGTGAAAGAGTATGTGCTTTGAATGCACATCATACCAAATTCAATCTGTAGTGTCTCCAGTTAATGGACCACAGGCAGCAGAAGTAAGAAATGCCTTTGTCTGAGACCTTGGACAGCCATAGCCAGCAAGGACCAAACCATCCCCTCTCCAAAGTTGCTAGTATTTTCATTGCCAATGGAGAATCCCCTTGAAATGCAAATGCCAGCTTCAGAGAGGGGATTTGGGTGTGTGTGTGTGTGTGTGTGTGTGTGTGTGTGTGTGTCAGGGCAATGGTAGGGAAAGAAAGAGTTAAACCTCCCTCCCCGCCCCTGCCCCCACCCTGATACCCAGCAGATTTCCCCTTGCTGCTGTTTGTATAACAAAAAGGTCAGGATGTATGAGAGATTTGTTCCAGCTCATTTTTGATCAAAATTTACCCAGTTCACACCTCCCAGAACTAAACACGGATCCAAACACAATCTGCAGTCGTCCATACTGTACATTTCTGAGTCTGCATTGCAATTTGCAGAACAAAACAAAATGAGTTCAAAAATGTGTGCATTTGAAAAATGCACATGAATGCATCCTTTTTTGAAAATGAGCACAAACACACTTTCATCAATGAAAGAAAAGATGCATACATTTCCAAAATGCATGTGATGCATACATTTGGGAAAATGCACATGAAAATCCTCACGAATTTTCATGTAAAAAGCAAAAAACAGCGCTCGCAGTCTGATACAGACACAAGTTGGAATAAGCTTCAGAGTGTGATCTGGAGAACCTCAATGAACTTGAATTTAGCTGATTCACACTTCCCTACAAAAATATTCATGTTAATTGAATTCGCACAGTGAAGCGTCCTGTCCAGGCATTATGCCTAAATTTGGAATTTCAACGTGAGCAGGGGCTGTGAGGCTCATTGGCACTGACCATGATTCCCGTGGCCCAATCTTCTCTCCTCCCAACCTTCCTGTGTTGAGAGGGAATGCCTAAAAGGCACCTTTTAATGTGTTCAACTGAACTCATGTAGAAGCCTTCTCCCGAAGATTGGGAACCCTGATGGAGCAGGGCTTCCAATCCTATGGATGCTGTTCAGCTGAAAATGTGTAGAAGCCCCTTTCACATTTTCCAATTCAATGTGTGAAGGTTGGGGCTGGAGAAAACAGGGACTGGGATGTTGGGGGTAGGGCAAGACAAGCACTCTTGCCTTCCCTACACAAGTCGAAAATTCCTGTTTAGGCATAATGTCTCAAAAGGGACTATGTTTTATGTTGTTTGACAGGACTGGTTTGGTGGAGCAAAATGCCGGGAGCAAAATCAACCCCTTTATATGGCATTTATCGATCTGGCTAAGGCCTTTGATACTGTAGACCGTACAGCTCTCTGGACTATCCTTATGAAAATTGGATGCCCCAATAAATTTGTGAATATCTTGCGACTTCTCCATGACAACATGACGGCAATGGTTTTGGACAACAACGGCTCTCATGGTGCTCCATTTAAAGTGGGATCAGGTGTTAAACAGGGATGTGTTATCGCCCCAACATTATTTGCCATTTTCATCGCCATGGTTTTACATCTTGTCAAGGGGAAACTTCCCACCGGTGTGGGAATTATATATCGAACAGATGGAAAGCTTTTTAATCTCAGCAGGCTGAAAGCAAAAAGTAAGGTAATTACAACCTCCGTTGTGGAACTTCAGTATGCTGATGATAATGTGGTCTCCGCACATTCAGAGGATGATCTCCAAACTATCCTAAATGCTTTTGCAGAAGCATACGAAAAACTTGGTCTCTCACTTAACATCAAAAAAACCAAAGTGCTTCATCAGCAAGTGCAAGCCAATCCTTTGGTGATGCCATCTATCCAGCTTGGCGGGACAATACTGGAAAATGTCGATCATTTTCTCTATCTTGGCAGCTATCTTTCTGTTACAGCTAACATCGACAGTGAAATCCAGCATCGTCTGAGCTCCGCAAGTGCCGCATTTTCTCGAATGAAACATAGAGTGTTCGAGGATCGGGATATTTGTAAGAAGACCAAAACACTGGTTTATGAAGCCATTGTATTACCAACTTTATTGTATGCCTGCGAAACATGGACTATCTATAAACGTCACTTCCACCTCCTTGAAAGGTTTCATCAACGTTGCCTCCGGAAAATCCTGCAAATTACTTGGGAAGATAGGCGAACAAATGTCAGTGTACTGGAAGAAGCAAAGACTACTAGCATTGAAAAAATGATCCTTCAACGCCAACTTCAGTGGACCGGTCATGTTGTTCGAATGCCTGACTGCTGTCTCCCAAAGCAGTTACTTTACTCCCAACTCAAGGATGGAAAGCGGAATATCGGTGGTCAATATAAGAGGTTTAAAGATGTTCATAAGGCTAATCTAAAAAAATGCAATATAAACATCGAAAACTGGGAAGCTCTGGCCCATGAACGATCTAACTGGAGGTTGGCCTTTCACAAAGGTTCCATGGACTTTGAAGAAGCCCGAGTGCAAGGTGAAAGGGAGAAACGTGCTAGGCGAAAAGCACGTCAAATGAATCCTTTACAGGACCATCTTCTATCTGGTAACCTGTGTCCTCACTGTGGGAAGCTGTGTGGATCTAAAATTGGCCTCCACAGTCACTTACGGACCCATCGCTAGAGTCTACACAATCTTCTTTAGAATTTCCTCCTTTTATCCCGGAAGACAATCTTACTCGGTCACGAGTGATCGCCTGATGATGATGGTGGAGCAATCATCTGACTCCCTAGACATCAGCTTCATAGTTATTATTTATTAAATTTATATCCCACCTTTCCACTACAAATGATGCTCAAAGCAGGTAACAATAATGAAACACAAGATAACATACAAAATTATAACCATAACATAGGAGCAAATCAATCAAAACACAAGAGGAAATCAGTTAAAATGCATCAATACAATTAAGAAATAAACAGCACTCATTAAAACCTGTTTCATATGATCCTGGGCTGACAGACAAAGAAAGAGTCTCTGAGGATATTGTAAAGAATATGAGTATAATTCGGTATCTACATGATTAAAAGCTCTATCATCATCTCCTCCTCCTCCTCCTTCTCCACATCATGTTTAGCTTTAGCCCTTTGAATCATCTAAGAGAGAGACTCCTTCAACTCAGCCTCTTCTGGTTAATGATTTCCTTCACTCTCAAGGACATCCTTCAATATCCATAAACCTTTTGTTTTTTCTCTCTCTTCTGCCACTGAAATCCACAAACAAGTTTCTCCCCACCCACTCATATACTACTTTGGCTCATAATACTCTGTTCCTCTTCCAAATTCCTATCAAGAGCAAGATCATTGGGTGAATAAATCTTGTGTGTCCCCCCTATAATCTGCCTTTGTTGAAAGGCTGAAAAAGAAGGAAATTGAATGGTGCTTCCAGCAAATATCTTAGCTGTGCTGAGAAAAGCACCCTATACCCTTTGACACCACCTTTAAATAGCAATATGCACTCTACCTGGTAGCTGATGCAGCCTTTTGTTCTTGCTTTGAGTAACAACCATAGCAAAAGCTCTTTAACAGTGAATTCCCTGGCTTCTTTACTCAGATGTGAGTACCATCCCACTATGTTCAATTGGGCTTACTCCCTAGTAAGTGTGTTAGGGATTGCAACCTAAAAATATACATTACTCTTCTTCTTCTTCTTCTTCTTCTTCTTCTTCTTCTTCTTCTTCTTCTTCTTCTTCTCTCTCTCTCTCTCTCTCTCTCTCCCCCCCCCTTTTTTTACGTGTAGTATCTCACCTCTATGTAGGGAAGATAGATACTTTTTCCCAACCCATGGCTACAGAGAAAAGTAATAATGGATGAATGCAGGAACTCATAAGCCCCATTCAGTAATTCCTATTAATTTCAGCCCTGTTCAGTCATTCTCCACACGTGTAAGCCGGCCCATACACATGAGAAGGGGGAACAGAGACAAGTGTACTAACTCTGGATTCCTCCCTCACCATTCTCATTGCCCTCTACGTGTGGAAGACAACTGTCCACAGAAGATACCCTCCTCTATCTGGGGAGATTCTCCCCAAGATTTTACAATCCTGAAAAAAAAGGGGGGGGGACATGCAACAAGAACAACCAAATATGGCGATAAACTAAATATGGAACAGGATTGTGCCTGCTGGGCCTGCCCCTTTAGCATCAAACCAAGCTAAATTGCACATGAATAAAATGCTGGTCTATGAAGGGTCTGTTGCCCCCATTCACCTGCCAACTCAGGTTTGGATTGGGAGATGGAGGACTTCCTGTAGCAGGAGGGAACATGTATCCATGCTTGCAGAATGTTTTGGAGCAACATCGAAAGCATTTGTACCTGCTTATGATGGGGTTGCAATGTCACACCGCTAGATGAACAAGACAAGTATGCCGTGTGATTTTGCACTGAAATAGCAAGTACCGAATTTTTTCCGTCTATAAGACGCCCCCATGTATAAGACGCCCCCCACTGGGCAGTTTCACAACCGTGCGGTTCTCTCCTCGGCTTACTTCCGTGTATAAGACAACCCTCAATTTTTAGTCTAACAATTTTAGAAAAAAGTATAGTCTTATACATGGAAAAATACTGTATGCTCTTATTTGTATGTCAGTTTGGTGCATCCCACATCAACAACAGAAATATCTTCAGAGGCAAAACCACTTTTAGGTGTGTGTATATACTGCCTTTGCAAATTATCTTTTTTTTAGAAAAAAAATATATGAATGCAATAAGCACTACATATTTAAGATTTTCTGAATTGATCCTTACTTAGATGAGCTGATGGGATAGGGATAGGGGTGGGGTTTTTTTCTTTCTTTCAAGAAATGGTTTTGTGTCTCACGTGGGCCAGTTAAAAATAATGACATAGGCTTCTGATTTTCAAGAGAGATTTGGCATATTAGCTAGAGTGCTAACATTTGGTACACACGTGCAACCAAAAACACCCTGTCTTCAACAACAACAACAACAACAACAAAAATGTAGCAGTGTTGCTAATAGATTACTTCCTATGGTCTATCTGCATTATCTTGTATTTTATATTATGCATGGAGTTCAGGATCCATACCATAGCTGGTAAGGATGGAAAGTGGAATGGTGGCCAGGATGGAGATGGGACTCCCACCAACTAACTGTCAAACTACATGTTCCTTTTAATATGTAGTGTGATTTTTTCTTACTCCAAAGTAAGTGCAAGGATCTAAACACAAACGGACAAAGAAAAAACATACACAACCTCACCCTCTCCCGCACAAATTAGGGAACATTTCCCCCCCTTTTTCTTTTACTGTTCTAAAATTGCCATGTCTGGCATGTGGGGGTGAATTTGTTGTGTGTGTGGGGGGGTCACAACTGGAAAGAGAAACATTAAACTTCCCTTTACAAATTGTGATCTCAAGGTGCATCAGGGCCTGTGCTTTTATGGGAGTAATAAAAAGAGCATAGATATAGCTGCATGCTAATATTCAGAAGAACAGGTAGTTTGACCCTCAATGTCTGCCTGGAAAGTGAAAATATGAAGTGAAATCTTCCTGTTACTTGTAGACCAAGCCCAGAAATATTCAGCCCTCCGGAGCAAGAATCCTGTGTAGCAATGTTTCTTATTTTATTTGTTTTAAAATGACAGGGTTTTTTTTTTTTTGCTTGCCCATATTGTACCATTATATGTTGCTTGTGCTTCCTGAGTCAGATTTCATATTTGAACTTATACAGAACAGTCAGTTTTTCTTGGAAATGCAAATTAACTTATTACAAAATCATGTCACCGGGGACAATAATGACTCCAAGGTGTTTCCTGCTTACAAGTTAGGAGCCATGTCTTGCTGCCTGCGGGCTGAAGTGTTCATTAACTTTGCACATAACCCTTTGTTCACAAGCCTGATGGTGTTCCAGTGTTATTATATCAGCACTGTATTATTGCTAACATTGAAATGTGCTCTCCAATACTTTTAATCACAACGATAGGTGCAGAAGTGCCCAGCAATCCTCTGAGACAGCTCAGGTTCACATAGTATCATATTAAAACAGTCTCTCTACACAGAGGCCAGTCTCTCTACACAGAACAATAAATGGGCACAAATCTGACATCAGAAATGGCAATGTGTTCAAGAACCAGTGGGGGAATATTTCAACCACCCAGGAAAGGCTGCCAGTGACCTGAAGGTGGCCATTCTTGAACAAAACCACGTCAAAGACAGATATCAACATGAAATCGCTGAAGTACAATTCATCAAGAGGTTTTTAACTTATTTCCTGTGATTTGAGCTAGGCTCAGGTCCACAGATGATGGTCCAGGCTTGAGGATCTTGGCTCAGGAGTCTCTGGCATAGAATCAAGTCAAAGCACCCCTGACAGATGGTTGTCCAGCTGCACCTTGAATGCCTCCAGTGTTGGAGAGCCCACTGCCTCCCTAGGTAGTTGGTTGCATTGCTGTATTGCTCTAACAGTCAGGAAATTTTTCCTGAGTTCCAGGTGGAATCTGGCTTCCTGTAACTTGAGCCCATTATTCTGTGTCCTGTGATCTGGGATGATCGAGAAGAGATCCTGGCCCTCCTCTGTGTGACAACTAAGGGTGGGCGATCCACCCACCACTTGACTCATGGTGCGCTTGGGGAGTGCTGCTGCCGCGTGAGCAAAGCCGGGCCAAAAGTGAGTGCCAGCTGAGGTGCAAGCCGGACTTCTGGGTTGTTTACATAGAAAATGGTGTAAGATACCTTAAAAGTGGCCATGATTTGCATAACTTGCACAAAAAAACTTACGCTGGCTCAGCTTGCCTGAGCGTGGAAAGCTAAGCAGGGTCAGGCCTGGTTATTACTTGGATGGGAGACCCCGCCTCTAGATTCCTGCATTGAGCAGGGGTTGGATTCGATAGCCTTGTAGGCTCCTTCCAACTCTATGGTCTATGAAATCTATGAAATTGCGGCCATTTTTAACATATCTTATGCCATTTTCTACGTAAGCAATGCAGTGTCGGGAACCCAGAAGTTGCTTCCCCGGCTCAGCTCACGAGCACGCGAGTCGAGCCGGGAAAGCAGGTAGGGCGAGCAGAGCTTGGGGGGGGGGGTCAAGCCCAGTGAGTTTCCCAGACTTCCATCCCCCAATTGAGCTCCGCGTATATCCCTAGTGACATGCTTTCAAGTACAGTCATGCATTGGATTGAGAGCATAATTTGTTCCGGAAACGTGCTTGTAATCCAAAACACTCTTATATCAAAACGAAATCCCCCCAAAAAAAATTTGTACAGAGATTTTAAATTTAAGCCGTACTACAGTACTTGTATTTATAGTTGCATAAACGAGCCTCACCGGGCAAAAAGGAGGCCGAAGTTGGCCCCGCTCACGCCCGGCGAGGCCTTACCTTTTTCTTTGGGGCGGCTTGCCTCTCCGCGGCGAGCCGCCCACGCGGCCTGCTCTGGTCCCGTCGCGTCACTTCCGGGACCGGAAATGATGCGACAGGCACATTCTGCGCCTGCGCAGGTGCGTTCTGCACCTGCGCAGGGTCCCGTCCCGTCATTTCCAGTCCTGGAAGTGACGCGACAGGACTGGAGAAGGCGGATCGAGTGGCACGGAGAACTTCTCCGCGCCGCTCAGAAGATCGGGTCGGGGGCGCGCCCCCGCGGAGAATCGAGTCGGGGGCGCGGAGAGCCCCTGACTCAGGTTTGGATGCACCTCTACTTGTATTGCAAGACGTCGCTTGTATATCAAGTAAAAAAAAATTAAATAAATATTTTTAAATGTGCTTGTCTTGCAAAACGCTCTCAAACCAAGTTACTTGCAATCCAAGGTATTACTGTACGTGAAGCGGGCTATCATCTCTCCCCTCAGTCTCCTCTTCTGAAGGCTAAACATGCCCAGTTCTTTCAGTCTCTCCGCATAGGGCTTTGTTTTCAGTCCCCTGATCGTCTTTGTCGCCCTCCTCCGAGCACCTCGGCTCAGACATCGCTGCTTGCCTGGAGCCTGTTCTGTTGGCACCACTGGTTCTTCAGCCTCTGGGTCCAAGTCCAGGTCACTGCTGGAGAGTTACTGCCACTGCTAATGTTGAGCCACCCCCCCACCCTACTCCCATGAAACCGTTGGAGAATTTCTCCTCCCTGAATTTCTCCTGCAAGAGAGGCTAGCAGTCCAGCAGGAGTTGCCGAATGCCTCTGCAGAAAGCCTCCTTGCAAAGAGCCTTGTGCTGCTGAAAGCAAGAACACAGTTTTTCTAAAGCTCTAAAAGTTCTCAGAGGACCCAGCACTGCAGTATTTTTTTTGTGTGTGTGGCACCTGCACGGGGTGGGTGAAGGGGAAGGATCCAATCCTAGATTTCCCCTCCTGAGGTTGTAGCAGTGTCTATGACCTTGGGGAGCGGGGGTTCACCATATCCTATGGCTCCTGCAACACTCCCCCTGGGACTATAGGATTGCTTTACCCAACTGTGCTGTTATGCACATGTTTTTATTCATCTCTCATCCTGTCCCTCTTATTTTACTCATCTATTATTTTATTACTAAAACTTTTCCACTCACACATTGTTTTAAAGATTTTGCATCTTAGAACACCTTTGTGATCTGCCACAAAATGTCAGCCCTCAACATCCTGAAAGATTTGTCACTAATCCCATGTAGGATTTTTCACTCATTAATACTTTATTTTCCAATTTCTTCATGATATCCTTAACATAAAAAGCAATCTAAATTATGACTCACTGGGAAAAGACATTTTCTTCAAAGCAAAAGCAAAACAATTCATAATCTTACTTGATACGATGAGGCCCTCTGCCTTTGTTTACAAATATATGCTTTGACTCCCGTAGAGGAGATTAAGTCAAGTATCGACCACACACCGTTTTAATGTCTATTCCAACCAATAATGTGTACCTTAATTATAACCATTATATATTTTGACATGATTTAATCTATTTTGCCAAAAGATTCTGGGCAGGAGATAAATTATTTTCTTCAAGGTATAAAAAAGTTAACAACAACAACAACAACAACAACAACACAGAATAATGGTTAGCAACCAGACATAAATAATTCATGCTTTACTTTCAAAATGCTTTTAACAAAGTTCCTCATAACATATTATTAAGGGAAATAAACAATTTCCCATGTTGTGGTTAAGAGGCAATTACTATCCTGGATTACACAGATAAGTATTTAAGAATGTGCTCATTGCAGTAATAATAATACTTGGATTTACATAGAACATTTCAAGTTTGCAATTATTATTATTATTATTATTATTATTATTATTATTATTATTATTATTATGTTAGTAGTAGTAGTAGTAGTAGTAGTGGTAATAATTATTATTATTCCAGCACACATACTCACCCAATAGGAGAGGGAGAATAACAGACTGCCTTGACCAAGTTGATAATGAGTGTGGTTTACTACCTGTTGCCTGCTTACCAGTGGCTTCTCCAGAGAAACTCCTATTGTGCCTCCTAGTGGGACCCAGGCTGAACTCAATACTTTCCAGCAGTAATAGTTTCCTTGAGCACTCAGCTTGCTGCCAATGGGGTCTCCACCTAGACGGCAACATCAAATAGTCTGCCCAAGGAGTCTGATGGATCCAAATGGTTTCTTGATGGGTCTTGGGGATATTTCTATCACCTTAACAAGTGATTCTGTTGAGGCTTTATTTGATCTCTGGGATGGGGAAATGGCCTGGGTCATTGACACAACAACTCCTGAGCACCATCTCCCACTGAATAGAGCCAAATGAGATCCCTGGTTTTCAGGGAAGGTGAGAATGTTGAAACAAATGGGATGATGGCTAGAGAGACATTGGAAGAAAATTTGGAATGAGTCTGACTGAACATGGGTTAGAAGAACTCATTTGAGGCCTACTCCATAGCTTTGATGACGGCAAAGAGACTAATCTTCTCCACCATCATTGTGTCTGTATAGAGTTTTCCCGTGGAGCTTTTATAAGTAGACAAAGGCCTATTACTTTCTGGCCCATGAGAAGAAATTGTAGATCACCTGCTAGCCCATTGTGACCAATTTCTATGACACTTCGTATAAAACAACTCGCATCCAGGCTGAGTTGGGTCATAGAACGTACTGTAGAACAATACGATAAATACTGAGTCAAGTTTCACACTTCCACAAATACACTTATGGTTGGTAACTGTTTTAATCTAACCAATATGCATATTTTTCTTAGAGGAAATTTACCTAATATGCAGTGCAATCCTATACATAACTGTTCAGAAGTAAATCCTAAGTAACTTGTTATAGGATTGCAGGCACAGTTAAATAAGATTCACAACCAGGTAGGGGTATATGAGAAATTCGTTTCAGTTCATTTTTGATCAGGAATTCCCAGTTCACACCCTCCCAATCTCAGATACAATCAGCAGTCCAAGTCCATGCATTTCTGAGCTTGGAAAGTAATTTGCAGACCCACAAATTGAATTCAACAGTATACATACATTTGAAAAATGTGCGTGAAAAAATGCATACTTCTAAAAAATGCATGCAAATATATTTTAATCAGTCAGAGAAGAATCTATGCATTTCAAAAGATGTGCACAATAACTGATGTGTACATTTGGAAAAATACTCATAAAAATACACATGGATTTTCATGCAGAAAGGATATATGGACTCGGAAATTGTGCAGTTTTAAATTTAAGAGCCTTAAGCTAAAATATGCTGGTATTTTGGTCCCGCCCCTTTTGCCTTTGGCCTCGCCCACCACTGGAATGTGGCCCCTGAGACAATTTCTCTGAAATTGAATTTGGCCCTCAGGCTGAAAGTGGTTCAACCCCCCTGGGGGTTGTATCCATGGAATAGTGGGAATGAATGCTATAGCAAACATGGCCACTCTCCAGGAATTTGTCTTATATGCACAAGTAGTGATGTGCGCGTACCTTTAAGGGTGCTCGCCTTGTGCTCGGCAAGCACCCCTGCTGCTCAAGTCTTCTTGCGGTGACACCGACGCTCCCTTCGGATGTGCTGGGGACCCGGAAGTGATGCGACGGGTCCCGGCGCTGTGCCAGGAACTGATGCGACGGGACCCTGGCGCTGCTTTTTCCAGGTAAATACCATTAAAAAACACCTTAAAATGGCCACACAGCCATTTTAAGGTGGTTTCCTATGGTATTTACGTTAAAACCGCAGCGCTTACTGGGCAGGGAGATGTGCCGAGCCGGAGAAAAGGTAAGTACTGCGGGGCTCGGGGGGTCGAGCGGAGGCAAGTTTGCCCCCGCTTCCACCCCGATCAAGATTTGCGGACATCCCTATAAAGGTCTTGAATAAGACATGGTGTCCAACTAGTGAAAGTGTACATTTACATAGTTAAAAATGAGACAAAGGTAATCCATTTCTTTCTAGATTCAAATTTCAGGCTGTTTGGCATTTGCACAGTAGGCTGCAGGAGCTATGCTCTGTAGTGAGCTGACATCTATATAAGAAATGTGCCATATGTTGGTTATTGTGTCAGGTTTTAACATTGGAGAAGACTGCAGACACATAAAGTGTTTAAGACCCTGTCAACTAACAATGCTCCGAAGCTATACAAATCTCACAGTTGTTCATTGCACTAGATCAAGAGGAAAGTGACTAGGCAAAAAAATAAAAAAAACCAGTCTTATCTGTTAAGTTTTTTTTTTTAAAAAAAAATATGTCATGGTTCCACAGAAAAACACACTGGAAGTCTGCCCTTTAACTCAACGAAACAAAACAAAAAATGTCATGATATTTTCAGGTTCGGGAAAATAATCTCTGTGACAGAAGCGATTTGACAGACTGCAAAACACTGAGTTTTACTGCTGCCATTTCAGTCTCAGGCTGAAACTAATCTAGGGACTGCTTGCTAGCTAGAGCGATGGCTGTGAGAGTCAATGGTGAGACGGAGAGCACACAGGTGCATTTCAGACTTCAAGGAGCACTTAAAGAACTCATCTCTCTTCCAAACTCTTCTCAGTTTGACCTTTAATCCTGTTGTGGCATCAAATAAATCATTAACAGCTAATCCTAAACATGTTTACTCAATGTTAACAAACTAATTTTTGTTGTTGAAACTATAGGTCTTGACCTCCCTGCCCGCCCACCCCAAACATAGAATGCCCATATAATCCTCCAAGTTCGGAGGCTTATAGGCATCCCCATTGGATTGCACCCTAAGGAATTGAGAACAATCACTAAAAGCATCTTCAGAATAAAAATAATCCATCTCGTTCATAAACTTTATTCAAAATTGTCTCATTGATTTTAATGGGACTCCAAATGAGTATGTTTAGGACTTCAACTAAAAAAAGAGATTTAGAGAGCAATCCTATGGTCCCTGGGAGGGCATCCCAGGGACCACAGGATGGTGCCGATTTCACTTCCTGAGGCATCCCAGGGACCACAGCTATATGACCACAGGGAGGGAAATCCAAGTGTGGATTTACACATTTACACATACAGTTGGTACTATGGGAGCCTCTGCAGCACAGTTCCTTCCTACATCACTTGTTGAGTAACATGAGAAACCTTGGCAAAATGGGAGAAGAAGCCAAACCCAGAAACTGGGTCATGTCTGACATGGGCAGGAGCCATGGTACACTCTCTTCCCATATGGCCTGTGGGTTCTTACAGTACTATGTGGGAGGAACCATAATGTAGCATTCCCCAGCCTTGCTGTGAACATACCACAAGAAGTCCATTCAATAAACTTCATAGCTGAGCAGAATTTGAACCAAGATTTTCCACATCAAAACCTCTAGCCACTATGCCACACTGATATGTATGTCATCAGTTGAGGAACCCAAATGCACTGTGAAATGCACAGGCTGATATATGTGGCAACTTGCCAGAATGATTACTGATGGTGCAGGAAGATGGCTTGTGCACTGCCTAACACATTCTGAGCACTGAGTAGAATCTCTACATAATGTATCAAGTGACCCTCAGATACTTTCTGGCCTCAGGGGCAGGGCATGCTTCTTCTGAAAGATATCCCTTCCCTGCTCCCTCACTCTCTGTCTCTGTCTCTTACACACACACACACACACACACACAGAGAGAGAGAGAGAGAGAGAGAGAGAGAGAGAGAGATTTATGTTACGGTATCTTTTCAAAAATCTTTGTTTTCCTGAAACACACCCTCAGGGTGAACAAAACACCAACTTCTTATCACAGATTTCTAAGCAGAGAAGATGCTATCTAGGTCTCTACTTGGGCTCACAGGATAGTCTGATAACAGGATATTCTCTCCATTCTCTTCGTCCCCATGTCAACTGTATGGGGCTTGATAGCATGAAGAGAGATACTGAATACCTCCTCTCAACACCAAAATTGTGTTCTTCTTTATTTGATTCTCTTTCTTGTCCTTAGAGTCAAGGAGTGGAGAAAGAATTGTTACCACTGGAGATCAATCATGCCAAATTTTTTTTAAAAAGATGGCTTAACACAGCTTGGTGTGTTAAAGATTTGACTTCAAAGAGTTTTGTCATCATCAATAATATCCAGCTGCCACCTGTTCTTGATTAAACCTCATTATCCGATTAGTCTCAATGCTGTCTACTCACTGTATTTCACCGACACTTATCACTTCGGTAATCTAAGCACCAAGTCAACGTGATAAACAAACCATAGTGGAATGATCTTCACTGTCACATTTGACATACTTACTGACTGGAATAGGCTATGTGGGGATTGATTAAATATGCCTGAAATGAAGCCACTGATTGACTTGGAAAATAACTGACATTCTTCAGACAATGCAATCCAGTTTACACAACATGTGGACCCAGATTATCTTCTCAGAGGTGCTTCCCGTGTTAAAGCTGCAGACCTAGGAACATTCCCAAAAATCACTCTTGTAGCTGAAAACACTTAAGGACAAATTTCCACTTCAGAAATGGCATATGAGTGGTGCTGCCTACCAGTTAGAATCACATGCCTGAGAAATTGGACACACCTCCTTGAGAAATTAGCTTCAAAGACTGCATGGATGAGAGCGCAGGGCCACACAGGCTGCCCCACCCCAAACATCAACATCCTCGCTGACTCCACCCCCCCAAACCTCTGCATGCTCTTCTTCTGTTCATGTGCAGTCGCCTAAACTAGGGATGGGTGTATCTGGTAGTCTCAGTCTTACCAAGATTGTCAATTTTGGGGGGTCATGCTCATTCTGTCCCCGCAAGCTTAGTTGCAATTTATTTAATTTTTTTTTAAAAAAATCCATATGGAAATCCATATACATTTAGTGTACCTATTAATATATGTGCTGATGTATGACTCTTTGTGTGCATTTTTTTAATGTACACATTTTGGGGTGCATGTACCTTATGGGGGATTTCCTCTCCCCACTACTGCTACCACCTATGGGGAAACTGCTCCTTCACGTGATAGTCCTGCCTATGGGGTTTCTTCTTATTTAGAGCAAATGCTTATATTTCTGGCCCTAAGGAACTCTCTGCCACTATACCTCCGAGTTCCACAAGCTGACCCTTCTCCACTGCCACCGATTCCGTCAGAATACTTTAAAACCTTCTAGTAGCTGGTATAAGAGGTTTAGGCATGAGATGGGCACCAACACTAGAGACAAGCTGAACAATTAAACAAGTAGTTTATTAAAGGGATATTTTGTACATAAGGGATTGCTAATATTTACTTTGGGGTAAATCCTTGCCCCTCTGACAGATTCCAGTTGGGCCTCCTCTCATCACTCTCACCAGAAGGTGATGGAACATGCACCACAGAAAGGGTGGTTAGTGAAATCATTGAGAGTTGCGTGATTGGATCTCCTGACATATTTGGACATGGGGATGTGGTGTAGTAGAGAAGTGGTTTTACTCTTCCCCCAGCAGCAATTCCCCCATTCCAATCCCCCCCCCCTCCAGCACTTCTGTTAGCGGGAGGGTAAAAAACTTGTATTGTTCTTGTGTGTTTTTCCCCGCTCCACTGCTAATAGCAGCTTCGGGTGGTGGGGTGGGCAGGATTTGCATTGTGGAAGCAATCTGAGAGGAAGCCCTTCCTCTTCTCATGCCGTGGTCCCAATGCAAATAATCCACACACACTGCATATGGAGTGTGTGTGTGTGTGTGTGTGTGTGTGTGTGTGTGTGTGTGTTAGGAGATCCAATCATAGACCTCCCACGTAATTCCAGGGAAAGGATGCTAAGGTTTTTCCTACACTGTTATCACTCCCACTGCAGACATGGCACCACAGATTTGAATGTGGTGCCATCTGAAGAAAAGAAAAAAAACAGCAACTCCCTGCAAAACTCCCTGAGAAAAATATCTTCTAGTAGAAATCTAGAATATCAGGAAGAAGTATTTTATCTAGTGATTTAGCGTCTCTTAATTTGAATCTGCTATGCTTGTAATGCTCGCATGTTTACTGAGACTGGATAGCTATTCCATCAACTTCCTTATTCAAATCAAGATTGATTACGGCACCTAGACTTCCTGGAATGCCCATGAGACATGCCCTGGTATGGTCACATGGCCATTCCGGGAAGTGCCTGCCGGGCTGAGACATGTTTTCTGAATACAGCTGCACTGCTACAAGCACAAAATGAGCTTTTCTAAAGCTCTTGGTACTTTAGAAAACATCCTTTCGTGCTTGTAGCAAGCATGGCTGTCTTCCCAGATTGTGTTTTAATCTGGCCTGCACGTCCTGGAATGGTCATCTGACCATGCCAGGATATGTCACATGGCATTCCAGGAAGTGCCTGCTGACTGAAACACGATCTGTGAAGTCAGCGCTGCTTGCTAGGAGCATGCACACACAGGGAAGATGAGGTCTAGTGGGAAAAGATGCAGGCTGAGGTGGCTGGCTAGTGGACAAGGAGAAGATCTGTGTGCATTTGTTGTAGTCTCTGTACACAAAACGAGAAGTTCAAACTTGGAATAATGGAGAACCTTCTTCATCTGAAATTAGACAGGAATTTGGAACCCAGTAAGCAAATTACAATTTCTGCTGGAGTCAGTTCACCCACCCATCACTAGTTTTGATTGACCAGATTTCTTCATCATATAGGTGTTTGTTTTTTAGTGTTTATATAGGAGTTTATTTTTGCCCCGTTTGAAATGTTCAAACTTGCAATGCTCTTGCCTACAGCCTGAAATTGTAGACTCTACGAAAAAGCTTTACCACTTGAGTCTGTTGAATGTAAAATAATACTGGCTTATATTTGAAAAAAATGGACATAAGAAGGGTGGATGCTATTATTGTTGTTGTGTTGTTGTTGTTGTTGTTGTTGTTGTTGTTATATGATCAGCATACAAAAGGTTTGAAAAAGAAAGAAATCTAACATTACACAGATACAGTATGAGTAATGCCAAATATGCTAATTATCCAAATATGGATAATCAAGAGTCCGGGTAACTGGGTGCAGAAGACAGGGAGTGAATAGGCTAGGGAAGCTGGTGGCACTTTATTAGAAAGAGAAACTTAGTTATTGGAGAATCATCAGTAAGCAGGGAATGGATAATTGGGCATCTTCTACTGTATAAGCACATACATTCTTTCTTCCTCTAACCGAATGGGCATTTTCCTATGAAAACATCAGTCAGTTTTTGAAATCTAATCAAGGGGTCAAAACCCCAATTGAATTAGATGCTATACCTTTTGTTCTCTAAAGAAGTATCCATTCTGATTTTGAACTTGAAAGGGGGAAAATCAATATAGTAACACACACTATTATATTTTATAATATAATATAAATATAATATTATAATATATTACATGCTTATCCTTATTGGCTTAACTACTGCAAGTCACCCAGAGGGAATTACTTCTTATTTCTCCAGATAATTTTATTGCTCAACTGTGCAAAGTTGAAATGTGGAAGCTAGAGCAATTAATCAGGGATAAATCCAATAGCATGTGAATTTCAAAAATAAAATAACCCTACAAGTAATATATTCTGGATTGCCAAGAATAATGTTTTTTTCCCCTCCCCATCTCCAGTTAAGACCCAAAGGTACGTGAGTGCTAAGTCATTTGTGCTGTGTGGATGTCACCAAACCACTTGTACTGTTCAAAGGAGGAACATACGGTATCTTACCAAAGGGACTTATCACAAGATTCAAGATGCTTTTAATAGTCTCTCATCTAGCCAGAAATAAGGAACAGAGACTTCATGTATAGCTGAAGGTGGAGGATTTCTAATCCAGCAACCCATCTCAGCCAAATCCTTCTCTGTCTCTTGTTGGCACCCCTGACAATAGACAGAATAAAAAATGGTTTATTAGAGAACTTGAACACAGATTTTCTTGTAATTCTGTAGGAATTCACAACCCTCCCCAATGTATGGCAAGGCAGCATTTATGTTTTCCTCTTGTCTTGCCATTCCTTTTAACATTTAACTTTAAATTTTCTAAGTTTGTGGATCTCTAATTTTTATTGCTTGTCTTGCTTAATACGGTATTTTTTTTTTTTTTGCCTTGCTCTTCTCTTGCTACCCTTATCTGTGCAGTGCAAGTGGCCACTACCTAGAGTTATATGTTTCACAGGAAAGGATTGCTTGTTTCTTTGTAAACAACTGGTATATTTCACAGCTGTGGTTTCTGCTTGACTAATTTAAATCTGACCTCCTTTCACTTTTCTTTTCTTTCCATGCCCTTTTCCTCCTTCCTTCTCTTAACCTCAGTGCTAGCCAGAGGGCAGTTTCAAAATTTCAGTAGAATTAAATGAATTCTAGTCCTCTATCACTTATGATTCATGTCCACTTGAATAGATACTACTTTGATAAAGGCCATAAATCATGCCTGTAGTTTTTGCTCATTGTGCTCTCTTTCTTACCCAGTAAGATATCTAGGTTTTGTTTGCATAATGATGACTCAACAGACATTATCTCTGTTAGAAGAAGTGACTGAATAAAGCAGACTGAATTAGAATGTGAAAGGCTTGGCAGACATTACTGAGTCATAAACAGATAGTCCCCTGCTAAGCAGCCAGAAGTACTAAACAGCAGAGCAAAACAGACCAGGCTTCAAACAGAATAAACCACCACTACTATAGAACATAATGAACATAGATAGATAAATGCAAATAATAAATAATTAATAAATAACATCATAGTATTTATTTATTTATTTTTACACAGGAATAGGGATGTGTGACACTAGAAAACTTGTTCCGTTTGAGCTCGATGGACTTTCAACACATTTCCGACCCGACTGCGAAAAGCGAGGTGAGTTGGGATCGGGGCGGGGGCAGCTTCCATGATATTGCTCGAAATATTTGCACAAATTTAGAGCTGAGAACTGTGTGTCTCTAGCGAAATTTGTGCAAATCGGGGCCAACTCATTCTCTCATTGTTGTTCTTGCTGTAGCATTTAACATGAGACGTATTAAAGCATCCTCCTCTCATTGCATATGCACACACTCCACCTTGGCGACCTTGTATTTTCTGGCAGTCAATCTCAGATTTGTCCAAAATTTGGGCCTCCAGTCTGCATTTTGTACGAATTTTGTGCAAATTTTCTGGCTTAAAAAAATAATAATTACGTAAATTGTGGCCTATTTTAAAAACAGAAGTCCATGTGCTGGCTCGACTCATGTCAGATCAAGTCGGTCGGTGCGTGCCAATGCAGGGTTGACAGAACAGAATCCATGGGGCTGAGTTGAGAAAATCTGTTGGATTTTCACACACACACACCCCATCAGATTCCTCACACATCCCTACAGAGGAAACCCAGGCTAAAAAGGAAACTTATTTGGTGCCACCTAGCTGCTAGCCAACATCCCCCCTCCCCTGTGACCCCTGTTTGCACCCAAGACGGCTAGATGCATCCAGAGATGATGATGATGATGATGATGATGATGATGATGATGATGATTTATTCCATTTCTATACCTCCCAATAGCTGAAGCTCTCTGGGTGGTTTACAACAATTATAAAAGTACACAATAAAATACAATTATACAATAAAAATACAATTTTACAATAAAATACAGTATAAAAAAAAATACAGGCAATAAAAACATCAAAAAATTTACACAAACATTTTAAGAACACTAAATAATAGCGGACTGGGTAGATCAGTTGCCTGACTCAGTGTAGTTTCTTTATGTTATGGAGGCTGGCTGGGACTGGGACACCATCCTTCGTTAGGCAAATGGATTTCTAATAGTCCAAGGTGATGCAGTCAGTAAGAACTAATGAGAGAAGATGCTCTCTTCTGGGAATCTTTATCCAGCATTTATCCTTCCCTTTTTGTGTGTGATTTTATTTATTTATTTATTTTATTATATTTGTTAATCACCCATCTGGCCGGCCACCCGGCCACCCTGGGCGATGTACAATTAAAACAATACAATAAAACATGATCATTAAAACAGTATTAAAAAAATTCTTTCAAAATCCTAACCCACCCCATATTCCCGCCTGAAATACCATGTTTTTCATGCAGCAGCAGACGCTCATCACGGAGGGGGCATGGCGAAGGTCACTAGGGAGGGAGTTCCATAACTTGGGGGCCACCACAGAGAAGGCCCTCTTCCTAGTCCCCACCAGCCTGGCTGCTCTGGCTGATGGGATAAGGGATAATCGCTATTCCAATAGTCTCCTGAAGGATTGTTATCCTGAAGGAATACCTGTCTAAAAACAAAGTGTTTCAAGGTGTTTCAGCAATAGCCCTTGTAGATACCTTGGTTCATTATATTTCTTCCTTTAGGGAACTACAATCTCCACCCATCAGAGATGACACTGTGTGTGTGTGTGTGTGGGGGGGGTGTTTTACGTAATCACTTACCCTGATGTGAAAGACAAGTCATTCAATTCCCCCATCTTGTTAGGGTATTCCAAATCTGATTTCCTGCTTAGGCTGCAATACTATGCACATTTACCTGGAAATAAGCCACACTGGACATAATACTTTTAAGTAAACATGCATAGGATTACACTGTTAGGCTATAATCCTATGCACACTTACTTGGCTGTACATCTTCATGAACTTTGTAAGAGTTCTTTCCAGGGAAACATGTACAGAATTAGGCTCTTAATTTTCTTCCACTCTAAAGAAAACAGGTGCTGTGATGAGTACGTGGGTGGCTTAGAAAAAAGTACAAGAGAAGCATGTACTTTTTCAAGGAGGAGACAAGATTCACAGCAAGGTTCAAAAGCCCTTAAAAGATTCAATATTTGAAGCAGTCTGTTTTGAAAATATTTATTATGGTTACGTTTTATGCATAATAACAAGAGCTATAGGTGCCTCTTAAGAATAAGGATGGGGTGATGGCCTCCCCTTTCTTAACTCTCCATACAACTGGGGTAGCCACTTATGCATTACCAAAAGAAGAGGAAATGCATCACCAAAAAGGAGGACTAAAGAGGACATTGATTTTCATGAGCAACGCATACGACAGTAGCAAATATACTACTTGCATATGCGGTATGTGATGAGGACTCCTCCTGACTATGCATACAAAGCTTACATGTGTACAATTTTATGTGCATAGGTTCTATGTAAAGGTTTGACTAAACATGGTAAGGTGAAGCCAGGGCTTACATAATCCCTTTGCTCCCCTCCATGTATTCAGTATACCCTGTTCATCATCTGAACAGTAGTAATATCTATACACATGCACACATGCACACCCACAGAGAGAGAGAGAGAGAGAGAGAGAGAGAGAGAGAGAGAGTTTTCCTTTTCTTTCTGAAGGAAAAGGTGCAGAAAACCAAAGGGGCAACCAAAATGATTAAAGGAGGGGAGCTCGGGATGAATGAGAATTTCGTTTTTGCTCGCAAAACACACGAGCATGCCCCATTTGAACCTCCAAATGGGAGTGCGAGCCTCTGTCCAGCGGAAATATTTGTAAAGTGTCGAACACGTGCTCATGTTCATCTCATTCCTAATTCCCAGCTCAGTTTGTGCAAATTTTCTGATCTGCACAAATTTTCCCAGTAGACTGAATTATAGCCCCGCTTTAGACTATGGAGGAAATATGTGCACATTTGGGGAGATTTACGCAAATCTCCCATTCGATCACTGCTCAATTTGTGCAAATTCCCCATTCTCACAGAGCAAGCAGTGATCACAAACATGAATGGGAATCGGGCATAAGATGAGTGGCGAGACGATGTTTGGAGAATCCTAGCAATCTCGAATGTACACTTTCAGCCTTTGCTTCCCCTTCTGTAATATGGGCAAAATAATGCAGACCTACCTTACTGGGCTATTTTAAGAATTACAACAAGATAATGTATGCAAAACACATTCTGTAGGAATGCATAAATGCTAAATAACGTTCCAAAGAAATTTTTAACCAGCCCAGAGAACCTGCATTCATAATCCAAGGCCCTGTTACAAGTCCTACCAGCTAGAGACGTGAGGTGTGAGGTAAGGAACTTGAGACAGGGCCTTCTGTGTAGTGGTATACCACTTGTGGGACTCCCTTCCCAAGGAGGTTATTGGCCTTTAGATAGCAGGCATCTATTCCTCTGAGCTTTCAGTGATTAATGATGCTCTTTGATTTTAGAGGGTTCTCCTGTTTTATTGCAGTGTGTGTACTTCATCAGTTTTGTTTTAGTTTTTTCTTTGGAAATCATTGTACTTTATTTTAAATCACCTTCAGCACATACTGAGTGGAGGGGGGCATTAAATAGATAATAAAACAAACATTCTAAAGCAATATATAAATTATTCTTGATTATTATTCTTGTATTTCAAACATGTTTTTCAAATCTGTCAAACTCTGTTTAAAAAAAAACAGACTAAAGGTGCAATCCTATGCATGTTTAGACAGAGAAAAAGGCCCACAACATAGCTGACTGGGGCATGCTGGGAGTTGTAGGCCTTTTTTCTGTCTAAACATGCATGGGATTGCACCATATATATTCTTAACTTCTGCCCGGCTTTCTTACTTAGAGAAGCTACGGTATATGAAAAGTCAGCATGAATTCCACCCACTTGAAAATACTCGGCCTCTAAATGCATTTCAGCACTGCACTCACTCACAGTATTAATGAAGGATTTTTTTCCAGCTTGAGTGCCTATGTGTGATTGATATTTAAAAATTAATACAGGACTTTCCTCTTTCTTTTCTTTTTATTCTCTCTCTCTCTCTCTCTCTCTCTCTCTCTCTCCTTTTCCATACCCTCCAACCTTTCACAGATGAAAATGGGGACACACGTGTGAATTTGTAAAAACTGTGGTTAAGCAACATGAAGGTGTGGTCAAGAGGGCGTGGCCAGGCAACATGAGGGCGTGGCCAAGGGTATGGCCAGGCAACCAAAGAGCATGGTCAAGTACAAAAGTTATTAGAAGGAAACACACAAAACTGCAGTATTTTAAGCACAGAGATCTTTGAATTTATGTATTGCATTTAGGGAAGCATGAGGGAAAAAGAAAACCCCAAATCTAAATTCAACTATGTGTGTGTGTACACAAATGCAACATTAATAATAAATACAACATTATTATAAAAATAAAGATTATAAATTAAATAAATAAATAAATAAATACAACATGAGTAAAAAGTCTTCATTACAAACAAACAGTCATGTAACCAACCAAACAATTGCTCTTCAGTGCTATTGCTTCTACTTTCAACTGGAGTTTTTAAACAACAAAACTTCCTACAGGACCCTTAGAGAACATTTTGCAGGGATGTGGGAAAACCAATTTTTTTGTGCCCGGGGGTGTGCGCACGTTCATCGGCCTTACCTATTTTTTTCAGGTGTGTTCCTGATCACCCTTCCCGCTCATCCGCGCTCCCCGCGAATTCCCAGACCCGGAAGTGACGCGACGGGGATCCCATCGTGTCACTTCCGGGTCCCTGGCGCTGAGTTTTTAACGTAGATACCAAGGTAAACTACCTAAAAACGGTCACGAATGGCAAATCGCAGCCGTTTTAGGTGGGTGGCCCTGGTATTTACGTTAAAAACACAGCACCAGGGACCCCGTCGCATCACTTCAGGGTCCAGGAGAGTCACGGGGGGCGTTGAGCGGAGGAAGGTTGGTCACACGGGGGTTTGGGGGGGGTCGAGCTCCGTGATTTCGTGGAGCTTCCCCCCTTTGATCTTCGCATACATCCCTACGTTTATGCTACTACTGAAGGCCATAACGTGAGCACAGCCAATCCCCCTTTCAACTTAAGTTTGTTGAGAAGTTTGCTCTTTTCTTGCCATCAAGCCTCTGTATGTAGCAAATTTTGCTTTGTGGATCAGATCACTGGTGACCAGTCTGTGCATTTGGAACTCTTAAATAGATTGATTTTTGCTGCCATCACTGCACAGAGACTATTTTTTATTCCTGTGTGCTCTGCATATGCTCTGGTTGAAGCATGTCCTTCTGCTGACTTTCCTAAAGAGCTTCGAACCTCATTTGTGTTCTTTTTGAACATGTTGAAAATGCCTTCACAAAAAGCATTGCTGTGGGGGATGAGGAAGACATATTTGGCCAATTGAGAGAACAACCTAAACTGTGGTTGCCCAGTAGCTGGATCCTGCAGTTTTGAAACCTGATGCCAAAACTGACTGATCCTTACTTCCTCAGGGGACTTGACAGGTAGATCTTTGTAGCTTTGATAGATCATAAACTCCATACAAAGATAATTTTCTCTGCCCTCTGGTAAGACATCAGGGAACTGAGCCAAAAGATTCTCAATCAAATAGAAGCTTATTATCTCTTCCTAGGGGATCAAATACAACTGCAGCCTTCAATACAGGATCATCAAGTGGGAATTCTTTCTTCATATATTCCAGAGTCTTCTGTTAAAATCTCCTCACTCGAGCACAGAACTTTGCAACCTCAAGAGATCCCTCAAGGTCCTGTTTCTTGATTAGCTGTGATGCAGCAATCACAGTCATGTATAAACAAGTCATGTTCTGTCTTCTGAAACTCTTCTTTGGTGATATCAATATATAATAACTCATCCTTGTTTTCACTTATGACTGCTGGTTTGATGAAGCAACCCAAAAGCTCTTGATACAGATTAACCATAGCAGGATGCAGTCTGTGGATCATGGGTTCTTCATGAATCATGCTGAAGCAAGATATTAAATGCTTCAAAACGAGGTGTAACTGCATGTAGAAACAGAACATACAGTTTGTGGGTGGATACTTCAAATATATTTGCCAGTCTTCTCTCACAGATTGCAGATGACCCGTCTGTTCCTCCTGCTTTGCGACGTTCGATGGGCCAGACTCACTGTCATCATCATAGTGGGATAAAAAATAACACCTAAGGCCATCCCAGATACTTAGGACTCATTCTAGTGTGCGAGACATGCTCAGCCATCGAGTTGAAGTATGTTTTAGTGCCTTCCTGATAGTTTCTTTACAAAATGAAATGTCTTCTCTTAGGGATGTAACCGCTCGCCTCGAGTGGGCGTAGTGGGCCGAAATTGGCCCCGCTCATGCCCGTCCGAGATTCATGGGCCTTACCGGGTCCCGGTCCCCGCTCGCCTCTCCACTGACGAGCCACCCATGCCCACAGCGACGGGGACCATCGTGGCGGGCGCGGGAGGCTTGAGAGACGTGGAGAATCGCTCCGCTCTGCTGAGAATCGAGCGGTGGGGGGGCCTCCGCCGTGGAGAGACAAGGCGGGGCGGGGGGGGCAGGTACGTGTACATGCCTACTTCTCTTAGCAGTTTTCTTTTGGCACTTTTTTCAAAATAATATATATCCACCAAAAATTCATGTGGATCAAATGAAAGAGCCTTTGCCCCATGTTTTTCTGCCAAATGCACTAAATGGCAAGCACAACCAATGCCATAAATTTTTCACTAGTCTGTTTCTCCTGGAGAAACTTCAGAACTCCATTGTGCTTACCAGTTATTACAGAGGCATTATCTGAAACAAAAGAAGCACAACTGTTGAGGCTAAGCCCTGATTCAGAGAGACATTCTTCTATGGCTGTTGCAATGTTTTTTGCATCTGCATGGTTTATGGTAGGCTTGTCCAGGAAGCATGTCCTTATTGCCTTGTGAATCTTCAAAGGTGATAATTTATTTATTTATTTATTTATTATTTCATATTTATACCCCGCCTTTTTTCCTTCAAGGAACCCAAGGAATAATATAATCCTCCTCCTCCTCCATTTTATCCTCACCACAACAACCCTGTGAGGTAGGTTAGGCTGAGAGTCAGTGACTGGCCCAAAGTCACCCAGTGAGTTCATGGCTGAGGGGGGACTAGAACCCGGATTTCCTGAGTCCCAGTCCAACACTCTCACCACTATGTCACACTGGCTCACTATGCCATACTATGCCAATAAGTATTGGGAAGTATTTGTCATCCTTGTCAGAACTACCATCTGTACTAAGGGAATAATATATATATATTTTAACTCACTGCAACTCTCTGACAATTGCTTTTTGATGTCAGCTATGCTTTCCTTTCCAATGCAATGGATAAGATGACTGGCCTTTGTGTGTCCACATGCATACTTCTTGGCTATTGCACTGTCTGGAAACATTCTGCCTACTAGTTTACTGAAACTTTCATTTACAGCAAATGGTAAATTGTGCTGCAGCACAAAACCCTGAAAAAGAAGTTCTGCGTGTACTGCCCCCGCAGTCACTGGGTTGTGAGGATTGGACCAGGAGCTCATCAGAGCTCTGGAGGACATTAAACTCTTACAGCTTTCTGCATTTGTTTTGTGCTTGGCAGTGGCTAGATAGATCTTTACATCATTAATTCCACCATGGGATATTGAGAAGTCACTTTTTTTTTCCACAGAAGACATACTTGTTTACTTTCCTGGATGGCTTTATAAAATCCCTGCCCTCTGCAGAATATGAAGCATTGAAAGAAGTTGGACGGTGTTCTGCTTAGATGTTGCCTTAGACATGGTGGGAATCTCCTCCCTATCAGGGTTTGGATCTCAAAATTGAAAATTGAAAACCTTGACTGGTGCTGAACCCTCAGTATTTTTCTTTGCTCTCCTGTATCCTGTACTCAGGCCTTCAAACTTCACTCTCCTGTTTGAAGTACTAATTTCTTTCTGATGCTAAATCTATATGTTCCTTTTCTGATCCTCCTTATGTTCTCCTTCTTCCTAAATTTCTCTGCAATAATAGGTAAAAGGCTATAGCTGTTAAGTGCTTATCCTTATCTCTTATTATATTGTCAGTATTTCTCATGTTATAATATTTGGCCCAACTACAAATTTTCTCTTTGTGCAGAAATACATCCTTTAATTCAATGTGTTGGTAACTAAGGCTGAACACCTAGGCATGCTTGTTGATTTATTTTATGTGTATTTGTATCAAATTGGCTTGTCAATCACCAACCTGAAACAGCTAATAACCCATCAGATCATAGAGATACAAACGTGGAGAGCAGAAGTCTCCAAAATGCCATGGCCCTGATCTGGATGGGTAGCGATGCACCCAAGGCTGGGTGGCGCCCCCGACCTGATTCTCAGTGGGTGCACCGACCCGACCCGATCTTCCAAGCGGCGTGGAGAGGTTCTCCGCACCGCTCGATCGGGCTTCTCCGGCCCCGTCTGTCACTTCTGAGACAGGAAATGACACGACGGGACCCTGCGCAGGCACAGAACGCGCCACAGGGGTCCAGCGCGCCTGCTCAGGGTTCCGTCGCGTCATTTCCGGTCCCGGAAGTGACGCGACGGGACGGAACGGACTGCGCGGGCGGCTCTCCGCAGAGAGGGCGACTGGGTTGAATTTTAGCTGGAATACAAAAGAAAACAGGAAAATGCCCTAGCCACCCACTCCAGGATGCTCTAACCATTTAAGGGCTCTGACCACTCTGATGCCACTTTGATCTCCAGACCCATGATAATGGTGATTGCTATTGTTGCCATTATTATTGTACCATCAATGTGCATGGTGCTTGTCAAGGTTCCACCTGTACCAGGACACCTTCATCAGCTCCTTAAAGATATCTGCCTCTTTAAGAGCCCCTCCTGTATCAGGATGCCAATGTTCTGCCTTTTACCTTCTCTTCCCTGTAACGTGGGATGAGGCCTTAGGCGTGGTGCAAAAGACACTCGAACTACATTTTAACAATAACTGTTTACTTTAGTAAATATTGGTAAAGTAGATTCACATTAACTTAGGGTGATTGCACAAATAGAGCTGTAAGATTACAAAAAGCATGTATAATGGAAATAAAAGGAAAAATAACACAAGGTTCTCTAACCTAGCTACACTGTCACCTGTAGGCTAGGCTTAGTAGAGATTCCTTTCCCCGGCCTCTCCCTGGTTGTTCTGCAGTTCTTTAGTGATATTCAGACTCTCTTATCTCTCCAATTTCACTCTCTCACACACACAGCTTCTCCACACCTCTTTATATACACTCCCCTAGAACTAGAAGGTTACAATCATGTGACCTAAAACTGGGGAAATGAAACTTAACTCTATTAGGGGGAAAAGGAGACTTCTCTGAATGAAAAGGAAACTTAACTCCATGAGGGGAAAATGAAACTCACGAATGCACCCCTTCCATCAGGAGATGTTTGAGCCTACAGGCTTCAACCTAACTCAAGCCTGTGCAGGCCTCAATCCTTCACAGTGCTTTACCGAGTATAAGAAAACAGTTCCCTGCCCCAAAGAGCTTACAATTTAAAATATAATATAGAGGCGACAACAAATGGTAGGAAGGGGTAAACCGGGGAGGAATATGCCATTATTTCAGTCAAGCATAACTTTCAGCCTACTTTCCCCACATTGTGCAGGAAACTCCTTGTTTTAAAGATCTCCCTCCCACTTTAAAAATGGATCCCTCCATGGTGGCTTTGTTCTCATTAGTAGTTTGCCAAAGAAATAATATTATTTAACATTTAGATATCTCTGAGTGTGCAAAGTGGTTCACAGGCCCACCCTGCAAGCTCCTATTTTCTCCACTCAGAAAAAAACATGTGGGCTCTATTGTACTTTATTTAAAATAAACCAAGAACAACAACATTATTGTGATTGAACAATAATGCCAAAATGGAATGATGGTGTTTGTTCCTGCTATTTGAGGTAGTTGGGATTTTTTCTTTCTTTCTCTTGAGGAGGGTGTGTTTTCTGCTAATTCCCTTCTAATGCATTAAAAAAAAAAATCCCAAATCCCTGCAGAATAATCCTCATCATTACTGTAGAGAACTTTCTTCATTGCACTTCAGCATGTGTTAGAAAAAGACTTTCCTATGGCGTACACAGGTAGAGCCAAGTAAAATTTACCACTGCTCTGAACAGAGTAACCGTGCAATCCTCTGCATGTGTACTCAGAAGTAAGTCCTATAACATTCAATGGGACTTACTCACAGGAAAGTGTGTATAGGGTTACATCCTAAAGTACAGAAGTCCTTTCCATAAAACTCAAACCAGAACAACACAACACAAGCAAAGGAGTTGCTGCCACTTAGTTTCAGTGTCACCAGGGAGCCTGTTTCATGTTTTATTCCAAAGGAAAGCTCTCTGCAACATTTAGAAACAAAAGTCAAAGTTACATAGTGCATCCATTGTGGATTTGGAAAGAGCAGGAAAAAGATAGCTTCAAAGCAAACTCGTACCTTTTATGGCAGGGGTGAGAATTGTGCAGCCCTCCAGATGTTGTTGGACTGCAACTCCTAGCTGCCCTCGCCAGCAGAGCCAATGGTGAGGAATGCTGGGAGTTGCAGTCCAACAATATCCAGAAGGCCACACAATTCCCAGCCCTGTTTTATGGAAACCAAATATTGACCACCTTTGACACAGAGAAAAGTGCATGGACAAACAGAACTGCTAAAAAAAACCAAAACCTTAATTGTTGATATCTGGTGTTTTTCATGGGTGGGGGTCAGTGCTTGCAGGGCAATCACTTTCTTTTTGTTTTAAAATGGTCAGGATTGGCACAAATTCAACAGGTGAAGCTTACCCACCCACCCCACACACCCAAACATGGAGCTTCAGAGAGAAGGGGAAGTTTCTTGCATTTCCTTCTGACACTGTATCTCACCTGTTAGAGACACAGAATCAGCTCTGTTAGGAAATAAAATCTTTGGCAATATGAAGATAGGAATCATGTGATTAATTCCCTCATCCACCTCTCCATTGGTCCAGGCCAGCGGGTGCAGCCTCCACCTCCTTTTCTTTTCACCCAGCTAATCCCTTCCCCGCAGCAACATGCAGCAGAGGCATCAGGTAGAGCATGCGTGTACACACACACACATCCTCACCTGCTTACCAGCATCTGTCTCTCTGTGGAGACCCTGCAGCTATTTGAGCCTAAGCAGAGCTACTCTTAAAGGGGCCATGCCATGGGCAAAATTGCAGCTAAGCTAAAACTGCAAGCTTAGCTGCAATTTTGCCCATGGCCCCTTTAAGAGCAGCTTAAAGTAGCTTGCAGTTGCGGGAGGCAGGGGAATTCGGGACTCTGCATGACAAAGTGAGAAGCTGTGATGGCTTAAGGTTTTACGTGACAGTCCTGGTATTTTCGTGGCAATTGGAGACTATGCTTTCCAGTCAGGATTACTAAGCTTTACAGATAAAGGGTATAGAAAACAGGAGAGAGCTTTTAAGATTTTTCTAAAAGTTAGGATTCTTGTGTTCCTGGACTCAAATCCAGTAGGTTTATCCTCACTGATGTTCTAATGCAAGAGGTGCAGAACGTTGACTGGCTCTCTGGGGTTCCCCCAATGGCCACAACCCTTTCCCTGGTTCCACCCCATTTCCCTCCCTACCAATTGTTTAGTAGTTTCCAAGCTCTTGTGCATTTCCCCCCCTTTCAAAAAGGTTGAAATGTCTCTCCTAAGGCTTATTTATTGACAGTAAATGCTTTAAGCTAAAATATGCTGATAATTTTGATATTTTGCCCCGCCCCTTTTGCCTTTTGCCCTCTCCCACCACTAGAATGCGGACCCCAAGAGCTTATACAAAATGGAACTCGGCCCTCGGGCTGAAAGAGGTTCAGCACCCCTGTTCTAATAGTCCAAGGCTGCTCTCCTGCTGTGGAATCTCTCTCTCAGCTAATGCAAAGCAAAGAGTGTATACGATTACACTCAACCTTCTAAGTAATGAGGCCTGAACCTGTGTATAGCCAGCGTTTTCCACTGAACAATGGAAGCAGCTTCCCCTTCATACCGCCTTGTTCAGTGCCTGTCCTGCCGTTACTAGACAACCCACCTTCACTGAAAGAGGCAGCAGACCAGGGTGCCATTAAAGGGCATGTATGTTACATTTGCAGTTTCTTAGTCTATTATTTATTTACACCCTGCCTTCCCCCCCTCTTGCAAAGAACCCAGGGTGGCTTACATAATCCTCCTCCTCTCCATTTTGATATTCACAACAACCCTGTGAGGTAGGTTAGGCTGAGAATCAGTGACTGGCTCAAAGTCACCCACTGAGCTTCATGACTGTGTGGGGACTAGAACCTGGATCTCCCGAGTCCCAGTCCAACACTCTCACCACTGTGCCACACTGGCTCTCAATAGCCATTTAAATAAGACATACATTTAATCAATCAAGAATAGTAAAGAACCTTCCTGTGCTGCACTGATAATGCAATGGTCAAAACTGAAGGCTGATGAAAATGAAAAGGTAGAATATTATCAAGCCAATATATTCTCGGAATCACTTGATGTACTAGATCCAGCTGTTTTAAATTAAACAAATATCAGTCGTCTGAAGGCAGTAGATGTGCTCTAATATTTGAAAGATAACAGCAGCAAAGTAATTTAAAAACAAATGAAGTTAACAGGAGAGTAGGAAGAGAATGGTGTAGGCTTGAATGTATTATGCTCTGTAGGCGGCTTTGGGCAAGAATAGATCCACACTGGGCCAATTTTGGCCTCAGTTGGCACACTATATCCGATTCAGAAAAGCTGCAAACATCCACGAGTTTCCATTCCCAAAGGGAAACGCAGATATTCACTGTTGTTGATTTGTAAGCTCTTCCACAATGAAGTGTACAACAATGGAATCCTCATTATTCTGCCCAGGCTGTTCCTTTTGAAGTAGAAACAATGCACAGTTATGCTAGAAGTCTGCACTTTCGAACCGGGAACAATGTGCAATTCATCCAATTATACTATCAATGAGGCATAGCCACAATTCAGAATCTGAACATCAGACTTGTTTTTGTGGCTAAGATTCCCAAGGGGGTGCGGGGGTGGGAACGGGAGAGGAAAAAATATCTGCAAAAATAAATAGGAAGGGTTTGCACATTGCTAATCCAATTGCATTTTAAAAAATGGGATTGGATCTCACCTGCCCCTTTCTAATGTCCCCTAATTTCAAACTTGTTGGGAATGAACAGTCAAAACCTCAAGCCATGCATAGGTGCATGATGTAATTGGGACCACAGAGTCTCTGCATCCTAGAGCAGAGACCCTGTGGACATTACCCAGACCTCCTGGTGCAGGATGTGGGCGTAACCAGTCGCCTTCTCTTCCTGCCCCGGGAAAACAGTCGGAGCCATGAAATTGTAGGAAAAACATGTCTGAAGATGTAGCCGAGTTGCAGTTCTGAACTTTTCCCAAGTTCAGAACAGGTCGACTACCTTATGATTCCTGCACAACTGTAAACTCACAGAGTGAGTAAAACTCTGTTTTTAACCTCCAAAAGACTGTTTGTCTTATTGGTAGTGTAAGGGGGAAACCAGGTGAAGATCCAGCCTGTCCAAAAGGGACAGTCTGTATCAACTAAATGCACAGCCCTGCTTTAACCAGCAGCTCCGCATGCACACGTTTTTCGCCTGTAGTTGGGTATACTCTGCTGTGTTTGCAAAAGCAAGAGGGGAGAGATAATATATCACAATATCCTCTCCCAGGTCTTTTGGCAATCCCCAACAAAACTGCAGGCTTAGCCATGGCCGATTTGGGATGAAGGAAAATGAGAAAGTAGACCAGACAAACTCTAGGCCACAGACAATCTCGAGTGGGCTGGTCCCTTGAATCCAGCCAGTGTATTGGCAGATGCCACCATCATCAACAATGTGCATGAAAGATTGAGACACCTGGACATATCACAGAGAAAAGGAAGAACCAAATTTAAGGCCCATGTGTGTCTAGTCCAGAAGCTACTGAAGATACATTCATGCTGCACATGACATTTTAGCTTTTGTCTGGCTCTCTAACTGCGTCCTAACCCTCATTCTGGCTTCATTACAGCACTACACAGGACAGGACAACATAAGGCAGTTTCACTTGATCGTATATTTTACTATGCATCCCCCCCCCCTTTGGGTGAATCAATTGTGTTAGAAAATGGGGTGGGGCAGGAAGGCAGACAGATTTCATTACCTGGGAATTGTCATTTGTGACTAACTCAAATGTCTAGCTTTTTTTTTGGGGTGAGATACAGCATGAAGTATCTCACAGGTCTGGAATTGTTGCATTGTGAACTGGGAAGGTTAGAACATAGAGCCAGTATTATTTGAAATGATGCTGTTTCTTTAATAACCCAATATACCACTGCAAAAAGAAGCCATTTCATTCCTCTTTCTTTTCTTTTCTTTTTTTGACCTAAGCAATGGTGGTGGTGTACCTCTGTGAAAGTCTTGAGTACCTCATAGGAATGAGTTATATTGCATGTCATAATGTCTATTCACCCATTTTAAAGCAACACATGCACACACACACACACACACATTAAAATCATCAACATCTTCAGTAGAAAAAAGTATTATATTAAGGGTGCATGCGCACACACACACACTCATAATAAAAACTTTACAGAGGCTTCATGAATATTTCAACTTGCAGAGTGTGTTTTTGAGAAGTATATTTATTTGTTCACTGATGAAAAAAGTTAAAATATGTCTATACTGCTTGTCAACTAAGATATCCAAAGTGGTTTGCAACAATGAATCCTCATAAAATGATAGAAAAATTAATGAAAAAAACCAATACAGAGTAACAGCACCAACAAGGGAAGTAGTCTAAAATCAAATAAAATCAAAGCAGACCCAAAAACACAGTAGCCATCAAACCACCTATTAAGAGCACTGAAGAATAAAAAGGTCTTAACCACCATTGAAGGAGTCCTCTTCCTAGTCACCAGCTGCACGTGGAGGAGGGCCTCCAAACAGATTTTAGATTCTGGGCAGGTTGGTTCATATTGGAGAAGATGATCCTCCAATTACCCAGGTCCCAAGCTGTTTAGCCTAACAGCATATCTCCATTTAGGCTACCTCTGCCTTTGACTTGTTTTGCAATCAGATACACAAACTTGGAGCCAAAGTCTGCCATTTCTATGTACCGGTACATTTAATTTGGTGTAAGCTCCAGTGAACTTAATGAGACTTATTTCCAAGTAAACTTGTATGGGTTTGGCAATCCTTACTTGCTCCTCCAGTAATGATCTTCAACAGCCCTTTAATCCTGCCAAATTCACATTTTGAACTTTGCCGCTTCACTCTTCAGTACTTAAGCTGGTTCCAGACCAGTTTCTCTTTGTAGACTAGCAGATATCTTGTGGCTTCTGAATATGAAAATGTGCCTTTTTTACTTTCCAGGAATCTGGGAATCCAGAAGACAGAATGTCACCAAAACTGAACTTAGTTTTTGATCAGGGTGGTGCAGTGGTTACAGGACTGGAGACCCGAGTTCAAATTCCTACCCAACCATGACATTTACCAAGTGACTTTGAGCCAGTCTCTCTCTCCCCCCCCCCGGCTCATAATTTTTATGACAATAAGATGTCATCATTATCATGGACCCTGCCTGATCTACTTCCAGCAGATAAGATGAAAATGCAAATAAAGAAATAAAATGATCACCATCAGTTACATGCACAAGACACACTAACACAAACATACAAACCCTTATTCTGAGAATTTTTTTTGACATGGGGCAGATTCTTTCCCCACATTTGAACCAGCCATGATAAAATTAATCTCTCCCACACCCACCCTGCTCTTTTTTTTTTCATGTACTTTTAAAATAATAAAATTAATGGTTTGTATAAGCTCTGGATTTTGTTCTTGTCCTGTTTACTGGAAGAAATAAATGTGTGTTTGTTTGTTTGTTTGTTTGTTTTTAACACCTAGGTTACATACTTACCTGGGGATAAACCCCATTGAACTCAATGGGACTTACTTCTGAGAAGACATGTAAAGGATTGCACTATTAGGGCACTTTGTTGCTAAACCACAGTCACGTATTCCTCTCCCAATATAGTTATTCTATGAGGATTATTAATTGGAAATTGCTGTCCTCTATGTACAAACTCTGTTTCATGTGGTCCAGCTTATGCCTTTGTCTTTGTCCTTGAAAATATCTCAGATTGAGGTACAAAGCAGTTAGCATAATTTTAGCTGTCTGATCTGCATATCATATCCAGGGTCTACAGTAGTTCAAAGGCAATGTGGTGAATACAGTCCCTTTTAAAAGTTAGTACTGAAGCAATAGTCATTATGGATCATTAATTCATGATGTCTTTTAAACACAGACATTTCTCGGGCTGCACAATTCAGTGACCCAGTCAAAGGAGACACGCGGTAGAGGAGCTGGGTCTAATTTCCTGGTTTAAGAAGATGCTCTATTTAATCATTATCTAGCATTTAGAAACCAAATATTGGCACTTCCTACTAACACAGCTATTTCTTCTCTATGAAATGCCTGCATTTCAATCCTTTTTATTCAATTATTTCCCTTAGAACAGGGAAATAATTTCCCTTCCCCCACACTGGTGCCCTTCAGATAAGGGGGATTACAAACCCCATCATCCCCACCCAGCATGGGCAGACACTGGATTGAACTGTTAGAAAACTTATTGAAGGTGTCTAATACAGCAGACCTGCTGGAGGTTAGCAGATCTTAGTCTGATCAAGGCCTGGATAGGAAAATGCTCGAGAACCTTATTATTAATGTGAAGCTCAGCCATGATGGCTCGTACGCATGTACTTTGCCATTTGTATTTGGCTTGGCCTCATCCTAGCACTTCATCCAAATCTGTTTGATATGTCTTTTGTTCTGGGAAAGGCTGCATGGGCAAGGGCCCTCACCTCATGCCAGCTAGTGAGCAAGAGGAACCTGCAGGGCCGGTGCTACCATTAGGCCAACTAGGCGGCTGCCTAGGGCACCGGGCTAAAGGGGGCGCCAGGAGCATAGGGCTGGAGGGAGGGAGGGCTCAAGTGGGAAGGGGGGGCGCTAAATATCTGATCTTGCCTAGGGCACCAAACTGCCTTGCACTGGCCCTGGGAACCTGATAGGAGTATGCTAGGCTTTTATTGTCTTTGACTTTGGTGTCCTGCTGTGCTGCATGTCCTCTGATCAAGTCAAGAGGAGTTGCCTTCCTTCAGTATGCAAAGCTTGGGAATCCCAGATAAATGCAAACTCCTTTCTGAATACCAGGTCACCACGAGAGTATCTTCAAACTGGCCAATCTAAAGCCTTGGAGGAAAACACAGTCCAGTCCTGAAGTGTCCAGCCCTCAAGACAGATCAGCAGGTTGAAAGCACCACCGCGGTACCCCCATACCTTTTGCTCTTCTTAATTGTCTCTTGGGGCCAGAACCAACATTACTTTAAAGGCATAGCTAGCAGCTATGTTGTGCTTTCATTTTTACTCTAGAGTAGGTGCTGTGGGGCCCATCTGGATTGGGAACCTGGCATGGGGGTAAGGGGGGAGTTATCCCCACTATGGGCCTGATCCAGATTGCCCCCCATGGCAGCAATTTCTATTGCAAAGTAGTGAACTATAGAGCAAATAGATCACTATTTTGCAATAGAAACTGCAGGCAAAGGGGCCCCGATAAAGACTGGGCTCATAGCAGGGGTGGGAGAAAGGGTTCCAGGCCTGTAGCCAGCCTAAACTTAAAAGTTTCTGGGGAGGGCACCAAAAAAGTAGGGGGCCATTTATCTGGTTTGTAGGCCTTTAAAATACAAAATTATGAACTTTTAAAAAATTATTATTTGTTTGTAAAAAAAAAATAGGGGGCAGGGAAAATTTAACAGGGCAGCCCCCCAGCCAACCCCCCCCCCACTTCAGGCCTGAAGAGTTCATAGCTGCTAGCTATGTCTTTAAAGTTATGTCTGTTTGGGCCCTCAGAGTCATGTCTTTTGTAAATAATGCTTAGTCAGCTAGCTTTAATTCAGGGATGGGGAACCTGTGGTCTTCTAGATGTTGTTGGACTCCAACTGCCATCAGGCCCAGGCAGCATGACCAATGGCTTGGGATTATGTGGGGTTGTAGATCAGCTGTGGCCTTCCCATGAGGTGGGGTGAAACCCCGTCTTAGGTGGCGGAGTGGGAGGAGCAGCAAATTGCTCCACTTCACTTGCCTGCTGCTGCCACCTTCAGCAGGCGCCGCAGAGAGCCCTGCCAGCCTCGCTCCTGTTGTGGCATTTGCTGCAGTGAGAGAGCGGCCAGCAGGGCTCTCCGGAGCAGCCGTCCTCTGGAGAGGGTGGGAGATGTGTCCCAGGAGATCCCCTGTACAGGCGATCTGCTGGGGCAGCCCTCCCATGCTTAGCTCTGAGGAAGGACCCCCTCAGAGCCAGGCATTTTGGCCTAGCTGGCTCTGAGGTCACACCAGCTGCTTCCTCTGGCTTATGGTGGTAAAGGTAAGGGGTTAGGCAGGGTGTGACATGGTAAGAAGAAGGAGATAGGATGCACTAGCAGGAAGGGGAAGAGGGCCATGGCATGGGGGCAGTACGGGGAAGGGGGTGGGCGAGCAAGACATGGTAAAGGGAAGAGGTGAGGGCTACAATGTGGCAGTGGGAAGGGGAAGGCTGTGGGGGCACGACATGGCAGCGGCACATGTGCTCTCTTGCCTCAGGCGGTGAGAGAGCTCACTTTGGGGCTGATCGTGATGATAGAGCGCGCACACACACACACACACACACTTTGGCTGCAATGCCAGGGACACTTACTCTGGCACTTACCCCTGAACACAGAGAGGACCTTACTTCTGAGTAAATGTGCGTAGGATTGTAGCTATGCTTTGAACAGTCATTCACCAATCACTAGTGGAAACATAGGCCTGGAAACGGACTTCACATTGACAGCTGCACTAGTAACTGATGAATATGCTCTCACCTCCTTCCTCAGGAGTCCTGATTTCCGAAAGAAAAAGCCCTGGAATGAAAACTTTCGAACCTATTAATCTGTTCTGATGCCTGCTACTTAAAAAAAAGGGGGGGAAAGGGGGGGAAGGGAAGACCAGAGAGAGGGAAGGAGAGATTTCCAGTTCAGAGAACATCTTTCACAGGTGCTGTCTTATTCTGAATATAGTGTGGTAAGGAAGTTAAGCCACTTCCTTGGTTCGTTTTCTAGCTGACTTATGGCCCAATAAATCAACCAGAGCGGGTAAAAAAAAGAATTCTTTTATTCAAATACAGCGCTGTATGGTTCCACTCCAAAGCAGAGTGAGACCCCAACTATTAGAAATACAAGCATTTTTATACTTTCTACAAGCGTCTTACTTTCGTGCATGCGTGTTAACAAATTCTATAATGTGAGCTAATTGTTTCTTTCTACTGTGACAGATTTATGCTTTTACAATATCTGGTTTCTCTTTCAAGCAGTAAATAACAATTAATTGACATGTGTGTACTGAGGAGTTTTTAGGGAGTGAAAGGCATAGACTGAGAGGAAAGATGGTTCTTTGAAGTAACTTTTCTTTATCCCAATACCAATTAACTGTTAGACACAGGTTTACTTCAACAGGTCATAAGAAATCAAGAGGCCCCTTAGAGGCCCTTTGTATTAGCATCATAGTGTTACATTGTGTTACATTTCATTATGTGAGATAGAACTTTCTACATACAGAGTAGCAGAGGATTACATACAAGTAAAAGCATAGGAAATATTTGTTGCAAGTTATGTGATCATATACTGAATTATATTTTACCACATTAGCAACCTGTCAGCATTCCCAGAAAGGATCAGACTGATCAGACGGAAGTATAGAATTCCAAGATTAAGAACCTTTTCAGACATAATTTTTGGTTATGCCTCAGCAAGGAAGCTACCCACGCTTTGTGCTTGACGAGAAATGAGTCAATGAATTCTGTCAAAGGAGTCAGTTCCTACCTTGGTGTTGGTTTTTATGTATAACTGAAATGTTAGGTGTTGTGTCCTAAAGGCATTAACCTTCCTTGGAGGCGGGAGGATATGGATGTCGAGATGCACGCTCTGCCCTGGAGGCCATCCCGGGTGTTGTTGCAAGCCAAGAAAAGAGACTGAAATTTACTCCTGGAGGCTGAGGTTACATCCTGAAAACAAAGACAATTCAGCTTACATGCAAGGCCAATGCCTCCCCCTGCCATGTCACTCCAGAGTCCAGAGTCAAACATATATTACATCAGCAGTAGCAACTTGATTGTCTCCTCAAAGGAAATTAAATCACTCATTATATATTGAACATCTGATCTCAAGACCTACAAATCCCTCAGAATATTACATCCCATGTGTAGAGACAAGAGAGTTCCATTATATAAGGGGGAAAGGGTATATTGAACCACCCAGAGAGCTTTGAAAACTGCCCAGAGAGCTTCGGCTATTGTGTAGTATAGAAATAAAATAATAATAATAATAATAATAATAATAATAATAATAATAATAATAATAGTTTGTTTGTTTGTTTGTTTTTTGCATTTATGGATCACCCATCTGGCCGGCAAACCAGCCACTCTGGGCAATGTACAACATGATAAAATACAGAATAAAATACATTTAAAACAGTATAAATTTTTAAAATCTTAGCCCACCCCATATTCCCGCCTGAACAACCATGTTTTTAGTGAGTGTGAGTAGCGGAAGCTCAGCAGAGAGGGGGCATGGCGGAGGTCACTAGGGAGAGAGTTCCACAGTATGGAGGCCGCCACAGAAAAGGCCCTCTTCCTAGTCCCCACCAGTCTAGCTGCTCTGGCTGAAGGGACAAGGAGAAGGCCGTCTGTGGCAGCTCTTGTTGAGCGGCCTACTTGGTGTTGCTGGAGACACTCATTGAGATAAACTGGACCGGATCCGTATAGGGTTTTAAAGGTCAAAACCAACACCTTGAATTCAGCTCGGCAAGCAACTGGTAGACAGTGCAGCTCCTTGAGCACTGGAGTGATGTGATCCCGCCGGCGGCTGCCTTTAACCAGGCGAGCCTCCGCATTCTGTACCAGCTGTAGCTTCTGAACCGTCTTCCAGAGTAACCCCATGTAGAGCACATTACAGCAGAATAATAATAATAATAATAATAATAATAATAATAATAATAATAATACAGTCCAATCTATATATGCCTACTTGGAAGTAAGTGGGCATATGATTGCAGCCTTAGACAATGACTAAGGTAGTTATGTGGATCTTCTTTGTTCAGAGACACTCTGGCCTGTTTTACACTGTGATCAGTTGTGATCACTTCTCATACTTCTGAATAAATAGAGATATATTAGGCACTGCTGAGAAATAATCTCACATGGATTAAAATGCAGTGTGCCCCACCACCCTCCCAAATAGTATCCCAAGCTGCAGGGTAATGAAGCAGACTTTGACGTCAATGGGACAGCTACCGCAGAGCAAGTGGTTTGAATATTGCCAGCCGCTAGTCTCAGAATCCTCACAAAGTAATCTCATGGGCTTTACTGCTTCTCCTTTTCCTTACTTTCATTCACTCACGGATTCATTCATCCCAGCTCAAGTCTCCTGTTAAATTAAAAACATGGTATTTCAGGCGGGAATATGGGGTGGGTTAGGATTTTAAAAGAATTTTTTATACTGTTTTAATTATCATGTTTTATTGTATTGTTTTAATTGTACATTGCCCAGGGTGGCCAGGTGGCTGACCAGATCAGTGATTAACAAATATAATAAAATAAATAAAAATAATGGCCTGATATGAACTCTGGTGCCAAGGCAGCAGCCCACCCACCCATGACTGGGCTGCAGGCTTTCAGTACAGGAAACAGAACAGCCCATGCCCTCGCGCCGTTGCAGCACCATTGGGAGCAAGATCCTGCGTGGGATGGGTAGAGCGGCTCTGCATCAGTACAAAATGGTTCCTGAGATTTAGGCCTGTAAAGGTAGATTCTTAAGAGTATAAAATGAGTCTGAACCTAAGGGGGGGCGGCTTTTTTTTGCATAAACTTTCAGTAGGGTGTCAAATTACTCTCACTTTTGCTCATTTGGTGGGTGATGCTCCAAAAACGGAGGGGACATTCTTGTCCACTGACAATGAGAGTAAGGCCAATCCATGAAGCATTACCCTAACTCTCAATTGGCTTCATGACACTGTCACATAGTCAAACCTGTTTGGTAAAATACCACTGTGGCATCAGAGTTCTTCCATGATTGACTGAGATCAGTATTTCTGGGAAGACCCAGTTTTTAAAGCACGGTGCCAAAGCAGCTGCCAGTTGGAGAATGGCCAGATGAGCAAGCAAGGGAGATGACTCAAGAGAACATTTCAGTCCCCAACAAACATTGCATTCACCCCAAAGCCCTAGTTTTAAAGTGTTGGGTGCTCAGAGAATTGTGATGGCTGATGCTTAGACGGCTCTGAGTGACTGTTTGCAAGGTAACCATAAGATTGGTCTGGGACCTTCTTTAGGGTTAATTTGATTGTGTAGTTACCCTACACCTTTTGAGAGCAAACCTTGATTGCTCACTGGCAAGCACACCACTTCCTTCTTCCCTTCCCTCCCCACATAATCTCAATGCCAAGAAACGACAGGAAGTGCATGCGCCCCTCCCGCTGCATATCTCGGGGGAGGGAAAAGGCCGCTGTTCCAGCTCCATTCAAGAACTCGGTTGCCAAAGCTAAAGAATGAAAACTTTCTACCGTTCAGCTGTGATGAATGGCTCAGGGGTTTCACTTCCCCGTATGACATGGAGCTAATTAATGTTAGGTTAGGTATGCTTCACATGGGACAAATGTATCAGCACAGTGACGGGAGGCACAGTTAAATCTCGCCAGGAAATAAAAAACAACAACAACAAGCCCTATTTGGAAAGCTAAAGTGCATCCCTGCATTTCTATGAGCATTGCCCTGGAGTGGATCTTATATCACTATAATGGCAGAACCTTAGCCCTGGAGGTAGAAATACATCACTGTGATAGCGTTGGTATTGCTTGCTTTGGAGCAACTACTTCTAGCTCGTATTCCTGCTGCTTGCCTTATCCACAAGTTTCTCTTATCTGTCACACGACACAGGAAAGCTAAAGCTCCCTTTTGTAAGCTTCTGCCTCGCCAACCAAGATGTGTAGTTATCATTTTGATTAATCGTTGCTATTGCAAACAATATTTATCTGAAGGGCATGTTGTAAGAAGGCAAGCTGAAACGTGTTCAACTTCACAGCTAGGCATTAATTATTATAAGAGCTCTTGTAGACCTCAGTAGGCCATTTAAAGCAGAGGCCATTAAACCTTTCGTAGTGTTTCTTTGGAAATATCATGTGAATGACATTAATTGTTAACTAGGTACATTAAAGGAAACCCCCACGGAACTACAGGTAATTATTAATACTGCCATTCCGCTTACGCTAATGATTGTTCTGAAGGCCGTTGAATGGAGAATCCCTATTTGATGGAGGCACGTGCTTTAAAATGCAAATGTTGTTTAAACCAAAGGGGTTCAACCGGTGGAGGCTTGGTGGCTCTAATGTCACTGGGTGGTGCATCCATTCTGGGCTGTAGTCTGAGCCGTTAAGGAGCTATCCATGGTGCTGAACCTAGTTTCAGGTTCAGCTGAAATAGCTCCTGGATAGCTCCTTTAAATCGTGGATAGCTCCTTTAAAGTTCAGACTAAAACCCGGAGTGGATACACCACCCCACTGGCATTGGTTGCCACCAGCTTTCACCGGGTACAAGTACAACCCTGTTCTCTGTGTGCAGAAAGGTGGGGTGAGGAGGTGGTGCCACAACATGCCATGGTATTATGGACAGCTAAGGTCTTCCATTTCAGCTGTTTGGGACATGCAGTGTCTGTGGGAAGTGGGAACATACCCTCTAGGGCAGTGTTCTCCAACCTTGGGTCCCCAGATGTTTTTGGCCTACAACTCCCAGCATGCCCCAGCTGGCTGGGGCATGCTGGGAGTTGTAGGCCAAAAACATCTGGGGACCCAAGGTTGGAGAACACTGCTCTAGGGGCCTATAGGAGGGGTAAGTCCTGCACCCAGTAAGACCTATGCATCTTGCCAGTGAAAGCTGGTGGCTCCAATGTCAGAGGGGCTCTGTATCTGCTCCAGATTTTACTCTGAACTTTTAAGGCACTATCCATGGTGCTGAACCCGATCCCCCAAAATAGGTTCAGTGCCATGGACTATCTCTTTAAAGGTTTAGAGTAAAATCTGGGGCAGATACGCACAGCCCCGCTGACTTTGGAGCCACCGGCCTCCCCTTTTTCTTGCTCTCTACAGAGCAGCAGTAATGAAGCTGGGTACCGAGGAAGCTGGATGGAGGCAGGGAGAAGAGAATATACGTAGTCAGCAAGATTCCTCTGTTCTCATGCCTCTCAGTAATGGAGGCGACCATTGCTGAATGGCAAACAAAGAAGGAGAGAATGGAAAGGGAGCACGAGGCCTGCCTGGAGGCCGGGGATCGCTGGGACCTTTGGCATGCCAAGCATGTGCTCTGTCACACTGAGCTGTGGTCCCTCCCTGCAGCACCTGGTGTTCCAAGGCGGTCACCCATCCAAGTACTAACCAGGCCCGACCCTGCTTAGCTTCCAAGATCAGACGAGATCAGGCTGTCCAGGGCTGTTCGGCGAATGACATGCAAATTCTGCTAGTTGCGCCTCCAACTTTCAGTCCTTCATTTTAACCCTCAAGGAGCAGTGAGGTTATAAAGCTGTGGGCAGGGCTGACTTGCACATATTGATTTGAACTAACTAGCCAATTAGGGCTGGCCCAAGGCATTTTGCTGCCTGGGGTGAAGGAGAAAATGGAGCCCTCCCTCCCATGCCGTGTACAAAAGATGACCAGATTGGTAGTTGAACTTTACTTCAACGCTGGTGATGGGAAACTGTCCTCCACTGCATCTGAGGACAGCAGGCTGGCTTATACGGCAGCGGGCAGGCCATGTGACACGCACAGCTCTGTCCTTCCAGTACTTTGCCTCTGCCCCAGCATCTGCCACGTGACAAAATCTGTCTCTCTCTGCATAGTGGCCGGGCCTGCCCTGCACCCAATGCTATGTTGTAGGCATCTACTTTGGATTCATTGTGGAGGAGTGAACTTGAAGATGGATCACCATTAGAATGATATTTGAAGTCCTGTTCCTGACCTATGTTTTGAGGGAGGGGCACTCACTGATTTGAGCGGCCAGAATGCTGCTTATATCAGATTAAACAGAGGTCACGGTTTTGAGCTTTAGTAACACCACAATGGTGATGATGCACCAAAAGGAGCAGATCGAGATCGTGCTAGACCCAAGCACAGAAGCAGTCTGGATCCTGCCCCTTCATTCCCGTCTCTTATGCCAGGATTTGACCTCATTTTTACAACATGGCAGTGCAACAGGGATAGCTGCTTGCCACTGTGCTGCTTGAAACAAAAGAACAGCAATTGAGCTTCTGCTAGAACAAATTGGTTCCCATTTTTAGACAAAGACACACAGAGAGAGGGTGAAAAACACATTGTGATGTTGACAAAAGGCATATAGAGCCTCGTCTCACAAGCTGCTGCATAATCAATGAGCTCTGCCTTAAATAAGGTTATTCATTGTTAATATTCCTTAACATTAATGCGTAGTACATGTCAAACTGAAAATTACATCCCGATTTCCATAAGCCTTGAGCTTCGATGTCTTCACCAGAAAGGAATTAAGGATTCATGTTACTTTGTGCAGGTGATTTCAGATTAACTTTAGAACAGGAGTGTCATATGATGCTTTCTGAATTATGCTTTCAGATAACTGGAAATGATGATGACCAAGGTATGTCAGGTCCTCAGCAGGGGCGGTGCTAGGTACTGAAAAGCTCCAGGGCTCAGGCCCACAGGACAAAAATAAAAATAAAAATGCACAAATTTGCAAATGTACATATGCTCTAAATTCTCTGTGTGTATATCTTTAAAGGACCCTGTCTTCTAAGGACACCGCTATTTGTAAAAAGGGGACAGTGGAGAGGAGGGCATTTGATTTCAGAAAAAGACCTTGGGCAGAAAGATTTGGGGGGGCAGCAGGAGGGGAAGCACATGTGGGCAAAAAGCCAGCTCATCCAGGGGGATCAGATGCAACAGAGATCATCAGGGCCCCTGGACCTTTATTTCAGCAAGTGCCCATGGACAGCAGGGTGGTGGGGCAGATGGCCTCCCAGAGATTCAGCAGGGCTCCAAATGAACGTTTTGGCTCCAGCCCTAGTGGGCCGCTCCCTAACACTGCCTCTGGTCCTCAGGCTGAGGTCAGTCAGGTAGCTTGGAGGCAGGTGGGCTTCAGGCTAGAAGCTGGAGGTGGGTCTCCCCCAGCAACAAATTGCCTCTCAGACTTGGAGAGTCAGCAGGTTCATGCATCTTTATATACTGTGGGACCACCAGATGTGTCCTCCAGCATCACCGGACCATCAAGGCCAGGAATATCATGGGCCACAGTGAGGCAAATTCCAGAATGGAATGGCCAGTAGTTTTCTTCCCCCGCCAGCAGCCCTGGTGATAAAGGGAGCAGTGAATGAGTGCCTGATCTACAGGGCTTCTGCTCAGAGCTAGGGATGTGGATTGGTTTTGTATTGAATAAAAAACCAAATCCAAAGAGCTTCATTCAGTTCCATTTTTGTTTCCTGCAAAGAGAATGACAAGAATGAAGAATGGGATTGATTGTGCTTTTCCCATTCATACCTGTTCCTCCTTCATTCAGGGTCTTGGCTTACCTTCTTCCTGGAGGCTGCCATTTTATTCTCCCAGAACAGCCTGGATGTTGCGTCCTGAGGCACTTCGCTATCACAATGAGAGTGATCAATGCAGTGGGAAGCTCTCCTGTACTATGAATGTTTTTTGCAGAACTATCAAAAAAAGTAATACTTTTCTCACCTTTGCATGACAAGCTGAATGATACTGTCCTCTTTCCCATCTGGTCACACTAGACAAGGGTGGGGAAAAGGCAGATCTGCATCTACTGGTAGATCTGTGGGCGATTAGCTGTAGATTGGCGAGGATCTCTGACTCCCATCCACAGGGCTTCTGTGCCTCTCTCTGCATGGAGAAAGGGGCAGCAAGCACTTGGAGGAATGGCTGCTCCAGTTACCAGCTGAGTTAGGTGCCTCCTTTGCACACTGCTCACTGTCCAGACTGGGGCAGCACAGAGCACACGGTCACTCAGCCGGTGCTTGGAGGAGCAGCACATGACGGGGAATCCTGAATGTCATTGCTGATCATTGATCAGAGATAACAAAGGCAGTGTGTGCCTTTGAGTGGCACACACTGGGAAAATCTCCAATGTTTGTTATCTCCAATCAGTGACTGGAGATAACCGTAGGGATTTCTCTCCCCTTGCAGTGGTGCACAAACAGGAATCCCCACAGTGAGCAGACAAGGTCTGGGAAGGGGGAGGGGCGTGGAGAGGGGGTGATGCTTAAGAGGGAAACCTCGGTGGGCCAGATGGGGAACCTCCATTCGGCCCACAAGCCAGAGGTTCCCCATCCCTGCTCTACACAGTTAGAGCTGCCATACGATGTATCTTTAAACAAATACTACAGAGTGTTGCCAACATTTTTATCAGCCCCTGCTCCCCTATCTTTAACAGCAGTGTGATCTGTAATGCTTATCTCCATGCCTTGAAAAACTTTACCTACTAGTTTATTCAGAACTGCTGCTGCTAAAGACACAGGAGCAAACAATACTAGTTTTCTTCTAGTCAGATGGCAACCACACTACCATGTGGTTCGTGGTTACTACATCATTAGTGGTCTATCGTTTCCATGCCATGCCGGCCATCAAGAATTATTAGATTGACAAGCACTAGAGACAGGGCCTTTTCTGTGGTGCCCCCATGTTTATCAAACTCCTTCCCCAAGCAAGTATGTAAGGTCCCATGGCTGCTGTTTTTTAAATGACCTTGGTAGATTTTTCTGTTTCAAGCTATTTTAATTTTAGTGGTCTGTATTTAATATGTGCCTGATTTTTACAGGTATACTGCTCATATTGTTCACACTGTTTGATATTGTTTTATCTGCTGCTGTTATAATATTTTTAGACTGTGGCAATTACATTGTAATAAATTATGTGTTTTTAATATGTAGTGAGACGAGGGTTAGTCCTGAAAGGTGTCATCTAAATGCTGACATACATATATACATGCATACATACATAAATAAAAATGCCTTTTGTGGTTGCAAAGTGACTGTGGTCCTAGGAATGACAAAACATGGCTAAATTTGCCAACACAAAAATAAAAAAGAAAAAAAAATGTTAAAGGATCTTTGAAGCATTCTTTCTAAGATCTGGACATTTTCTGGTATTTGTATTCAATCAATCATATCTTTTCTGTTTCAACTTTCAAAGTTGTAGATCTTCTGACATTTATTACTATTGAAAAGGGAGAAAAAATCAAATTGATCTTCCAGTGTTCCATTTTCTATAGCAAATAGGAAGAAACTGTTATCTGAAAAGGTTCTGTTGTAATGGTTTGCTTTGCTGAATTATTTCTCCCCCCTCTTTGTTGCACAGTACAGAAGCAAGTCAGGAGGGAGATGATATTTAATGGTGGATTGCAAGGAGAAAGATCATATATGCATTTCATTAGCATTTTCCTCCAAGGCCTGTTGAAAAATATAAGCACTCCCATGGGATCCATAAAGGCACTTTAGAATGGTGTTATCTGCACTGGCATGATTAATATGTTATTTCAATATGAAATGGTAACTGTGACCAAAGCTGAATAAGCCAAAGGATTAGCTTGAGGTCATGATTGATTGATTCCTAGTTTTAAGACTCCATACAATGCCCTTGAACCTAAATACTTCCAGGGTGGCTTACAAATAAAAGGAGAAAAACACATCACGCAACAGCAATAAAATCAAAGGGCTGCAGATTAAAAACAAAAAAACATCATAAAATAACAGAACAAAATTTATTGAAAGGCCTGGGAAAAAATAACAGCTGTTGATTGATTCTAAAAAGACAGAGTAGGCTTTGGGTGTGCCTCCCTGGGGGAAGCAGGCCATTTCCCCTGCCATTAGCCATCTCACTTGATATGGTGGAGGTACGTACCCTGAGGAGGGCATCCAAAGATGATCTCAGTGTACAGACAGGGCTGTGGTGTGGGAAAGGATCCTTCAAATATATAAACATGGAACCAGTAACCAGTTCTGCCTCCTAGTTTTTCAGGGCCCACTTGAGCAAGACAACCTCAATAGACCCCTTCCCTCAGTGAGTCAACCTTCTCACCACCATTGTCACCAGTCGCTGTTGGTCCTCATCCTCTTTCTCAACTTTGCTACCTCTTGCTAGCTTGACAGGCAGGGAGACAGTGACCTGCTGCCGCATCTACTGCTCCTCCTCCACCACTACCGTTGTCTGGGCCAGAGTGACAGGCAGGTGGACAAGAAGGTTGCAGTGGTGAAGAAGAGAAGCAAGTCTATGGGAATCTTGTCAGTGGGCCCCTATTGGGGTGTGGGCCCTCAGCAGGTGCCCAACCATACCTACCCTTGATGCCAGTCCTGCATGGAACTTTTCCAATCACAGAGACGGAGGGGTAGGCCAAGTTCTGAAAGCAAACGAGGCTTGTGTGCAAGGAAAGCTGAACCCTCTTTTTTTATGTGGCTTTTCTCTTCTCCCCAGGCATCCCAGCCAAGGCTCTGTTATCAGTCTAAGGGGGGGGGGAAACTAGGAAGAGTGGCTGAAGGAAGTAAGCTTTGCGTAGAGGCAGGGCAAGTTCCTCTCCCTGTACCCCTTTTGCTTTTAAAAGTGGACCTCACCTTCCTTGTTCTTCATGATTGGAGCCGTTTAATGGTAAAACGCGTGGAACAGGTGCCTTAACACCTAGATTGGCCTTGAAGAACACTCTAAAGTCAGTGGGGTAGATCCAGGTTATGTTAGCCGAAATTAGGTCCTATTGAAATATCTTAAGCACCATTGATTTCAGTGAAAACTAAGTTCAACTAACTTAGTCTGGAAGATGGATCCAACCTGATAGTCATCTGGTAATTCAACACAAGTAAAACAAAACAGAAAGACTGGGTTGTTGGTAAAGAAACAAAGAGTCTTGCAGTACCTTAGAGACTGAAGCCCACAAAAGCTTATGTCATCATAAAAGTGTTAAATCTATAAGGTGCCTCACAGCTTTGCTGTTTCTGAGTCAACAGACTCACATGGCTACCCCTTTGGGTAGGCCCCAGATGCGGTGTTTGGTAGTGGGGGTTTCACAGGGGTTGGGTGGAGGTGGCCCTGGACCCACTGGATCCAAGGCTTCTTCCTTACCCTAAAAGGCCACAGGATCAGGCCCCTCAGCTACACCAGCCTTGAGCTGGAATAGGGATTTCCACTCCCATTAATACCAATTGGGGGATGAGAACCACCAGACATGAAAGAAGGTAAGTCCACCCAACCCCACCTGCTGAGACTGTCACAAGCTAGCAGGGATTTGGAAGTAGTGGACGATCTACAATTTTACCACCACCCCCTTAGAGTTACCCTATAATCCATTTATTTGGGGAAATTTTCTTAAAGTTTTAATTGTGGGGACGATATCAACAAATTGGTCACACTTCACATTGGGCTCTTTTGCACAATTGCCAGGTGGTTAACAAGCCATGGTGGTTTCATGCTCTGTGTGCCAGTCACATGGGTTCTGGGTGGTCTGTTAACCACAGCAGCAAGTCACCCTTGCTGGGTTTGGATGACACAGTAAGCCATGCCAGTGAGGGTAATTAAGCAATTTGGGCCAGTATGCAACCGACGCACGCAGCGCCGTGATTAACAACCCACAGTGGCTTGTTAACCACACTGGCGATCGTGCAAACTGGGTCTTTGTCTGCATAGAAATACACATCTCAAAACTGACATATTATTTTTTTAAATAAAAAAACAGTCATAAATGTGGGATTGAACATTTGGCCAGACCCGATGCCCATGTAGTTAAATTGTTTTTATATTGTACACCAGATTCATGTTACTATTATCCCCATTACATTTTATTTTATTTTTTGCAGATGTGCGAGTAACAATGTAATTTGTGAATTGATCCAGACAAGATGTTCTGATCACCACAATGCCATGAGTGTAGGTAACTGGGAGGACAATTATATCTGGTTGGCTGGTCAGCTGGTATCTCTACATTGATTGCTCCAATATTCTTCTGTATGTGTATATTGATCCTCCATCCCATTTTATAGTTTATGGTAAAGGTACTTCTCAACTTCTGCCAGGGGGAAAAGTTACTAATCTAAAAACTTACACAAGTTTTTGCCCAATGAGTTATAGAGGCTCAAACGGAATGAATTATAACCTTTTGAAATGTATCATTAAATGGGTAATGGAAACTGTGGCAGATCCTTATCTCCAGTTCAGGAGAGCTTTTAGGAGCTACTAAAATAATCTCTTTTTAGCACCAGCTGCTCTTAACGGGGTGCTTTTTACTGATATTGGCCATATATCTTCTATGGTAATATGCACTTTCAGTGAAGAGTATTACACAGTTCCAGATTGCATGTCCTTCATTGGATGATGGTGGCAAAGGCCTGAAGGACCATATTTCATCTAAACAAGAGGGCACTGTTCTACTGAAAGCTAAGTGAAAAGAGCTGCATTGCTTTGCTTCGCAATAGAGGGAGTGTTTGCTTATGGGTAAGTCAACTCTACTTCAGGACATTTGATCTAGAAGCATAACTTCAAATGAAGTGTGTTGTAGATGTCACAAAGAACTGACCATCTAAAATCCATCCATTCTCATTAAGGCCAGTTAATTTCTTACACTACAGTGACAAGGGAGGGAGAGAATAGAATGAAATAGCACATCCCCTACAAGGGTTAAAATGTGGCAGCTAAAATCCAATTTGTATGCTTGTGCTCATAGACCATGCAAAGTTACCGTTCAATGCAAAAATTAATCACCAAGATTGTAAAACGGTTTAAAGGTTTGGTAGAGATACATTTTAAGTTATCTATATGGATGGGTAGAATCTCTGAGTTCTACTTCACAGAGTTTTGGAAGGAAATGGAATGATTTTACTCTGGACCATGATGGAAGCCAAAATGAAACTTACCTTCTCAAACTTTGCAGGTTTCTTGCCTGGAGATACCACTACACCACTATGATATGTGCCATTTTCATACAAATTGCCAAAAATAAATAAATAATGGGGGGAGGGAAAGGGAAGCAAATCACTCACACACACACCCCAAAAAATTTGAGGACACCCCTTCTATATAAAGTTATATAAACCACTACACCCATCCTTCTGAAACTTTGCAATTAGGCCCACCTCTAGGCTGTCTGTTATTTTCAGAAGAATGATCCACAAGGAACATAGGGGAATACAAACATCCTTTTTTGAATACTTTCAAAATGCCACAGCTACTTTTGGAGGAAAAAAACCCCTGCACCTTCTCATCTGAAACTTCGCAGGCTTGATCTCAGAATGGGCAAAACTCCCTGCAAATTTCATACAATTCTGCCAAGAGATAAAAACTTTATTGGCTGCTCCCTGAAAAAAAAATATAAAGGTGTGCGGAACACACACACACACACACACACACGCCTACTTTTCTGACATTTGGCAGGCATATAAGGGGCTGCTCGGCCTGTAACTTTCATCCACTTCTGACTAATAAGAAAAATTATAGCTGTTTTGTTTCTTGTTTTTTCAATTTCCCAAGACTGTCAGCAGGAGGCACAAAGCCTCGGATTTCCGAATCTTGACTAGGATACCAAGTTTCAGTGGATGTCCTCTGAACTGGCCTGAGCTGACTTGGGCCATTTTCCAAGGCACCAAGTCGGGTCCAAATTGAATCTAGTGGTCAGTGCTCACCTTTGCTACCTACCCATTACATTCAAGTTTGAACTAATGCTGTGAGTAGAGCAAGGATGGCAGGATTGAAGTCCAACAATCCAGTAGGCATACCAGTGAGTGTCCAAGTATCCATCTCGTAGGAGAGTTGCTATGAAACAGTGCGCTTTTTAGTCTTTAATCGGACCGTGTACTAAAAAGCCACTTTGTGCTGAATGGCCATACACATTCCAGGCCACTTTACTAATTGATGCCATTTCTTGGCAAACACAGGGTCCCAGGTGCACCTAATAGGCCCAGCATACTGCCTTGCTCCTCTGTGAATGGCCTGTGTGATGAGGAGCATGGCAGCAGTTAGCAACCCACCCATATGTTCAGCCAGCTTCAATGCACCAATAAATGTTGTGTAATAAGCTCTCTACTGCTAATGAATTTTGATTCTGCACTGCTGATGAATACTTCATTGAGATCATTAGGGCTTCAGTCCTGCAGTTCTGCTCCTAGCTTGCACAGGTGCAAAGCACTGTGAGACAAGCAGCAATTGTGCAGCCAGCAGTTTGATGGGGGGTAGGGATTGGGGCTACAAGAAGCTCTCTCTCTCTCTCTCTCTCTCTCTCTCTCTCTCTCTCATGAATATCTGATGATGGTGGCCATTTTACGATGGCCCATCAGGGGGCTTGAGAGATCAGTTTTCATTTGGTGATTTTGCCATCAATCCTTGAGAGCACTCAAAAAGACTCAAGGTGGGTTTTGCAGGTGTCTCAAGGAGAGATATCAACAAGAAAGTGAATTGAGTGATCCCCTCAATTGCCCCATGAAATCCGAGATGTTATGCTCCCTTTTGTTCTCTCAAACATACCTGGCAGTGAGGCATTTTTAGATGTAGTGGATGCAATATGGTATCTCTCTCCCCCTCCCTTAGGAATGGATAAATCGTTTGGTTCTAGTTTCTCCCACATATGATTTAAAATAAATAAATCTCAAGTCCTTTCTTTCTCATCCATGAAGAAATTTGTAAATTTGGATAAGTTCTTTTTTAAAGAGAACCAAACAAAATTCTCACCCATCTGCATTGGCCAACTTCAATAGGTACAGCTGTTTCTTGCGCAGAGAGGACCACATTGTACCTTCCTGCCACGTATATATTAAAGATGTAGAGCCTGATAGAAAAAAGAGGTGGCAACTCAAATTCAGACCCAGAAACATGGCTGAATACACAGGGATTAGAACTCTGATTTTTAAGAGCTAAGCACTGGAAGCTCTGTGCTTGGAGGGATGAATCTGTCAGAATTGCTTCCTCTCACAATTATTTTTTTTCATCATCAAGTTCTTTCAGTCCCATTTAGGAAGAAATTTGCCAATTTTGGTAAGTTCTTATCAAAGATTAAACTCTCACCCATCTTTCCTATCCTTTCCCTCCATCTCTTGCAGCACCTTGAATTCTGCATTAGCCTCATGGGCACAAGGTGCTCTGGAATTTGGAACCCTTGGAGAACAGCGCTTCCCAGGGCCAATGGAGAGACTGCTGCCCATCTCAAAACCAGGTAAGTTTCAGAGAAGGAAGGAGAATAGCAGAGAAGGAAGAGAGGGTTAGATGAAGGTAGTGAGGGGATGAACCCCAACATGAGCCCACAGGAGACTGAGTTTTGAAGGGTCTGTTCTCACCTCATGTTGTGGTGAGCCATTCCAAACTGGAGTGAGTTCATATTCCAAACTCACCCCAGTTCAGAATTCTAGACAGAACTACAGATCATAGGAATGGGGGAGAAATTCATCCACTTCATACTTTTAAGAGAACTAACTAATCAGCACATAAAGCGAAACTCAATTATCCTTCAAAATGTGCACTTCTCTGAATTTTGCAATGGAATTCTCCAATTGAAAAATGCGTACAAACATGTGTATGTTAGGTGGAAACGCACACAAAAGTGTGTATATTGGTGGAAAATAATGTTCAAAATGCATTCTGTTACAAAAATTGCCAGCAAAAAAAAATGTGTACACCAGACAAAATTGCATGAAAACACACGTATTAGGAGAAATGTGCACACAAATCCAGATGAATTTTCACACAAACTTTTTTTCAAATTCTCAAACTTTGGGACAAATCAAACTTATGTTTTGGGGAAATTTTCAGTATTTGAGTTGAACCAAACTTAAGACTGGAAAAACGAGAAACTGGGAGCAACCAAAATGGACAGACTTCATCCATTCCTACAGATCACCTGTTTATGCTGCTGGCCTGGAACTTAAAAAATGGGAGCAGGGTGGGTAAGCATCTCGCAGTCCAAAGTACATGGCTGGTGGACAACGTGGTGGTGGGTCACACATTGTGCAGGTTTCACGAAGAGTTATAACATGTTAAGTAAAAATAAAATTACATTTTAATTGACACACTTAAACTCTGTGCTGGCTGGAGCAATGGGGCATGCTGGCAGCTGTACTGTAGGACTTTTTTCTGTCTAAACATGTTATAGGATTGTGCCCTAAGACATGCAAACCTCTGTCATATGTCTCACCACCTAGAGAAGTCGGTGAGTATGCCAGACAGGACCTTTTTGGTAGCAGCATCCCATTTGTGAAACTCCCACCTTAGGAAGGTGAGATGGCCTGGGCTCCTTCTTTATTTTGCTTTAGATGGGCAATAGAGACTGTTCTGTTCCATCAGGCTTCTAATGCTGTGTAAAATTTGTTGCAATTCAATTTTAATTTTAATGCTGCTCTCAATTTTGTTGTATGATTTTTGCCCCTGTGTTCCTTGGTTTTATGATACATTGTTAGGACATTTTTATTGTACATCACCCTGGGCACCTGGTAGAGGCAGAGGGTGATAGTTATACATTTACTAAATAAATAAATAAATAAAGTAAATCAGTCGCAATCAGGCAAAGTTCCTTGATGTCTTATAGGTAGTAATCTAGGAATGCATGGTATCTTTTTTCTGAAAAGTATTTATCATATCATCCTCATGTCTACAATCTGAAAATTGGTGTACTATTGTAGGGCTGAGAGCAGCGGAGTGGGGAGATCTGGGTTCAAATCTCACCTCAGCACAGATTCACTGGACGAATAGCAAGCCACTATTCTTTTGGCCTCACCCCACCTACCTGCAGATTAGAATGGGGCTAATAATACTTGCCCACAGGACAAGACTTGTTCCAAGGATTTCTGAGACAATCTGAATATTTAAAATTGGAAACTGGAGGATAGTCTGAAAGCACATGATGCAGCTCTGCTAAACATATTTGGCCCTATAAGCAGCCTAGAGGGAAAACCACCTGGAAACTATACACCAGCTGTTCTTCTTGCTTTGGAGGCTGTGCACAATACAAGTGTAATAAATAAATTATAATAAATACTGCAATTCTCTATTACTTGGCTAGAAGTAGAAGTCTTGGTATGTTTCTGTTCTTTTGTGCTGATGGCTGCTGTTCCACAAAATGTTGACTCTATACAACAAACATGGTCACTATGATGTATAATTCAGGAATCACCAGATGCTCCCATTATGCACCGTCTTCCATGTTCTGCTGTCGTGAATGGAGAAGGAAACAGGTCTTAGGGAAGAAAAATAATGTGTGTCAGTTTGCCTGCAGGTCTTTTAGGAGCAGTTAGCAGATCATAGTAGAAGCTGCTTCTGTCTGTCTTTGCCTCTGAACAAGGCCAGTTCTCCATGGCTACATCTAAGCCCTATGAGGAGAGACTGAAACAAGGCCCTATGAGGAGAACGAACTGGGCATGTTTAGCCTTCAGAAGAGGACTGGAGACTGAGGGGAGATATGATAGCACTCTTCCAGTACTTAAAGAGTTGTCACACAGAGGAGGGCCAGGATCTCTTCTCGATCATCCCAGTTTGCAGGACACGGAATAATGGGCTCAAGTTACAGGAACCCAGATTCCACCTAAACATCAGGAAAAATTTCCTGACTGTCAGAGCAATAAGACAATGGAACCAACTACCTAGGGAGGTGGTGGGCTCTCCAACTCTGGAGGCATTCAAGGTGCAGCTGGACAGCCATCTGCCAGGGATGCTTTGACCTGGACTCCTGCATTGAGCAGGGGGTTGGACTCGATGGCCTGGTAGGCCCCTTCCAACTCTATTTTTCTATGATTCTATGATCTATGAAAGCTTTAGAAATATGGTATATTTCTTGAGTATAACTATTTATTATGTTAATATATTGCAGCCTTGAAGAAGAAACTCAGATGAGGGATACAATTCATTGATGGGGTGACAAATCTCCAATTTTATTGACCAGAAACTTGTCGAAGAACCTCCTGCCAAAAATCGTGCCATCAATCTGTTGCTATTTCGGCAACATCTCTCCACACATTAGAATCTCAATATGCAGCTTAAGCTAGGGATGTGCAGACGTTGTAAAATATTTTCCATCTACGTTTAGTGGATTGTCAGGCACCTTTTGTTCTGTCGTCCACTCATTGATGGAGTTGGATTTTGCAAATGCGAAATGAGAGCCAGTGTAGCGTAGTGGTGAGTTTGTTGGACTGGGACTTGGGAGATCCAGGTTCTAGTCCCCGCTTGGCCATGAAACTCACTGGGTGACTTTGGGCCAGTCACTGACTCTCAACCTAACTTACCTCACAGGGTTGTTGTGAGGATAAAATGGAGAGGAGGAGGAGGATTATGTAAGCTGTCTTGGGTTCCTTGCAGGAAAAAAAAAGGCAGGGTATAAATATAATAAATAAAAATAAATAAATAAAATATGCATCTGTGCAAATTTACACTTGCACAAAATCGCACTCCGGAAAATGTGCAAATCCCCCCCAAATATGCAAATTCCTGAAAAATTCACATTTTCACACTTTAGCCTATGGAGGAAATGCACATTTTTGGTCAGTGTTTAAAAAAAAATCATATTTTTCTACAACTAAATTTGCATACAATTGTGGAAAAATTAAAAAAATGTTCCGCAAGTCCACGGAATCTGCATGACTCGGGAAAAGCTTGTCCGCTGTGGAATCTGTAGGTAGGATTCTTAGAAATTTGAACTCATTTGAGTCCATTGCTGATTTCTCCTAGATCCCTACAGCTAACCTTTAGCAGATCATGGGTGGATAAAGCATGATAAAGCACAGAAATAAACAAAACATAGGAAGCTGATTTGTATTCATTCAGACCATTAGTCCGTCTAGCTCGGTATTGTTTACATTGACTGGCAGTGCCTGTCCAGATAGAGCAGAGGCTAGTATCTAGGGATGTGCACGGAGTTTGATTGGGGGGGGGGTGGAAGTCTGGCGAACTCACTGGGCTTGACCCCCCGAGCTCCGCTCACCCTAACTTTTTCCCCGGCTCAACTCGCGTTTTGCAAGCCAAGCCAGGGAAAGCGACTTCCGGGTTCCGGCACTACATTGTTTATATAGAAAATGGCCAAATTTGCACAAATTACAGCCAAATTTGCACAAATTTAGCCATTTTGTACGTAAACAACATATAGAACTGGGGACCCAGAAGTCCAGCAAGCGCCTCAGCTGGCACTCATGCTTGGCTTGGCTTGCGTAGCGGGAGTGTTCAGCTCGCACACTGTGAGTTGTGTGCCGGGCGGGTTGCTTATCCCTAGTAGTATCCATAGATTTCATAAATCATAGAGTTGGAAGGGGCCTACAAGGGGCCATCGAGTCCAACCCCCTGCTCAATGCAGGAAACTAGAGGAGGGGTCTCCCATCCAAGTAACGATCAGGCTTGACCCTGCTTAGCTTTCCACGCTCAGACAAACTGAGCCAGCGTAAGCCACATATCTTATTGTGCCCATGCACTCGTGGCAGTGACTGCTCATGCAACCAGGCTTTCATGCTTCTAAAAATAACCCCAAACAACTGGAAATGTTCATTTCCAGAATGGGGAGGTCAGCAGAGTTTGCAGAAGGGAACTTCACTGACCTGCCCCTGAGCAGAAACAAGCGTTTCCGGTCATTTCCAGGGCTATTTTTAGAAGCACAAAAGGCCTGTTGTATGAGCAGCTGTGCCCACAAGTGCAATGGAACCAGTAGGCACAGAATGGACCCACAGGAATACTATCCCGAGTTTTTCTCAGTCCTACCTGGAGATGCCCGGCATTGAACCTGGGACCTTCTGCGTGCAAAGCATGTGCTCTCTGCCACATGCTTTGTGGTAGGGTACATGCTGGGATCAGTCCAAGACATTTGGCTCCCTGATGCAAAAAAGATGGTAACCCCCATCAGATGTATAGAAGCCAAGTGTACTGGCAGTTGAATATTACTTCATTCTGCCTAATGGATGGGCTGGACCTAGCCTGCATCCCTTTCAAACTGGACTCATGACATAAGCAGGTGCGTAACTGGTGAGGTTTTAAAGACTAAAGAGCCTGAGGCTGGAATCCAAGATACATTTGTCTGGGAGTAAGTCCTGTTGAACTAAATAAGGCTTCTTTCTAAGAAGACAGGTTAATAGGCTTGCACTCTGAGTTATAAGCCAGTCCCTGGCTTAAATTTCAGCTTACAGATGGATCCACTGCATAACCCTAAACAAAAAATTGTCGCTCATCTTCAGTCCCTTCATTTGTAAGTTGAAGTAAGGTTTTGCTTATGTTGCTTACAGAGTTATTGTAATGAATACTGAAATATATTATTATATAGATTTAGCATTCCATCACTAACCTGTCACATATCCCATGTTAGTCTTTCTCATAGGCAATCCAATCCTATGCATAAACATTGTGAAGTAAATCCTATAGAGGATTTATTCCCAAAGAAATGGGAGGGTGCAATCCTCTGCATACTTACTTGAAAGTAAGTACATTGTTGCTCTTTCTGCCTAGGGCACTGCTGTTGCAATTAGAGTTGAGCTGACATTTCTCAGAAGACATTTTTCAGCTAAAATGGCCACTTTGAAGAATGTTCTCCTAATATTCTCCATGCCACCATTTTTGTGTGGCAGCCACCACTCCTCCCCCCACCCCCAACATGCTCACATACAAAACCCCAGAATGAAGCCAGGTCTGGAGCATTGTGGATGATACAAAATGGTAGCCAGGTTACCAACAGTTTCACTGCTGTCTCTACCTTCATAGGCAGGAAGAAGAAGAAGAAGAAGAAGAAGAAGAAGAAGAAGAAGAAGAAGAAGAAGAAGAAGAAGAAGAAGAAGAAGAAGAAGAAGAAGCAGCAGCAGCAACAGCAGCAACAGCAGCAGCAGCTTTGGGGTGAGGGGAAGCTATGCCACTGCCACTTCTAATGGTGGGACTCATCCCCCAAAAAACTGCAGGAGGATTTATCCTGCAAAATTTTGGTGAAATCGTCCCTGCAATTTCTCTGTCCACATATAGGACGGAGAATTCTCCGTTTTTGCACAGCTCTCATTGCAATCTTCTAGGTGACCCAAGAGAAGGAAGGGGAGAGGGTGTGTGACTTTGATGTTAACTAGTTTAGGACTGGGATATTCATCACACATATGTGCAGCAGGTGGAAAATGATGATGTGTGCGAAACAGTGGATATAACACCCAGTTATCTTCTGAAGTAAGCCACTGTGGCTCCTCTAGAAGTTAATTATTCAATTATTTGGAATACATTTATACAACTGTTTTGTGTCCCTGATCTTTTGCATGGTGACTCACTACAACTACAAGTCCCACACTGTTTGAAAAATATATCCCATTTCCACTGGCAAATGCAACCTGCAATCCAATGATTCCCACTGGTCATCTTTAAAACAACCTTCCCTCAAAAATGAATAAACTAATTATTGAGAACTTCAAGTTACACTTCACTTTAATTTCTTCCAGCCTGTTAAAAAAAAAAAAAAAAAAAAAGCTTTATACCAGATCATTATCCTTCAGACTGTTTGCCTCTTCTTAAGGAACATTTCTTGTACAAAGTTTCTAATGCTCTTTTAACTCCTGTATCAGAGGTTGTATGATTTTAAAACTTCTGTTCCCTTTTAGATATAAACTCAGTGCAGGGATATCAAAATTAGGACTAGGCAAACAGTACAGTTTGTTTGGCTTTCTATGCTTCTTGTCCATAATAGATAACAACAGCATTTTTATTTGTTATTTGAATCTTTAGTTAATAAGTTGTGAGACAAATTTGATGGATTTGACCAAATGCTGTGTGTAGCTGGAACCCACATATTATCAGACAGTCAGGCGATCACTCGTGACTACGAGTAAGATTGTCTTCCAGGATAAAAAAAAAAGAAAGAAAATTTACAAAAAGGAGATTTTAAAAGGAGGAAAATTCTAAAGAAAATTGTGTAGACTCTAGCGATGCATCAAAAATGTGACCTTCTGGACTTCAGAGAACATCTCTCAACTTTAGGCTTTGCTCACACAAATAACGAATGAGGTGATAAGACTGTTACTGGACTGTTGTACCTTAGATTGCAAGTAGAGGATTGCATAATAAAATACTTCTCTATGAAAAAAATGTATAAACATACAAAACTAGCACATCAGAAGAAGGCTAGGCAAGAACTCATCTCTCTGACATCTAGCTTTTCTATTTGTAGAGAGAGGTCCCCCCGCCCCCCATATTGAGGATCATCCCATCATTTGTAAGCACTGACATGCATCAACTTAAGTCTTTAAAGGTGGAATCCTATGTAAGTTTAGACAGAAAAAAAACCTGCTGCAACTCCAAGCATGCCCTTTTCTGTCTAAACTTGCATAAGATTATGCCTTAAGAGACCATATACTCAGGAACAGGATTCCACACCACAAGAAAAAAGGATGCAACCCAATTGAATTGACTACACAATTCGGTAGGATAATAGTAGTACACAATAGTTATCATGCATTGGTCTATTTATTTATTTATTTATTTATTATATTTATATCCCATATAAATATATATTTATATATTTATTTTTCCTGCAAGGAACCCAAGGCGGTTTACATAATCCTCTGCATGTTATCCTCTGCATAACATCCTCTGCATGTTATCCTCACAACAACCCTGTGAGGTAGGTCAGGCTGAGAGTCAGTGACTGGCCCAAAGTCACCCAGTGAGCTTCATGGCCAAGTGGAGCCTCAAACCTGGATCTCCCGAGTCCCAGTCCAACACTCTCACCACTACACCACAGTATACATTATCTAGAAAAGGGGGTGCGCAACTGTGATAAATATTTGCCCCAGAAGCCTTTGCATCTTGTAAGAGCGCTGTACCAACCTGCATAATAGACTGCTTTGCAAATATTTATCCAAAATAAAAAGTTATTTGGTCTTCTACATTTTTCTTATAAGTGTATCTCTCATCTCTCTCATACATTTACAATGTTCATAAAGAAGCAGTGGAATATTACAGTATATTACCATGCAAAAGATTAAGTTTGAATCAGTTTGATTCTTCTAACAGAGGCGTTACAACAGAAGCATTTGTGCTTTTGACTGAACCTTTCACTGACGTAGGAGCCTGCTATAGGAAAGAGAATGTTTTCCTAGCTAAACTCAGGAAGAACAAGGTTTCCAACCTAAAGTCAGGAAATTTTTTCATGAGATAAGGATTTTGGACTGTTGTCCACATGCCCTGCTTATAATGCTAATGGCATGAAATATTCTAAAAGGTAAACAGGACTTACGAAAGAAAAGCAGATGTTATCCCGCTTTGAAAAGAGGTGTGGCTAGAAAAGCTGACAAGTAATGAAGTAAATATATTACTTCCAAAAAAAGCATAGCTAAGAACTTTGGAAAAATAATAACTAATGGTTAGAGAAATTCCTGTTTCATGAAAAAGATACATCAGCAGTTGATAAGAAATCATTTTAATATGAGAGGCAAAATACAGGAACGAGAGGACATTCCACCTGTCCTCACAGAACCCAGCCGACATCAGTTCTCACAGGGCACTACATCTGTCCTCAGAAGGGCACCGGCACCGGACCGGACCTCATTGACTTCTCTGCTCCGCTTTGCTCCCAGCTCAGAAACGTTTGGGTAAGATGCTTTAATCCAGTGTTCTCCAACCTTGGGTCCCCAGATGTTTTTAAGCTATGTTTTAAGCATAGCTGGCTGGGGCATGCTGGGAGTTGTAGGCCAAAAACATCTGGGGACCCAAGGTTGGAGAACACTGCTTTAATCGTTAAAGACAATGTTCCTAAATGATTCTTTAAAAGCTTAATCTATGTGTTTCTTTGCAACTACTTTGTATTTTTTGTACATTCAATGCTCTTATATCATAAAATGTAAATCATGAAGAAGAAAAAAACCTGCTTGGAATTTTGAAGTAAAAGATGAAAAGTCATGCCTGATCTCAGAGTCCTCAATTTCTAACAAAACAAAACAAAACCCTTCTGCGTGTTAATACCAGAAATATTGTATACTTACAGATTCCTGGGTGACACCATTGTAGCTGGAATATGCATAGGATAGTTACCTGCTGATCCATGATCAAAACTAAGTTAGGTATTTCAGCAGAGGCTGGAGAACCATCTGTCACATATGCACCCCGCATTATAGATCCTACATTGAAAGGTCACGGGGTGGGTGGGTGTGCTCCAATGTCCCTGCTAACTCTAAAAGGCTATGATTCTAGCATAACTTCAACTGAACAGTGGGAAGGAAGTAACTTAAGGTAATGAGATTTAAAAAAACAAACAAACCCAAAAGCCACCTTCATAGAAGCCTCTTATGGAGAGATAACCTTAACAACAACAATCCTTTATTGCAGTCAATAGATCATTCCTCACACAATATAATACATACATACAATACAACTAGTTAATTGGACACATTAATGCCCCCTCCGTGCCCCCTCCGTGATGAGCTTCCGCCGTGCATTAAAAACATGGCTGTTCAGGCGGGAATATGGGGTGGGTTAGGTTTTTAATGAGAATTTTTTAATATTGTTTTAATTATTATATTTTATTGTGTTTTATTGTATTTTAATTGTACATCGCCCAGGGTGGCCGGGTGACCGGCCAGATGGGCGATTGATAAATGTAATAAATAAATTGGACACATGAGAGTGGGAAATCAAATATAGTCTAGTGGAGATAGCCTGGTTCAGAAATTTGGCCACTTGTTCAGTGACCAACTTATCAGAGCTGCTAAGTAATAAAGTTATTAAAAATTCCGTAGGGTGCCCAGGAAAAGACTGTGAAATGGGATAAAGCAGATCATTCCTGGCCTTGTGGTAAAAGCTACAAGACAATAAAACATGCTGTCTAGATTCCACCTCAGAGTCGTTACATGGGCAGCATCTTTCAGAAAGTGGGGTTCTGCTATATCTACCATCCAGCAGTTTAGAAGGGAGAGCATTAAATCTAGCTAATGAAAATGCTCTCCTAAATTTAGGGATCATCAGCCATCAAAGATAAGGCAGCCCCTCCTTGCTAAAAACAGCTGGTAGACCCAAGGATAGAGGAGAGCAGGGGGCCCTGGCGGCTCCCTGTAATTCTTGTATATCAACGTCCAGCAGCCTCTGTTTTACAATTGATTTAGCGTTAACTAATTCTCTAGATAGTAACATATCTGGGGAAAGCCCTACCGAGATGATTTTGTTCATTACGACCTTTGACCAGGGAGAATCGAAAGAGTCCGACCAGATTGTATAAACCAGGGAGTCTGTCGGGAGAGTTAGTCTGCTCTGCAGCGAAGCCAAAAGTGAATGACTCGGGTCCAGGCTAGGCAATTTATCGAATGCCGTCCAGCTTCTAATTTTATTGCAGCTCCAGATACACATCTGGGGACACCAAATAATACCCTAAGGAAAAGTGATTGAATGCTCTCAAGTGGGCATTTAGAGCCCGGGAACCACAGCGGGGCCCCATATAGTATCTGTGAGATAATTTTTGCCTTAAAAACCTGGACAGCTGCTGGAGCCTGGAAGGAATTTCCCACCCCTGGAGAAAAAGAAGCGGGTTATTGCACCCACTTTTGACTCTGCTTTGGACTTGGCACACTTCCTCTGCACGTTCCATGAAATAGTTTCATAACCTTAAATGTCACTCCCACCACTAAGGTGACAGAAAACAATGGCTGTTCTTGCTCTCTCAACATTTCTCCCACATTCTTTGGGTAATAGCAACTGTAAACTTAGTAGTTAAGGAGTCTGATCTTGTGACACTGCTTCTGTTGTTTCATAAATAGATGCTTGGGCTGGAGCAGATACAGTCTCATGACATGCACTGATGGTTGTAATTGTCCTAACAGAGGAAGAAGGGATGGACTGAAGCTTATTATAATGGGTTTAGAAGTCCCTGTTGTAGATCCTTGAACATTTGAATTAGAATGTTGATTTAAAAGAGGGTTGCTAATGGAAAATGGCCTTACTCAGTGTAGGAAAAAATTCAGTGGGAGTACTCAGGTGCATACTTTTAGCAACAGGTGACTGCAGAATCGTCACTTTAGTCTATAGCGTGTCTAGACTCTACTTGATTAGATGAAACTGGTTGTTACTTGGATGGGAGACCCCTCCTCTAGTTTCCTGCATTGAGCAGGGGGTTGGACTCGATAGCCTTGTAGGCTCCTTCCAACTCTATGATCTATGAAATCTATGAAACTGGAGAATGAGATCATTCTTGATTATGTGTGAACAGAAAGAAGCTGTGTAGCAGGTGTCATTACTAGATGGGCATTATTTTTATTGGACCAGGTCTGTGACCTGAGAGAATACTGTTTCTGATTGATTCCATGCTGTGCTTTGTGATTATTTCTTTAAAACTGTACATTCCAGAGACACCCAACCTTCAGGAAGAAATTCTAATTCTAATCCTATACAACAGTTCTAATCCTATACAACAGAACACAGTTGCTCAGATCCAACTTATTGCTGGGTACATCCACATGGAGAATATACACACATACAAGAGTTTTCCCATTTAATTCAATAGGAAGGACTAGCTCCACACATGCAAAGGAATCTGTCAATAGAACTGCTATAGATCAAGGGTGGAGAGACTCATATTTCATCCACAATTTCCAATTTCCACCACCTGGGGATCCAGCTACTATCTTCAATTTGGCCCTATTAGGGATGGGTGAATCTGTCAAGGTTCTCATTTTTCCATTGGGAGGTTTATTCTGTCCCACTTCAACATTGAATGACAGATACTTTTATTTTGCATGAAATGTACATATTTTCATGTGCATTTTTCAAAGTATACACATTATTGTATGCATTTTTTTAAAAGTACCAATTTTGGGTACACTTTTTCAAACCCACACATTTTTACAGTGATTTCCCCCCATTAAATAAAGCATTTGTGCACATTTCCCCAAAGATATACCGGTACATTTTTCTACATGCTTTTTGTGTGCATTTTTTTCAAATGCACTCATAGTAGGGATGTGTGAGGATTTCGTTGGGGGGGTGGAAGTCTGGTGAACTCCCCAGGCTCGACCCCCCCCCCCCGAACTCCATCCAACCTACCTGCTTCCCCGGCTTGACTCGCATTCTCCGAGCCAAGCCGGGGAAGCAACTTCCAGGTTTATTTATTTATTTCCCCGCCTTTTTTCCTGCAAGGAACCCAAGGCGGCTTACATAATCCTCCTCCTCCTCTCCATTTTATCCTCACAACAACAACCCTGTGAGGTAGGTTAGGCTGAGAGTCAGTGACTGGCCCAAAGTCACCCAGTGAGTTTCATGGCCGAGAAGGGATTAGAACCCGGATCTCCTCAGTCCCAGTCCAACACCCTCACCACTACGCCACACTGGCTCTCGGCAGGCTGCTTTTTACATAGGAAATGCCATAAGATATGCCCCAAACAGCCGCAATTTACGCAAATTACGGCCACTTTTAATGTATCTTACGCTATTTTCTACTTTAAAAGCAGCCTACCAGGAACCCGGAAGCTCGGCGTCTGATCGCTTTTGGCCCGGCTCAGCACTCTAAATGTTCTACCTCTCCTCATGAGAAGGAGAGGCTGAGGCACCACCTGGATTCCTCAGAAATCGGTGGTGCCTCACTCCTCCACACCAGAGCCAAAATTGGTCTTCCAGCTTCTGTTCCCAGGTGGTGCAGAAAGAGCCACACCAGCTGCAAGGTGGTGGGGAGGGCCCTCTGCGACCTTGGAAGGGATTTCCGAGGTCACCGCGGGGAGTCCGACTTCTCCCATGGCTCCCCAGGCAATGTTGGAGGGCCATAGGATTGCACCCTTTGTCATCTTCTTCTAGATCGATTCTGAGTGTGAAAACGGTATGCAAGTATCAGGCACCTTTTCATCTTCTGCTCCAGGCAGATCGATTCATTTGAGTACGGGTTGATGAATAACTCGTAGTTTTGGCCAGAATGTAGATAGGAACACGGATTTAGTCTTGATTTGCTTTACTCTGTAATTACAGATAAAATCCACAGTTTGATTTTGAAAGACTAAGTAAGGGTGCAATCCCTTAATGTATTCTTCCTGCTATGCTGGCTGGGGCATGCTAGGAGTTACAGGACTTTTTTTCTGTCTAAACATGCACAGGATTGCACCCTAGGAAGCTAAAAAGGGTAGAAACAAGACAGAAATGTTGGTGACTGACATGGCTAAAAAAAAAAAAAACCTGGTTTGGAAATAGTTCTAAAGCAAAAAGGTAACTGGCAGAACATGAAATGGAATGTTATACTTGGCTCCCATTAGCTGTTGCAGCTCCACACCTTGCGCAATAAATGCCATGCTTTACCTGCCTTAGAAAAGAATAAAGGTTCAAAAGTCAGACTCAAAAGTTATAAATCAGACGGTAGTATCTGTCAAGAAAAACCTATTGTCGTAAAGAGGGCAACTAGGCCGAGGTGACTTCATCTATTACATGTCCACCATGAAATGGTTTCAGAGGTAATTGGCTCAGCAGACAGAGGAGGAGAGAATTAGAGAGAATATATTTTTTAGAAAACTGAAATGGTTCATTAGAAATGGAAAGTATGGGTGTTTTGTTATTTTACAGCATGGATATTTTATGCATCATCTCACTACCTGGGTGAAAATCTTTTGAAAGGGCTTTCTTCTAACACAAATATCAGTCTGCCCTTTCATATTAAAAAAATATATATCTAAAAAAATAGGACACTAATATATTTTATAGCAGTGAAACTTCAGGCCTACATATAAGACTGTCACACAGCAAGTTTCATGGTAACTCAAAATATTACTGAAAAAAACAAAGAGACTTGTGGCACTTTAAAGTCTAACACATTTATTATGACATCAGCTTTCATGGTCTGCAGTCCACTTCATCAGATGCATCTGATGAGGTGGATTATAGTCCACAAAAGCTTATGCCATGATGAATGTGTTAGTCTTCAAGGACTGGATTCCTGCATTGAGCAGGGGGTTGGACTTGATGGCCTTATACGCCCCTTCCAACTCTACTATTCTATGATTCTATAAGGAGTCACAAGGCTCTTTGTTGTTTCTGCTGCAGCACAGTCTAACACAACTACCCCTCTGGAAATTATCTTAGCACAGTTTACAATCCTGCAGTCTATACAGACTCTCACTAAGGAACTGACCTGAAACCACCAATATTTATAAATCAAAGCCTATCCTGCCAGCTCCTTTATCATTCTTAACAACAGCCAGACAACAGAAACATGTTCCCATTCCTTGTTGCTATTGATTTCAAATGATGAAGCGTGCTACAAAGGATACCACTGAGGTTTCTGAAAAGCAACGTCATTGTGCGTTGTTAACTTGCAATTATTATTTATCACATGTGTCTCCTACTTTCCCCCCATGGATCTCGGGGTAACATAAGTGGGATTAAGTCTTCTTATCTTCACAACAGCCCTGTGAGGTAGCCTAGGCTGAGTCGTAGTGATTAGCCCAGCAGCAGCCCAGCAGGGATGTCACACAGAGGAGGGCCAGGATCTCTTCTCGATCATCCCAGTTTGCAGGACACGGAATAATGGGCTCAAGTTACAGGAACCTAGATTCCACCTAAACATCAGGAAAAATTTCCTGACTGTTAGAGCAATAAGACAATGGAATCAACTACCTATGGAGGTGGTCGGCTCTCCCAGTCTGGAGGCATTCAAGGTGCAACTGGACAATCATCTGTCAGGGATGCTTTGACCTGGATTCCTGCACTGAGCAGGGGGTTGGACTCGATGGCCTTGTAGGCCCCTTCCAACTCTACTTTTCTATGATTCTATGATTCATCCTGGCTCTCCCAGTGATCTTGGAAATTGCACTTTGGCGAGGTACTGAGAATTCTCTGTTAGTGATCACTAACCAACCTTTGAAGAACTGCAGTTCCCACGGTGCCGTGGAGAGAAGGTCTAACTAGCAACACAATTTAACTTTAAGTGCAGGTATGGTCTTATCATATAAAGCTGCCTTCTTCTGAGTCAAACTGTGCAGTCAGTCTTGGCCAGTTCTGTCAACTCCCACTGGCTATCACTCCCCAGGGACTCAGGCAAAGATTTTTCCCAGACCTGAGATTCTTTTAACTGGAGATGCCAAGGAATAAACCTGAGGCCATTTGTATGCAAAGTGTGTGCTCTGCCACTGAGCGAAGGCATCTTTTCAAGTGAGGAAAAACAATGGAAATAATAGGAAGTCCATTCAACATCCAGTCTTTGTGTCTTATAAAACGCTGAAATGATTTCCAATATTATTTTATTTTTTTGTATGTAGAAGTCCCAAGTTTCCTTCTTTCCTGCTCTTTCTCTGAAAAAAATAAAAGGCATTGTCTACAAAATTAACAGAAACATACAACAAGGGACTATGTTTAAAATCCTGACAAACACAAAGCATAAAAACTTAAAAGTCAAGAATTTGTATATATAAAAAATAACCATAAAATATAGTAAAATAGATTAAATTTTATAATGTAATATAAAAATTTCCAGAAATGTTTTTTAAAAAATTATATATATAAAACATGTATAAGACAACAACAATTACGTAGACCTGTAAAATACAACGTCTTAAGGGCTGAAGAGCCTACCCTGCAGTGTGGCATGGATAGGGATCTATGAGAAATTTGTTTCAGTTCATTTTTTATCAGGATTTAGCCAGTTCTCACCTTACAGTCCAAACACGGACTCAAGACACAATCTGCGGTCAAAGTCAAGCTTGCAAGGTGATTTGCAGACCCAAAAAAATGTGTTTGGCAGCATGCATACATTTGAAAAATGTGCATGAAAAATGTGTACTTTGAAAAATGTGCATAAATACACTTTAATCAATGGGAGGAGAATGCATTTCAAAGATGTGTATGAGAAGTGATGCGTATTTGGAAAAAAATACGCATGAAAATGCACGTGTATTTTCATGCAAAAAGAAAAAAAAACAAAGCTCGCAATTTGATTCGGACCCGAGTTGGAATGGGCTTCAAGATGGAATTCGGAGAACTTCGGCAAGCTCGTGTTTTGCTGATTCACACATCGCTATGCATGGATTACCGTGAAACTACATTAACATTGAGAGGGAAATACTGAGAGGGAATGCTCCAGGAATTCCCTTCGCACCCCACGTTCCTGTGGGGGGGGGAGGATTTTGCGAGGGGGGGAGGGGAGAGCGAGGGCTAGAATGAGGTGATTTCACCTCCAATCAGGGCACGGGCAAATTGTTTGCCTGATGGGGTGAGGCATAAGGGGTGGGGCCCTGAGGCAGTATTTAGGCACAGGAGACCCCACCCCACGCCTCCTTCTTTGCAGCTCCCTCCCTCCACTCCCGATGAAGCAGTGTGGGCTCCTCTGGTCGCCTTTTATGGGGCCGAGTAGGAATTTTGGCTCATTGTCCTAATTGGCTCGGGGCAGCGTGCATGTTTCGCCTACTCCATACTGTGGAATCGGCAGTGGGTTTATTATTTTGGGTTACCTGCTAATTCGGTCACATTGGCCTTAGGTTAGGCGGTAAGTGCGGTGTATAGGCAGTGGGGTTAAGGTTTCGGTGTGCATCCCATGGCACCTTTTAAGGTGATTGGCGAGAACCCGAGCCTCACAAATGTCGATGCCTTGTGGCTCAATTTGTGAGAGGTAGGGTCGCCTTTGGGGTCTACCCATCTCACCCTCCTCGGTTGTCCCGCGGCGCCAGGGGACGGTGATCCTGGGTAGATCCCCCAGCACCCCGAGTGCAGGATTCAAGGGTGGCGAGTCACCGCGCCGCCCTCGAGTTCGGGATGCTTTCGCCCAGGCATGCTCCACTGGCCTTTGGGCCGGCCTTAGTTAATCCCGCACTTCTCCCTTCGCAGACCTTCGATTCAATAAATGTGGGCCTGATTTTATACCATAACTGTTGTCTCGTCTCTTCATTTCCCCCTTTACCCTCGCAATTCATTTAGGTAGAAAGCAAGGGAGAATTAAGGTTATACTTTCTCCATCTACTCTTGATGTCCACGAGCTTAAGTATCCAGTCTATACACCAGAAGGCTCCCTATCTTGGAAAAATTGAGGCTTTGGTTCATGTGTTCGGGATCCTATCTATTCTATGTCTGAGTGAACACAGATGGCTTCATGCAAGCTGGATGCTTAAATGTGTGAATGCCTCTGGTTCCCTTCAAGCACATTTTTACCTAAATGAAGGAGTTCACAGAGCAAAGGGCCTATATCTTATATACTTGAAATGTGTAGGGGGAGGTAAGGACTTCCTCATGCCAGGATTGTAATGCCCTTCCCTTCTCCCCTATTAAATTTAACAGTTATATGGAGAGCCCTGTATCTGAGAGGTGCTGGATCCACATACAATGACATTCTTGTGCATTTCCATATAACTGTGTGAACTGAACTGATGCAGGACAGCACTACAGTTTCTGCATAGTCAAGTGTGTAATGCTTGCTGACAGGTGAAACTGCCAACAGCAGGTGGATTTGGCCTGACTTGGGGAAAGGCAGTTTGTGAGCACAATACTATATCTGACTCACCAGTTAAAGACGCTTGGGGAGGAGGTTAGAAGAAGAAGAAGAAATGCCAGAAAATTGAGTGAATAGCTCCTTCCAACTTTTGTTTTCTCTTTGAAACACAGACCAATTTTTTCGAATGTATTATTCAGCTGCTTCAAAAGTTTTGATAGCTTTATTTCTTTAACATAATGTGGAGTTTGTTTACAAATCTTCTCTGGGGGTTTGCTTTGCTTTGATGCATCTTTCAGATGAGCAGTTCTATATCTATCATAGATGTCTTTTGTTCCCCCTGAAATTGACTGATGTCCCCCCCTCCCCTTGATGGTGATGCTTTGGGGGATTCTGTTCCAGCTCACAGTCTTATCATAAGTGAAACAAGTTTGGTGGAAAGAACCATTAGTGGGTTAGACTATTAGCTTAGGGAGAAGCTGACTGCTCTTGGTTAAGTGCTGTTAGGATCTGCTTGAGTGAAACACAGCTCTTGATATGTATATTACAAAAAGGGAAGCTACATCAAAATTATGTGGGAAAGAAGAATGACCATGCTTATTTTTCTGTTTTGAGTTTAAACTTACTGTAGTGCAGTGGCTAGGACGTCTATCCTGAGCATGTCTCATCCTCTAGACCAGGGGTGGGCAACTTGTACGGCCCTGAGGGCTGCATGGGGTGTTGGGTGGGCAGCTGGGAGGCTTCACACGCATTCACATGTACACACACACACACACACACACACACACACACACCACTGGGATCGGACTGAGGTTAAAGCCCCCCACACACACACACAAATATACACAAACACACAGCCTTCCACCACTCACTGTCTCTTTCTCACACAGAAAGATAGACACATGCTCCCCTCACCTCTCTCTATCTCTCCCTCACACATACTTCTCCCCCACACAAACAGACCCCCACACATGCACTCACACTCACACTCCTGGCTTCCCATCCATGCAGAGGGATCAGGAGCTTAAACCTCTCCTTCCTGGGCAAGGAAGGCTTTCCTCTCCCTGCTAGGAGAGGAGAGGTGGCTGCACTAGCCCTTCAAATTCTGTGGTTTCTCTCTGAAGTGTAACATTACTGAGAGGGAAACCACAGAGTTTGGGGGGCTACAGCAGTCACCTCTCCTCTCCTTGAGAGAAATCATGGAATACAGTTGGCTAGAGGAGCAAAGGTACTCTAGCCCTCCATACCCTGTGGTTTCCCCTATCAATAGTGTTATTCCTTAGAGAGAAACCATAGATGGTGGGCTACAGTGGCAAGAAGTCACTCCCACACAGACCCCAACAGAAGGGGGGAAAGTTCAGTAGGAGAAGTGCAGACAGGGGAATTTGGGGTGAGGGTGGCCAGGTCACACTCGGGCTGCATGTTGCCCATTCCTGCACAAGGCACACTCAAAATCCATAGGGCTAAACCTATAATGAGGAGCAGATCCACATGGAAATGAGAGATAGAGCTGCATATCTTCTGCGTTCTGATGACAATTTAGCCAAAACGTTTGGATGGCATCTTCCAGATGTTAAAATGCGCGGGAGATGAGATGAAGACCAGAGGCATCCAAGAGGCCAAAGGCCATCATGGGTAGAATAGGAGTCTCCAAACACCACTCCTCCAGAAAGGGCTGGATCCACCATAACACCACTGCCCCCACTCCCTTTTCCATCAGGCAACCCAGAAGGATACCATGGTTGATGGTATTAAAGGCCACTGAGAGGTCCAGGAGAACTAACAGGGTTGAACTCACTCTATCCTTCCCCTGCATAAGTCACCTACCAGGGGCAACCAAGGCTGTTTCTGTCCCCAAACCAGGTTGGAAACCAGACTGTAAGCCACGCAAATAGCTTTTTAATTGTGGGAGCAATAAAAAAATATATGAACAATCCCTGCCCCTACTTCCAATCTAAAGAGGTACATTCTAGAATTATACCATGTCATTCTGTGTAAAATTTAGAATGGCTTCCAGTCTCTTCAGAATAGGATTTATCCAAATGAAGGAACTATACATGTCCACTCCATATAAGTAAATGGAAGGGAAATCTCTTACCCACTCCATACCTAGGAACAGATTAATGGTAAAACAAAATTGCAGCCAAAGGCTGTCTTTGCTTAAAATAATTATCCTTCCATCATCATGTCTGTGCATCCATTTTTGTAAGGTTAGTTGGTCATGGATTATTGCCTTTGTGTGAAAATGTCATGTGAAATGTTACTTTTTTTAAAAAAGTGCAGCTATATTAATCTAAAGTGGAGAGGTACAAAGGATATTACAAAAATAAATTGAATAAGTGTTATTAACTGTGGAAAAAAATACAGGATAGTCTTCCTGGAGTGCTAGCATATTCTCCTTTATTAGGAAGAAAAAGAGCAAAGTAGATTAAAAACCGTAGGTACATTATTCTTATAGACATAAACTGTTCAGCAAGAACATTTCAGAAAAAGGAGTAATGAAACGGTCTGGAGCTTCATATAAAGCACACACACAAAAAGAGAGTTAAATTTAAAAATACTAGCCTGAACTGCTGGAAGGACTTACTTTATAACACGTAATGAATGTAAGATGCTCTGGAGAGAAGTACTATATTCTTCTGACAATATTTTTTTCAGTCCCATGGATATAAAATATGCAACATTATTCAGATTGGGAGTTTCATTTCATCAGAATTGCGTAGTCTAATTCCAGGATGTGTATCTAAGCCTTCCATACAAAAGGCTGTAGCTCTTGGAGTGAAACTTCCATTAGCACAGTATATCCAGTCTAGAGTGGCCACTTACACATTGCCAAAAGAGAGAAAATGAATCATCGAAAAAGAAAAGAAAAAGGGAACGGAAGAGAGAGATTTGCGTAAAAATGCATTTGTTAATTTTTGTGTAGGTGCACATTTGCATAAATAATAATACAAAATTATTATAATGCATACATAATTACAATGATGCATAAATAATATTACAGTAATACCTTGGATTGCAAGTAACTTGGTTTGAGAGCATTTTGCAAGACAAGCAAATTTTTAAATATTTATTTAATTTTTTTGACTTGATATACAAGCAACATCTTGCAAGACAAGTACTGTAGTACGGCTTAAATTAAAAATCTCTGTACAAATTTCTTTGAGGGGATTTCGTTTTGATATAAGAGTGTTTTGGATTACAAGCACGTTTCCGGAACGAATTATGCTCTCAATCCAAGGCATGACTGTAGTATAATTTAAATAGGAATGTCATACATCTCACTGTAATGGGAAAGACCGACCAGGTGATGTGTTCCTCGCCTGCGCAGTCTGCTGTCCAGGTGCTGGTGGGCAAATTCAAGGCCCTCGCTTTCCCTTCTTATGGTCTTTGAGTTCCATCCAACATCATGCCAGTGGATGGTAGTTCATAGAAACTTATTTCCCTCCCCCCCTCCTTCTCTTGGCAGCTCCCAGAGTCCCCTCCCTCAAATGTTGCACAGAGGATTGGGGACCCTTCTGTATCGGGTGAGCTGTGACATGGGCGGGGGCTGAGAGAGAAAGGTAGTTTCCCAAAGATTGGGTGGAGACAACTTCCACGAGCATGAGTTCCTCCGACTAGTAGGATGATGCCATTTTATACGACCCTCCTATCTTTTAACTGGACTTGGACTGGGCAGCCCTACAAACAGAGATTGTCTCCTCTGACAGCCCTTCAAATAGAGAACTGTCCTTTGTAAAGTGGGACACATGGCCAAGTACATCCAGTCTTTCGGTCCATTATATTTCATTTAAAAAAAAAAAAAAAAAGCTTCAGAAAAGACATCAGGAAATAGCAAGAACTTACAAAATGCAATGGTGCGGTTCAATTCTTGCTCATTTTTCTTAACATGAAGTAGCAGTAGGGCAGCCTCTACCTGTATGGGATTCCATTGAACTCTGAATCATGATTAGCAGTTTTATCCATTGTTACTTTTTGTTGTTGTTGTTGTACTGCTAATGTATTTTTAAAATGGCAAATATTGCAAGCTATTATTTTGTATTTTGTTTAAAATTTGGCTTAAAATTCAGCCTGAAGAAGAAGTCTAGGGAACTCCAAAGCTTGCTCACTACATTTTAGCTGGTTTTCATACATGCTTTTCAGTACTATTACTTTAAAGAAGGCAAATTCAGGGTGGGGGAATCCCTGTCCCTAAACAGTTTTGGACTGGATAGACCTTTAATAACCCTTCAAATAGAGGACTGTCCTCTGTAAAAGAGGGATACAACATGGCTACCCTAAGGATTGTGGTGATTTAGAAAAGACTACAGTACAAATACTCCCACAGAGTCTTGAAATCTCTACATGCCCTTTCCTGAATTTGAGCCCTGGAGGTCAAGCAAGAACATAATGAAACAGGTTGGCTTTCATGCAGCTTATAAATAAAGAGGAAGAGGCAATATCACCTAGGTGTTCTAGCATGGGTTTCCCCCCTCCTAGCAATATGTCATAGAAATATGTCTTTGTATGAAGAGCATTACCGTATATTAAGTATTTCATCAATTTCAGTTCCGGGGGGCGGGGGGAAACATACACCCAGAGGATCAGACAGTTTGGCCAGAAATTCTACAGAAGCTGGAGGGGAGCAGTGAATGAAGCAGTGTTCATTATTCATGTCTGGTGCTGTCCAAATAAACAGAATGGCAAAGAAGTGGCAGCAGTGAAAAAAGATAACACATGCCCTGAAATGTGGAATGGACCATTCTGTTCCAGCAGCTTATCAGAAAATTTGAGCCATGATTATGGGCTTTCGGAGCAACAAGTACCACTTCCAGAGGGAAAACAGGTTTCGAGTGGTGATCATTAAGGTTTTACAGTCAGCCAAGTAGGAGCATCTGTAATCAACACTTGCCTCTCACTAATGTTATGGGAAAAGCTTTCCCAACGGAATGCAAACACAGGTGCAATGTTCCCCAACTTCTCAGCAATGTACGGCATTATCTGACACACTGATCTCCATATCACGTTATCAAGAGCACTAGTGCAACAGGCTGTCTTGGCATTGCATGGCTGCATGTGTATATGTGATGACACTATAGGAGCATTCAAATACTCCTTGAAAATAACAGAACCTGATGGAGATTCCCAAAGTGTAGATTGCTCTGAGCTATGTGATCATCATTCTGTTGTTGTTGTTGTTGTTGCTGTGTGCTATAATGCCTTGGGAACGAGTGATCCGGCTCTAGAAGTAATAGGATACTGTCAATATGCTCTTTTCGTGTGCAGATAACAGTTTAGATTTAGAATGCTGGTGGTATGGAGAACTCTGCAGTTCCTCAGGATTCTAAACATGTAGAGCAGGACTCACAGGGCCAAAATAGGCATTATTTTACATCTTTTTCTAGCGGCTACATCTTGTCCTCATTTTTACTCTAGAGTAGGCACAGGAGGCCCAATCCAGACCCTAAAAGCCCCCTCCCTACCGCCCACACTAGGGTCCCAAACCAAATCGGGGCCCTGTTCCCACTCTAGAGTATAAATGAAAGAGTAAGGTGTAGTTGCTAGAAAGAGATTTAGGGTGCAATCCTATAAAGGCCATAGGATAATTTGGAGTACCAGCTCTGACCTCGTAGGTGCATTCCGAGGTCAGGCTGGGACTCCAAACTCGGAGCGTCCTCCATCTGCCCTTGCAGCCAGCACAGAGAGAACCGCGCCGGCTGCAGCTCCAAGGTCACAAGAGCAACCTCAGAGATGGAGTTTTCTGGATGTTCCGGTGGAGACAGGCTCCACCAGCGTATGCAGTATCCTAGCAGCACCTCCGCCTCCTCTCCTTGTGCTCCGGGGCAAATTTATGGAACTCTCTCCCCAGTGACCTCCGCCAGGCCCCTTCCTTGATTAGCTTCCGCCATGCATTAAAAACGTGGCTTTTCAGGCGGGAATATGGGGTGGATTAGGATTTTAAAGTTTTGTACTGTTTTAATTGTGTTTTATACTGTGTGTGTGTGTTCCCGCCCCCCTCTTGTATTTTATTGAATTGTACATCGCTCAGAGTGGCCGGATGTCTGGCCAGATGGGCGATTCATAAATAAAATAAATAAATAAATAGAACACTTAGATAGCCAAAATCAGCCATCTACGTGTTTTGCAGGGCAGGAGAAGCATGGAGGTGACCTTCGCCTCCACACTCCTCCCATCCTCCATGGGATGCCCGTAATCCTCCAAATTTAGAGGGTTATGGGCAGCCTCATATGATTGCGCTGCCCAAGTAATGTCTGTTTTTTGGCCCACATCCACAGTGGAAGGAGTGTATGAATCAGTCGTATGTTTAGAGTGGATCTCAGGGACCTCAGGAAGAAAGTAGCCCCCTGCACATGATATGAGGCTACCGCTATCAATCTACTAGTCTGGACTAGTACAATGTGCCACAAACCAAGAACTAGAAATATGTGCAGAGCCAATAACTCAGTGTTCTCCAACCTTGGGTCCCCAGATGTTTTTGGCCTACAACTCCTAGCATGCCCCAGCCAGCATAGCTGGCTGGGGCATGCTGGGAGTTGTAGGCCAAAAACATTTGGGGACCCAAGGTTGGAGAACACTGCAATAATAACTCAAGCCTGTGATCTCATCCACAGACTACACATCCGCTCACAAAATATATAGCCTGCATACATACGTAGTACATTAACAAGGAATTAAGCATTTGTAAAATAGCGGTTTTTCTAACCTGTCTCACCCATTTTACAGATGGAGTAGACCAGTGAAATTTTAATTTCTATATATTTATATTGTTTTCTGTTAACCAGTAAAAGGATAAATACTGAGAGTCAAGATAACAGTAACCAGATAGACTCATGCCCACCATTTAAAATACCTCAGTAGGCCGAGCCCAACTGGGCCACCCTGAATTCCACCCCTGGTGGATCACCTCATGTCATGTCTTACTAGAGTCAATGAACTGAAAGAGGCTTGTTTTGATAATCTGTGAGTGTAAACGGTGGAAATAACAAGTCAAGACACATAAGTTTGGTATAAACTTGGGCCACATTTATTTCTGTGACAGACCTATGAAGAGGAAGACCAGTGTAGATTCCTGACTAAACCTGCCCCTTGCTGGTAGGTGTATAGGGCGAGACATCCAACTCCCGATGGGCGGCACCTGTGAAATCACCACCACTCAGTTTTATACCTAAGTTTCACCCACTACCCGGAGCTGCAAAACTCCAAGCAGACATGACGAGTCAGCCTCAAAGGCGATCCATATCTCTCCACTGGGCCACAAAACCCCGAGCGGAGAGCCTCCGGAATCACCAATCACCACAAAGGTGCCACCGGATGCTCACCAACCCTAATCCCACTGAATCTTCCCACACTTACCTGGCAAATGTGACCAAATTAAACAAGACCAATCGATACTGCCAATTACAAAAACAAAACCATCCTCTGCGTGACAGTGAGCCAAAATTCCTACTCAGCCCCCTAACAGGCAACCAGCAAAGCCCACACTGTATACAGGGAGGGAGGGAGCCCCAAATCGGAAGAGCCTGAGGGCGAGGCCACGGGGGTTAATATCCCCCTTGCCACCCCGCCCTCACATAGCCTATTCAAATGGCGTGGCGGGCATGCCCTCAAGGCCCTCAAACCATCTTCCCGCCCACCCACAAAGTTCTCCCTGCTTCTAGCTGTGCAGGAGTGGGGGAAGGTAATAAGCATTCATTTTGGGGGAAGATTTGGCCATGGCAGCCAGCTCCATAGTCCTAGGATAGCACCATACGGTCCTTTGCAAATTAACCTGTAAATAGTGGTGGGTGATCCCACAGCAACCTGACCCGCCACCGGCTCGGCGAGTCGGCGGATGCTGCCGCTGCGCCCACTGACCTGGGCTGAAAGCAGACGTGCGCCAAGCCACTCGGCGGACTTCCAGGCTCCCGGCAGGCTGGTTCCTCCTGGCAGGCCGCTTTTTACGTAGAAAATGCCATAAGATACATTAAGAGTGGTTGCAATTTGCACAAGTTACACAAATTGTGGCCGCTTTTGGCGTAACTTACAGCATTTTCCCATTCCTACGCGGGACAGAGTTCAGGGTGTGGAGCCCGGCCAGTTTGCCGGATTTCCACCCCCCGAACGAACTCCTCACACATCTCTGCCTGTAAACCTGTAAATCTATTTATCATATGGAATCTAATGATGAGAAAGACTCTGCTCCACTCTGCATGGCCTCATTTTATTTCATTTCATTTCTTACACTTTTATACTGTCCAATAGTTGAAGCTCTCTGGGTGGTTTACAAAGATTAAAAACTGTAAACATGCAATATTATACATAGTATAAAAACATTTACATAGAAAAATAAAAACAGAAAGCATACACACACACACACACACCCCTAAGCAATTTTAAACAATCAACAATAAGAAAAATCCAGGACCTGATTAAAACCTCATCATATGCTGCCAAATGCCTGAAAGCAGAGGAAGGTCTTAACCTGGCACCAAAAAGATATACAATGTTGGCACCAGGCAGGACTCATTGGGGAGTTGGTGCCATAATTTGGGGGCCACCACCGAGAAGGCCCTCTCCCTTGTTGCCATGTTCTTGGTTCTGTTTCATGGAATTTTGGAAGAATGGTATGATATGGGAAAGAACTGTTTTTTATGTCACTGAAAAGTTCTCAACCTAATTAAAATTGAGTCAATTTACCTGAGTTGAACTTTTCAGCCATTCCTCACATTGTCAATTTTCTTCTTTTCTACAAGGAAAGCAATCCATAACTTTTTAAAAAAGAGTGACATTATTAATAAAAATGACTGCATTAGGGAAAGTTTAGAACCTGGGATTACTTTTTGTTGTTGTTGTTTAAACTTTTAAGAAAGTTATTATCCAGGAAGAGTGAGGCGTTGTCATTCCCTCACTGATCAATGGAAGTCACGCAGCAGGACAACAGCAGTAGGTTTCCGTGGAGAGTTGCTCTTAGTTCTTCTTGGCCATCTCCAGCAGAGCTCTCTGCTTAAAACTCATAGATGTCACATGAAGGAGGATATTAAGGGGAAGGGGGAATTCTCCAAAGTTCATGCAATTGTCAGTAGGATGGAAATGAGAGGCAGTGTTTCCTTCCGCCCTTTTGACTTGCCATGGGAAGTAATGAGGCAGAAAAAAACCCAGCAGGTGGGTTATGGGCCACCAGCAAATTTGCGATTCCATTTGTATTTTTTTACAAGCAAATCAAGAAGTACTGAACTCCCCCCGCCCCCACCATGTAATCAAACAGGCAGAAATATGCAGGTTCTGAATTGTTCAGCCACCCTTTGCTGGCTGGAATTTGCGGGCATACTTGGAAATGATTTATTTCACAACTTCTGTTTCACTTTAAAGAAAACTTGAGACATGTCTGATGCGAGGTATTATTGGGTTGTTTAGATCTTAGGTCCTGATGCTGGACAGTGTTTGGTATTTTGTTGTGTGGATGCAACGTTGCCATTTTCATCGAGCAATGCCAAAAATTGGTTTTAAAAGGCCAGATCCTCTGGGGACACTCTAGGAATGAGTCTTCTATGGCAGAAACCATAGACCCTGTTCTAGAGCATTTCCCCCTTTTTTCCTGGTGGGTTACAAGACAGGACTTACACCCCTGCTCTACAGGGAAGGCCACTATTGTACATAAGACAAAACAAAACATCACAACACTATACTTTATGTAGAGTGTTCTTAGAGCAAGCAAGTTGCCCAGCCAGCTGAGAGTATGTATGTTGCTTTCCCACCTATGGACATGGAAAGGTGAAGAACTAAAAGGAACATATTTGGGAATTGTCTTTTCAGAACTGAATATATGTAGTTAACTGAAGATATTCACAAATATAAAACAGCAAGCAAGAAAGACCACCTGTGAGAAATGTCCCTGGTGCTAAAACAAACCACTGTCCCTCTATCTTGAATTCATATGTCAATGGGCCAAGATAGCTTTTAAAGAAGGAAAAGTAACCCCCTGGTGAAATAAACAAATAAATAATGCAATTGGTGGATCTTCTGTGTCAATAATGAGCTTTTCTGCATGAGGCATTTATTATGTGCTCATCATTCCCTACTCATGGTTGTGTATGGGTTCTTTAGACAGTGTCATGACCCTCAAGTTTTACTTCTGTTTTTAAACAACACTTAGAGCAAGTGTTGCTATTTTTGTTTTTTGTTTTGTTGTTGTTTTTGAGCAGGGGAAATGCAGTATTATTTTTGAAAGCGAAAGAAAATGCCATTTCCATTTGTGCAATTGCACTGTTCTGCTATACCACAATGCCACCTAGAAGTTATGTAGTGAAAAAGCAGGAAAGGACATGCTCTTTGTGTAGTGCTCGAATCTCAATTCTGCGATGAAACCAAAAGTAGATACAGCGGATTAACAGCCTCATGTAGAAAAGCTTGATAACGTTAAATAATATACCATCACAGTAGGGAAGGTACGCGAACCTTGGGGGGGCTCGCAGCCCCCCCGCCTCGATCTTCAGAGCGGCACGGCGCAGGGTCCCGTCGCATCACTTCTGGCGCCGGATGTGACGCGACGGGCCCGGCGCGGGCGGCTCGCCGCGGAGAGGCAAGCCGCTGCAGGAAAAGGTAGACCTGGTAGGCCCACACGAGCCTCGTATGGGCACGAGCCGGACCGAGTTCGGTCCCACTCGCGCCCGCGCGAGCGAAAGGTAACATCCCTACCAGGACTCTCTCAGTTTGAGCTTTTCTACATGAGGCTGTTAACAGGCAGTATCTACTTTCAGTTTCATCACATAATTGAAATCCGAGCTCTACACGAAGAGCTTTTCCTTTCCTGCTTTTCATCTACATAACCTTTAGGTGGCACTGTGGTATAGCAGAATAATGCAATTACACAAGTTAGAAAATATATTATCTTTCACTTTCAGAAATAATACTTCATTTCCCCCGCTCTAAAAGCCCCTGATAAAGTGCTCTTAAAAACAGAAGCAAAACTGGAGGGTCATATGTCTGCCGAAAATGTGTGCAAATCATACTCATGTTCATCTCATTTCCGGTTCCCAGTTTGATTTGTGTCAATTTACTAATTTGTGCAAATTTTCTCAGTAGACTAAAACAGCCCCACTTTAGTCTATGGAGGAAATTTGCGCAAATTTTGGGAGACTCGCACAAATCTCCCATTTGGTTCCCGCTCACTTTGTGCAGATCGCAAACGTGAACAGGAATCAAGCACGAGAGAAGCAGCGAGATGATGTCTGGAGGATCCTAGCATCCCTTGTTTGCCCACCCATAGCTGAGGCCAATACTAGTTACAATGATCTCTTGTTTTCCTTGCCAATTCCATCCATCCTCTCTCTTTATTGTTTTTTTCTTTTACTATTGTCTCTGTCTTGCCTCTGCTATCTTTGTGTGTGTGTGTGTGTGTGTGCGCGCGCGCGCACATGCGTGCGCACAAACACACACAATTCTATTTAGATTTAGAGGGCGGGGGGGACATAATCATCATCGTTGTCATCATCATCTTACTTTTTCTACTTTTCTTGTAGATTGTGCCTACTGAGGTAATGAAAGCCATTTCCATCCACAAATCCAGGTGTCTCTCTGTGTGTGTGCGTGTGTAAAAATAAGCCTGTGTTTAAACCGTGAATTTCAGAAAGAAAGAAAAGCTGACCATTTGAGGCACACTTTGAAGGGAATGTGATGGTTTAGCTTTTCTCCAAATGGTTTGAACATATGACGTATGGTTTCCATGGAAACCAGGCCAATATCTTTGAGTATTAAAGATTTTGCCTTGTTACAGACGTGAGCTCTGCAAAACATACCGTGATCTAAGATAAATTGAAAATCCAATCTGCTGCAGCATGTACTTTAACATGGAGGGCTGTTTTCCTTCGATCTCTGCTCTACACAGTAAACAAATACAAGATTTTAAATGTGGTATGAGTTTATAAGGAGTTGTGCGTCTTTAGTCTCAGATACTAAAATGAATTTGTTCCTGTTGTCTCAACAAGACTTTCCTTCTGTTTGAAAGCTATGGCAAGCTTTTGTCAAAGTTAATGCTGGCTTGAATATCCCCCCTACTATTGTGGGACCTTTCATCCCCTGCAAAAAGTGGGCAATGTTCAACTACTGTTGCGGAAGGAGGGAGGCAATGCCTTACCTTGTGAATGATGCTATTATATAATGAAATGTTGTTCCGATAGGCAGTCTGACTTAAGAAACATGGTTGAAAGGCTGCAAAGAGTTTGCAGTGGTGGCACTCTTTTTTAAAAAAAAGTGGTGGTGGGGGGAATAAATGGCCATGAAGCAAAACAAAAATGGCCTGGCCAGGGCCAGATTTAAGGAGCAGGTGGCCACTTCGAGTGCCAGTTCTGGAGTGGCACTGGGTCATCTACTCAACTCCTCTCTCTCATCAGCTGAAACAAATAGTACAAATGGTTCATTTTCACTTGTGAAGCTAGAAACACTGGCCTGTGTGGCCAGCATTGTGCTAGCATTGTTAGAATCATAGATTCATAGAATCATCAAATAGTAGAGTTGGAAGGCCATCGAGTCCAACCCCCTGCTCAATGCAGGAATCCAAGTCAAAGCATCCCTGACAGATGGCTGCCCAGCTGCACCTTGAATGCCTCCAGTGTGGGAGAGCCCACCACCTCCCTAGGTAGTTGGTTCCATTGGTGTATTGCTCTAACAGTCAGGAAATAAATTAGGGATGTGTGCAGAGCTCGGTTGGGCGGTGGAAGTCCGGCGAACTCACCGGGCTCAACCCACCGAGCTCCGCTTGCCCTACCTTTTCCCTAGCTAGACTCGCATTCTCGCGAGCCGAGCTGGGGAAAGCAATTTCTGGGTTCCGGTGCTAGGTTGTTTACGTAGAAAATGACCTAATTTGGGAGAGCCTACTACCTCCCTAGGTAATTGGTTCCATTGTCATATTGCTCTAACAGTCAGGAAATTTATCCTGATGTCCAGGCAGAATCTGGCTTCCTGTAACTTGAGCCCTTTATTTATTTATTTATTTATTATATTTATACCCCGCCTTTTTTCCTGCAAGGAACCCAAGGAGGCTTACATAATCCTCCTTGTCCTCTCCACTTTATCCTCACAACAACCCTGTGAGGTAGGTTAGGCTGAGAGTCAGTGACTGGCATGTCCTGCAATCTGGGATGATCGAGAAGAGATCCTGGCCCTCCTCTGTGTGACAACTTTTTATGTACGTGAAGAGTGCTATCATCTCTCCCCTCAGTCTTCTCTTCTGAAAGCTAAACATGCCCAGTTCCTTCAGTCTCTCCTCATAGGGCTTTGTTTCTAGTCCCCTGATCATCTTTCTTGCCCTCCTCTGAACCCTTTCCAGTTTGTTTGCACTCTTCTTAAAGTACGGTGCCCAGAACTGGACAGTGTACCCACGATGAGGCCTACCCAGTGCTGAGTAGAGGGGAACTAGTACTTTGTGGGATTTGGAAACTATACTGCTCTTAATGCAGTATATGTTGTTGTTATTCTGTTTAATTAGTGGGAAAATGTATAACATCAATCAAGAAACAGTATGCGTATTAGTGATTGTGACTGGATATGCTCTCATGCATGCATGCAAATTCATCATCTAATATGGCAGGGAGTAAGCATGTTTGCAAATATTATTTCTTATTTATTTATTAATAATACTTATATACCACTTAAAAAAAAGAAATCTAAACGGTTCACACACATTTAAATATTAAAATACATTTAAATACACCATTAAAACAGTATTAGAAACTGTTTCAATAACAATAACAATACAAATAGATTTAAAACACACTATTAAAAACCATTTAAAACTATAATAACAATATAGAACAGTACAAGGAGCAATAAGATGGAGGAGCATATGATTAATTGCAATTATTTGCATGCCAGAGAAAGCCTGGGTGAACAAGTGCATTTCCAGGAGGCATTTGAAATATACCGCATTTTCTGCCCCCTGAACTGCAAGGGTAGGCATCTTCCAGAGTGTGTGTGTTGCCACTGAGAATGCCCACCTTTGAGATATTATAATTTATATGGCGATTTCATAGGATCATAGAGTTGGAAGGGGCCTACAAGGCCATCGAGTATTGAGTAGGTAACTCAATAAATGTTTCTATTCCCATGGGAACATCAAGCCATTTGTGCAAGATGATATCTGCAAAAACAACCCACCCCCCCAAATAACTGGTTTATCTTATTTTCCGACTTTCCCTTGTGAATACTGTAAGAAAATATATGTTCAGTTGAACATTGCTAAATGTTTTAAGTGTATATGATCTGCTCCAAATTAATACACCTAGATGTAGCATTGAAGGATGTACATTAGAATAATGTTCTAGACAATGTACATGATTTCAATAAAGTTAAGATCTTAATGCTGAAAAATAGATTTGCCCATAGATATTATTTTATTTATTAACTGTGCTTGCAGATTTTTTTGAGGTACAACTTCTAAATTCCCAGCCATTGCTCTGCATGAGTAGTACTGATGTCTCTTCAAGTCTGTACATATACTCGGGAGATATTATATCTCCACCACTCATAGTACAAAGCAGCAGAAGAGGAGGTAGAAAGCATAGGTTTTATGCAAAAAGTTTCAGAGTAGAATTTTAAAGTATAGGAGAAGAGGAAATATCCCCAAATGTCTTCCCCAAAGATAAGCCATAGTTGAGCTCTATTCTTATAGAGATCTACCCATTATGTCTCAAATTTCTACGTGTGTGTGTGTGTGTGTGTGTGTGTGAGAGAGAGAGAGAGAGAGAGAGAGAGAGAGGAGGAGAGGGAGAGGGAGGGAGAGGGAGAGGGAGGGAGGGAGAGGTGGGGGAGTGGGATTTAATATGCACTGTTTCAGTATCAGCCCCTAAGTGCCATGCTGAACAGATGTTCTCCAATAGTCAGCACAGTGGACTGACCTGGTGCAATGGTCAGATCAGTGCAGGGTGGTGGCATCAACAAAGCAGATGTGATCATTACTGACACCTGATACTCATTATTTCAAAGCCCCCTTCATGAGTTATACACATAAAGGGGCTCAAGATGCTTCCTAGGGCACTGCCATTTCCCAGGCTCGCAGTTTTTGTGTTATTTACACATAGGTAGACCTACAATCTAGTCCTTCTAGGACATTGTCACCTGCATGGTAGTAAACAATGTCCCCAAATTTCAGCCATCTGCCTTTTACAGTTTTCATTCTATAAACCAAAACATGCCAGGGACATAAAACATCCCAAAGTTAGCATAACAATGGCCATTGGGGTGCACCCCTTCACAATGTAAACGTATTGGGGCACAAAAGGTCATATGCCCTTTTGAGGTTGCTACAGGTCATTTTAGTATTTTTTTTAGAGGAGAAAACCCCTCTCTCACCCAAATACTGAGGAGCTGAAACCTGAAATCCCTTGTTGTGCTGATCGTAAGCGGATGGAGTAAAGATTCAGTCTCAAGTGTCCTCTACTAGTTGAAACCCGAAATCCATTGTTATGCTGATTGTAAGCTGATGGGGTAAAGATTCAGTCAAACAATGGCCTTTCATATAGGACATTTGCCTCACCAGAGAGAGCTTTGTGTATGGGGTAGAAAAATGACCCCAAAGACCGACAACACTAGTATTCAAAAATTATATATGTGCTTGTTCCCAGTTGATGTCTGTTTGTGTTGGTGTTCTTCCATCTTTTTTCAAAAACATTGTTTTTATTGTTTCTAACTGAAAATAAAAATATTTGATGTTTGAAGATTTAGAAATGTTGTTGGTTATTCTATATGCAAAAATGGGGGGTGTTAATGTGTATTCAAACAAATATTACACCTTATGTGTTGGGCGTTTTCTGGATCTGGGTGTTTCAGTATTTTAAACACACTTCACCATGATGAAAAAACAAAACAAAAATGCTATTGTGGGACATTTTATACCCCCTAAATATATTCGAATTCAGGTTGGGGTCCCAAAAGACCCAAAATATAAGATTTGTTAGTTTTTTCTAGATGCTGGAGGCGGGGCCACAGGGCCACACCATGGGCCCCACCCCTGAGATCACATTATCACCCCTGAGATCACTGGCCACTGACACCTCTAATTTCCTGCAGTGAGCAGGGGATTGGACTCGATAGCCTTGTAGGATCCTTCCAACTCTATGATCTATGAAATCTATGAAATCTATGTTTGACCCATGCACTGAACATGAATATCTCAAGGGGGAATCTATTAATTATTTGTTTGTTTACTGCATTTCTACACTGCTTCACTGGAAGCAACCAAGCTGGTTTACAACAATTCAAAAAACAAGATTGATAAACAAATACAAACATAATAACACATTATAAACAACCTTAAAACACATGTAGTCTCCATGCCCAAAGCACACACGTCATGGTGTGGGAGTGAGGGGTGGTGTGGTCCTGTTAATTTTGTGGAGCAGTGCACCTTAAAGCATATAACATGTGAAGGAGGCTTAAATCTACACTGGTTGAAACCTAATGGGTATGTGACAAGTTGCAAAGATATTCCTTATATTAATGCTGTAAGGTAGGCCAACATTATTATCCTGCTATATTACAAATGGGTTGCTGTAGCTGAGAGTTGATGGCTTGCCTCAGACCACCTAGTGAGTTCACTGGCTAAGCTGACATTTGGGCCAGGGATGTCTGCTCTCAGGTCATACTTTTAACCACTACACTGACACGTCAGAACCTGCAATGACACTAAGATGGCCTTAAACTGAATCGGACAGTCCACTTTCACTTGGAGATCCATGTGAAAAACGTGATGTTGGATGGGTTCAATGCATACCATCATGACTAATCAGAAGTACTAAATAAATATTATATTGCTGACCATTTTATTTTATGTTCTTTTGTTTTTAAGATGATTGTTTTTATCTTGTTTCTCTTTGCAAACTGCCCAGGGAGCCTTTTGGCTGATGGGCGGTGAACAACAAATATACTAAATAAATAAATAAATAAATAAAATAAGTGACCTTAATGTGAGAGCCATGCAGTTTAATGCCGATATTCTTAGAGTCAGTTATTTATTCATTTCAAGCATGTCTCTACTACCATATATCTGAGAACCTCAAGATGGTTTATAAGAGGTAAATAATAAAACAACAACCCATGCACAAAAGCATCAGATAAAAGTGCATTAAATGTCAGAGTGTAAGATTACTGGTTGATCACGGCTTCTAACATATTTAACATGCTTTGCAGCAGATGAATGTGGAGGTGCCGAGGCAGTATCCAAAAGGATACATTAATTGCCTCGAAATTCCTTGCTGAAGTGTCATTTACAGTAGAAATCCAGTCCGAGAGCCAGTGTGGCGTAGTGGTGAGAGTGTTGGACTGGGACTCAGGAGATCTGGGTTCTAGTCCCCACTTGGCCATGAAACTCACTGGGTGACTTTGGGCCAGTCACTGACTCTCAGCCTAACCTACCTCACAGGGTTGTTGTGAGGATAAAATGGAGAGGAGGAGGAGGAGGATTATATAAGCCGTCTTGGGTTCCTTGAAGGAAAAAAAGGCGGGGTAAAAATATAATGAATGAATGAATAAATAAATAAATAAACCATCCCCCTCCCTGTGAACGTTGCTATACAGGAATGACAAAATAAGTGCAAGGAGATTTTCAGAGTGTGCACAAATGAGAAAGATGCCAGAAAAAGAATTAAATTAAACACAATTATTTTAATTCCTTCTTATGCTAAGTGTTCCCAACCATTTGGAGACATCAGTATTCTGTGACAATTACTGAGCAGCTGTGTTTACTTTTACATTGAAACCTAGAGCACTTTCCCTTATGTCCGGCACTGAAAGGCAGGGCCGCTCTATTCTATTCAGAAGGAGTTAGTTATCCTAAGATGGATCCACAGCATATATGTGCATTAAGCTGAAATTTTGTATTGTTTTTAAAGAAATGGATGTTTCAGTCCTCTTGGAATAGAACTGATTTGGGATTTGGATTTATTTTGAGATCTGTACTTTAAAGATTTGGGGACTAAGGGACCATGGGTACCATGTAGACTGTGAGTATGGCATGTATATTTGGAGCACATCCAATGACATGAAAAAGTGAGAAGTGCAGTGGTCTTACATTCATGGGTTCTTGTGGCCCAGACCAGATTATGAAGGGAAAAAATCAAAATACAGCAAAATATTACAGCACAGTGTTTGTATTATATGATTCATTATTAGGTAATGGAAAGCCATTTTGAATCTCAATTGGAGATGGAGACTATTTCCAAATGGATACAAATCTGTGAATGTACTGCGAAGCATGGAATCAACTTTCTAATCCAGAAACTGGAAGCTGCCAGGGAATTCAGAGTATACTTTCAATTTAAGTATCTATTTTCAAAAGAGTCACTAGTCCACATTGTTGTAAAGAAAATCTTAGGCATCAACAGGCAATTTCTACTAAACACAAAGTGAAAGGTTGAGGATCGTTTGGGTGTGTGACTCCTGTTTCTTCAACATTTCAAGGAATTACTGTTGTGGGTGCTTTCATGTCAGGACTTATTCCAGCCCTACCTGGAGATACTGGGGATTGAAACTAGGACCTTCAGCATGCAAAGCATGTGCTCCACCACTGAGCCATGCCCACATGGCCCATTCCCATTGGACTAGAGTTAGCAGCCTGTAGACTGTAGACTCAAGACCACCTTTAACTCCAAGGCTAGACGTATGAGAATTTCATTTCAGTTTGCAAATAACTCGAAAATGCCCTGATTGCAATCCTGAATGCGAACAGGAGCACATTTTCTCTGAAAACATTTGCAAATTCCTGAACTTGCATTCACGTTTACAAAATGTGCACTTGAAAAATGCACTCCTTTCTCAACATCCACAACTTTCTCAACATCCACAACTTTCTCCAAATGTGCAAATTTTGAAAAATACACAACTTTCTCAAATGCACAATTTTTTTGAAAAATGCACAACTTTCTCAAAATGTGCAACTTTTAAATCACCCATGCTATAGTCTATGGGGAAAACAAGCATCCCTTGTTACTGTCAATTCATTGATCTTTACAGAGAGAATTAGACTAGGAGATAGCAGGCTCAAATTTATCTCATTCTGGCTGCTCTATATATCTCAAAGAATTTTACAGGACTATGAGTCAGAGCAGATGCTGATAGAGCAGAAACAGTACTGTGTTGGCAAAGGCAGTATGTATGGCTTTCCTCAGCAATAGATAATCCACCTCCCTAGTAGGAAATCTTCCTTACTAATGAGCAGGAACATTGGATGGACTCCATACTTATTCCACTGAACTGTCTCCTGTCCTGGCCTACTCCCAGGATTTACAGGAAGAAACAGTGGTTTAAAAGAATGGATGGGGAGCATCATGAGCCGTAATACTTGTAATGTGTGTGTAGTACTCTGCCAATCTTCCGAGAATGGTTCTTTCCTATGGCATAGGTTTAATGAAGACAAATGCTGATTATAAGTCAATTTGATTATCCAGAAACAACCTGGATATTTTATATTTCCCATCATTTATGGGAACTCTCACTCCTTGGTAATTGCCTTGGGAAGTGTACATTTTTATTTCACAGTTGCTAATGTCTATATTCTTGTAAAATTGCTCACTGATGAATACAAGAAATAGCACAATGGAAACTTACACTTGAGGGAAAAAAAGAACATCTTAAAGGGAATTACCAAATTGAAAACCAAAAGAAATGCTAGTGCTTTTAATGCACATAACTGTCTGATGTCCTATTAAGAATGACTTTTGCACATGATGTAAACAGAGCTAAAAACAAACAAACCCCAAAACACACATGATTACTGTTTTCCTGTGTTGATGATATTTCGTGCCTGATTGCCATAATGGACCCGATGAATATGGAGCCTTTTCAGAATAGGTAAGGTAAAGCCCTTGGCTGATACATAATCCCACATATAGATATGCAGCTTCTACATGGCTTCCTCATTCACTTCAGTACAGCAAGGTTGAGGAAGCTTTTCTTCGTCAAGGGCCACATTCCCTGTGAGGATGCATGCTGGTGATGAGCAGTGCCAAAGCAAGTAGTGGGTGGAGCTACAGCCAAAGTGGGAAGGTCCAACTCTGTTCTCTCACTCTTGGTGTTATCTCCTTTTCCCCATCTCCCCCTCACACACACACACACACATGCACACACTCTGCCTTCCCTCTCTCTCTTTCTCTGCCCTTGCCATTGGTCTGAACTGATGACTTGCAGAGGGCTTTTGGAATTAGTCTGAGGGCCACAGGTTGCCTGGCCCTGCACTGGAGAGTGACACTCCATGTCTGCATTTCCTTAGTGCCTCCTACACTCCCTTGATGTGGAGTGGAGAAGCTTAATGGACAGGAAAACAGTGGAAGACCGACAACCTGGTCTTCTGCGCGGGTTCAATGCTAAGGGGGTAGCGAGTCCTGGGGCGGGCCTTCTCCGAGGTCCCCAGCGACTATCACCCTTAGCCCAGAACAAAGGGATAACTTATAGCCACAAAAGTATCTTTTATAAAACAAGTTTATTTACAAAATTACCTTCACAAACCCAGACACACACCAGCAATACAGCTTATCAGTACGGTACAAAGTAGCAAGCAAGAGGTCTCAAGGATTTCAGGGCTCTCAGCTAGTTAGTTCAGCTCGGGCTCCAGCAGAGGCCCGGTCAACCGCACGCTGCTAGCTGGGTTCCCGGCGGAGGTCCGGTCTACCCAAGCGGCTAGCTGGGTTCCCGGCGGAGGTCCGGTCTACCCAAGCGGCTTGTGAGTGATTTCAGCTTGGTTTCCCGGGGATCCGGTCAACCCAAGCGGCCAGTGATTTCAGCTTGGTTTCCCGGGGTCCGGTCAACCCAAGCGGCCAGGGATTTCAGCTAGCTGGAGCGCGCCGGGTTCTGCTACCCGGGGTTGCCGATCCTTCGTTCCCTTACCCCAAGCATGGGGCAAGATTGCTGATCAGGTCCAACAACTCAGTTCCCTTGCGCAGGGTGTTTTATACCTTGGGTTTCAGGTAGCCCCTCCCTCTGTAATCAGGTGGGTGGCCAATCAGGTGGGTTGCCACCCTTCCTGAGGGGCGGCCTTTTGGGTCAGGTGGGGTGACGCCTTCCCCCCTGTGGGGTGGGGTCCCTTTGAAGCCACTTGCTTAATGGTCCCATCCTGTGGTGTTGAATGGTCCTTTCTTATGGGTGCCGAAGTGTCTGCTCTGGCGAGGTATTCAAGTCTTATGTAGATGGGGCTGATATACGAGAGCATTGACGAACCTGGGGATGCTTCCTGCCTTCCCCCCTGGGGTGATTCTATGCAGATGTTGTTTGTCCCCTTTGGTCTCTGTGGAGACTGGCTGTCTCCCCCCCCTGGGTCTCCTTCCCCCCACCTTGGTGAGTGTGTGTTAGAAAGGGGTTTTAGGTTGGCTTTCTCCACAAACACTCTGTGTGCCTCGAATTTCTCATAGCAGCAAAGAACATCTAGATCAGAATGAAGCTATTGTAAGCATTTTTTTTTTTAAAAAAAACAGAAGTAAGTTCTACTGAGTTCTATGGAAGTTACCGCCTAGTCTGGGTGTTTAGGATTGTGACCTTAGTTGATTAGTGGATTAATTCTTGCTAGTTGATGTCAGTGATTATTGTCGGGGGTGAAGGGGGGAGGAAATCAGTAGAGGAAAACACCGGCTCAGTCACTTGTGTCAAAGACTCAGAACAAATTCATCATTCAGTTTTTGACAAATATTTTGTTTGCATGGAAAATGTCAGGCAAAACATTGTATTTACACGACACATCTAATTCATCTCAACAAAGGCACACACTTCTGGACTTTTTCACATTTTTTTGGCCAGCTGTTTTCTTTCTTGCTGTTCTACTTGATATTTAATCTGCTTTCGGAAAACACCTGATGGGAAAATGCAAACAGCTTTTGAAAATATGTCTCTCTGGGCAGTACGTTGAGCGGGAGGAAATATAGGACTTGAAATGACCAAATGGCATCTAGGTGACAAATCACATGATTGTGATGCCACCTTTTTTTTTTTTTTTAACCCTGTGACACACTTAAACAAAATCCTGCTGGGAAGCCATTTTGACACATACATTATATCATCCATATGTGTGCGGCTGGACCATAGGAGTGTGGATGATAGGTTAAGACTAGGGACGTATGTATTTTGTTAAAGCTGTTCTGTCTGTGTTTTATGGATTGTCAAACACCTTTCATTCCATTGTCTGCTCATTGAGATCAGAATTGTGTTCTACTTGCACTAATTCACATTAGTGCTCATTCTCATTAGCACATTAATTAATCTGAATTAGCACTAATGCAAGTTAGTGAAAGCGTTCAGCACCAACCAACCCCCCCCCCCTTGTGAAAAACTGGTCTACAAGTCTGTAAAATCCATGTGACTTGGAAAAAGCCGGTCCGCTGCGGAATCTGCAGGTTGGATTCACAGGAATCCGAACTCATTTGAATCCATTGTGGATTTCTCTTTCCTCACTAAGGGCCACTCCTATGGCCACCAGATGCTGTCTAGACAGCCATGGGATAATTCAGAGTCCCAGCATTGGCCTCGGAAAAGTGCAACAAGGTCGGAGCTGGGACTCCAAATTCAGAGCCCCCGCCCTCCACCCTCGCGGCTGACATGGTTCTTCCCACACTGGCTGTGTGAGAGCTGGACTGACCCGGGTTCAAAAGCTTCCCTAGCCAATGACCCTCAGTCCCAGTCACGCAGGCGGAAGGAGGAGATAACAGCAGTTAATAAAGATTAAAGAGTTTATTTGTAAGACCCAATTACATGGGATTAAGGCAAGCAATGCATCTCTTACTCACTACATCATTGCAGATACAAATCCAATACCCCAGTGGTAAGGCTAGATGAAGTGAAGTCCAGAACAAGTCACGTCGAGTGAGACGAGAGGAGAAGGAGAAGCTATCAGCAAGTGTGTTAGCTTTATACCACCTATAAATAGGATATTACTCACCCCAGTTGTATAACCTATTCATCAACATGTTTACTGCTAAACCTGTCCAAGGTTGCTGAGTCATATCATCTTGAGACTATGTCTCGTGACCAAAGACCTTGTGTACTTGAACTCAAGAGACACCCACCAGGTCAGGTGATAATCCTGATGTCAGGTGGTAATCTCGTTCTGCCTATGCAAAACCCAACAGGCTGCAGTTCTGAAGCTGCAAGACCAACTCTGGAGCCAGCACTGCTGGGTGGGCGTTCCAGGGGGTGGGAAGGGGAGGAGTGAGGCTCCGCCGGGATACGATGTATCAGTGGCGTAGCGTGGGTTGTCAGCACCCGGGGCGAGGCAAGTAATTTGCGCCCCCTAACCCGTGGATTTTAGCACTCGAGTCTCCCTCTGCTGCAGCCTGGTGGAATGGCTGCTATGAGAAAAAGAAACTACTGTTGTAAATGGAGAAAAGGATACTTCCTTTGTTTTGAGATGATTCACGGGGGGGGGGCATCACAAAAGACATCATATCAGAAGAGGCATTCCTCTTCTGATATGATTCACGGGGGGGGGGAGAGAATGCCTCTTTTAAGATGGCGCTTGCCATCTGCGGTTGTATTGGAAATAATTTCTAAAATATTTTAAAATCTGCGAATGATTCAGAGACACATTTTAGGCAATTAAAAATGTATTGGGATCAATTCATCTAAGCAAGTAATTGGCAAACAGTGTAATTCTATACATGTCTACCAAGAGCACGTAGGTCCTCCTGAATTCAGTGGGGCTTACTCCCAGGAAACTGGGTATAGGATTGCAGCCTAAACCTTGCAGCCTTAAGAAGAAGCCTTTATATGGTACACTTCACTGTCCAGAGCACTTCTACAGGGAGGGATGGGAAGCAGGATCACTGCATTGGCTCTGCTGAAAGACCAGCTCCATTGGGCATCTCCCTCCTTTAACTGTTTCCATTCCTGCTGGTCACTGAGAAGTACTACATAACTTTAACAACTGGTGCCTAAATTCACTAGTTTCCTTATTTATTACATTTATACCCCGTCGTTTTTCCTTCAAGGAACTCAAGGCGGCTTACAGAATCCTCCTCCTCCTCTCCATTTTATCCTCACAACAACCCTGTGAGGCAGGTCAGGCTGAGAGGCAGTGACTGGCCCAAAGTCACCCAGTGAGTTTCATAGAATCATAGAATCATAGAAAAGTAGAGTTGGAAGGGGCCTACAAGGCCATCGAGTCCAACCCCCTGCTCAATGCAGGAATCCAGGTCAAAGCATCTCTGACAGATGTCTGTCCAGCCGCAACTTGAATGCCTCCAGACTGGGAGAGCCCACCACCTCCCTAGGTAGTTGATTCCATTGTCTTATTGCTCTGACAGTCAGGAAATTTTTCCTGATGTTTAGGTGGAATCTAGGTTCCTGTAATTTGAGCCCATTATTCCGTGTCCTGCAAACTGGGATGAACGAGAAGAGATCTTTGCCCTCCTCTGTGTGACATCCCTTCAAATACTGGAAGAGTGCGATCATATCTCCCCTCAGTCTCCTCTTCTGAAGGCTAAACATGCCCAGTTCTTTCAGTCTCTCCTCATAGGGCGGAGCGGGGACTAGAACCTGGATCTCCCGAGTCCCAGTCCAACACTCTCACCACTACGCCACACTGGCTCTTCCCTCCTCGTCCCTTTTTCCTTTTGTGTCGTGTCTTTTAAATTGTAAGCCCGTGGGCAGGCAGGGACTGTATTTTTCTTGTTGTTGCTGAAGGGTGGGGTAAAAATGCTTAGAATAAATAAATATGCAGGTTTATTCCAACTTAATCAATGAACTGGTCACTTAAACCAACTAAAATCTGTGATTAATAGATTCCAATTTCTTTAGTTGGGTAACTGCCCTACTTATTTGTAAAGTTATTTTTCTTCATCTTTGAGGCATGTTTCTTTTCTCTCTCTCTCTCACTTGCAATTACAATGCATTTCTTCTTAAACTTTCCCCCTTGTGGGCTCCCCGGCGCTCCAGCCCTCCCGCTCTGGCGCGTTCATTCTCACCCCGGCCCCGCGCCCGCCCGCCCGGTTCCTCCTCGGCTCGCGGCGGCCGCCCGGCAGGACCACCTTCCGAGGGGCTGGGTGGGTGGGTGGGCGGGCATGCAGGATATCCCCGGCAGCCAATGAGAGAGGCGGGGCCGAGGGGAGGCGAGCCAATGGGCGAGGCGGGGGTAGGTGGCCACGGGGGCGGGCGCTGCCGCAGTCCTGTCGTGGGCAAGGTAGGAAGGAGCGCGCGAGGGAGCTCCGGCGGGGCTGGTTGGTCGCTCGCTCGCTCGCCGGCCGCGCTCTGACCACCAGGGCGGGGCAGGAGCGCGCGCGCTGGGGCGGCGGCGGGGACAGGTCTGGGCAGACAACCCACGCTACGCCACTGCGAGCGCGCCCCCCCAGATGTTGCGCCCGGTGCAGCCGGCCCCCCCTGCACCCCCCACGCTACGCCTCTGCGATGTATCCCAGTGGGGCCTCAGCCTGTCCTCCTTGTGAGGGCGTGCAAAAGACTTAGAAGGCCAAAATTGGCTGTCCAAGTCTTTTGCAGGGCAGGAGAAGCATGGAGCTGACCTTCGCCTGTGTGTTCCTCCCTACCTCAATAGGATGCCCCATATCCTCCGAGTTCAGAGAGTTATGGGCAGCCTCATCAGATCACACTGTAAGACACTTCTACGGGACTCGAGGACTCGACTTGTGAGTCGGACTGAGTCCCCCCTCGGACTCGACTCGGACTCGAGTCCCAATATTTTTAATGGGACTCGAGACTCGACTCGGGACTCGAGACCAAGGACTCGTCAACATCCCTGCTTGATGCCACCTGCAGGTGCTGCCTGGACCCAGTTGCAGTAAAGTTTATTTTTTAAAATCATTTTCCTAATGCAACCTTTCAGACATTTTGGGTTTGGCTGCCTCTGCCTCCCTGTTTGGGTTCCCTGCCTCCTCTTCCTGCCTGGTTATTTTGGGTTTGTCTGCCTGGTCTGTTCTTGTCAAAATCAGTGGCAGAGTTTTGAGATAAAAAGGCACACTTGTGCCTAGAATTTATTTATTTAAGCCACACATCTGAAGTAGCCTTATTTTGTTGGGGAAAAACCCCATTGATTTTAATAGGGACTAGTGGAGTCAGCTTTGGGAGTGACTCGGGACTCGTGAGTCACCATTTTGGACCAAGGACTTGGACTCGGACTCGGGTCCAAAGACTCGTGACTCGACTCGTGACTCGAGACCAAGGACTCTTCAACATCCCTGCCAATTTCACTACCCACAAATCGGGTGGAGAATTTCAAGAGGCCATTTGCACACTGCTCCAGTGCAGAGTTTGCCCTCTGTACAGACTAGTGGTGTACCTAAATCTGACCTCCAGTTTCCTGAAAGTTTTCTTCTCCCATGAAAGAAGCTTCCATTTCTCTGCCTCATTCTCGGGGCATCTTGGAATTGATTCTGAATTTATCTTGGTGGTTTATTTATTTATTTATTTCATTTTTATACCACCCAATAGCCGAAGCTCTCTGGGCGGTTTACAGCAATTAACAAGACAGTCCCTGCCCGCAGGCTTACAATCTAAAAAGACACAGGTGCTGTGGTTTCCCCTGCTTTCTATTACATATCTCTCCATCACTCTGCAGCCTCCACAGCTGTCCACATTTGCCCAGGCCAGCAGTTACCTCATGATATCTTCCCCTGGGCCTTAACTGAAACATGAGAAGCCAGGGAGGCTGCAGACTGCTGGAGAGATGATTGCACAGAGAAGGGCAGGACACTCATGTGCACCTCTCAGCCACCTCATAACTAAGTTAAGTGCAAGTACCCTACATTAAATGCACAAGGGTATCATGGAAACTTTTTTTCTTCTTTGATTCCCCCCCCCAAAAAAAAACAATTCATTTTCTGTCAAATTGAATGAGAAGGGTAAAAAATGTGGAAGATATTTTTGGCTCAGCACTAGTCCAGACAGTTTCCCCCAATCTATACATGAGAAAAATAGCCTCTAGATGTAAGGAATGTGTCCCTCAATCTTATCTCAATAGGCTGGAGTGCTGGGCTGAAAGCAACAGAATGAAATTTATTAGGGATAAATGCCAAGTTCTGCACATAGGAAAAAGAAACCAAATGTACAGTTACAGGATGGGGGGGATACTTGGCTCAATGATACTACAAGCGAGAAGGATCTTGGAATTGTAGATCACAAGCTGAATATGAGCCAGCAATGTGATGTGGCTGCAAAAAATTCAAATGCTATTTTGGGCTGCATTAATAGAAGTATAGCTTGCAGATTGTGTGAAGTACTATTTCTCCTCTACTCAGCACTGGTTACTCCCCATCTTCAGTACTGCATCCAGTTCTGGGCTTTGGATGCAGACAAACTGAAAAGGGTTCATAGGCGGGCAAGAAAGATGATCAGGGTACTGGAAACAAAGCACTATAAGGAGAGGCTGAAGGAACTGGGCATGTTTAGCCTTCAGAAGAGGGGGGATATGATAGCCTCCTTCAAGTACTTGAAAAGTTGTCACACAGAGGAGGGCCAGGATCTCTTCTCGACCATCCCAGAGTGCAGGGCATGGAATAATGGGCTCAAGTTATAGGAAGCCAGATTCTGGCTGAACATCAGGAAAAACTTCCTGACTGTTAGAGCAATATGACAATGGAACCAACTACCTGGGGAGGTGGTGGGCTCTCCCACACTGGAGACATTCAAGGTGCAGCTGGACAGCCATTTGTCAGGGATGCTTTGACTTGGATTCCTGCACTGATCAGGGGGTTGGACTCAATGGCCTTATAGGCCCCTTCCATCTCTACTATTCTATGATTCTAAGGTCTTGATCAGACCACATGAGATCCTTTAACTGAAGGTACCCAGGATTGAACATAGAACTTTATGCATGTAAAAACAGGTGCTGTCCAACTGTGGTATGGGATAGTATTATGACATGGATTTCCAAGTATATGAACAGCTGAGAAAACAAGATGTGTCTTTCGCTTACCATTCCCTTATATTAACCAGGTAGTTGTGTTGAATCACAAAAAATAGCAGAATCACAAAAATCACAGAGTCAGTGAAAATAATACTTTTTATTAGGAACACCCATTCCTTTATCTGGTATCTTCCATTTGAGATATATTTTACATGCTGGCCTGGCAGTCATGAAAATGTATAAGCAAAGCAGAATGTGGCTTTTCTGCATTTTTGTAAGGTTTTATTGTTATGGGAATGCACTATCAGCAACGTTCACCTAAATCCTTGCCAAGCACCCCCTTTATAAGGGAGTGTTGGTGATATTGCTTGTCAGTTCTGATTACCTTTTGATCAACAGCTTCTCCAGAATAGGGCTGCCAGAAGCAGCTTTGGCAATGGGAATGTGCTTAATACAATTCACATGAAAAAGTTAGCCATTTCACAGCACTGTGTGATAAATCATCTTAACTTTTATAGACAATTAAAAACAGGGTGACCTCTGGGGTTTGTATGGTTTGAACTGGACTCCATCAAATAAAATAAAATGAAAATGAAAACAAGTTTTAGAGCCTGTGGTGACTTCTGAAATATGAGCTTCTGCAAAAAAAAAAAAAAAAATGTAGACAAGATCTGACAACAAATTCTGATACGGAAAATAGCCGAACCATTTAGAGATACAGAACATGCATGGTCTTTACATTTGCTGCATTTACATTAATTTTCTACGGTATTTTATTTGGTTTGGGGTCTTGAATTTTTCTAGTCCCGTCTATGTCAAAAGCTCATTATGGGTGCATAGAAAGAAAATCATAGATAAAATCTCCGCTAATAGCCTATAATAAAGCATATGCTGAAGCAGCTGAAATGTTAACCCTACTCTAGCTTAGCCTCAAGCACCATTTGCACAGAGATATTCAACTTGCATTGATATTCAGTGTTTAATTACTGCAAAATCCAATGGTGATTTGAATGTCTGAATGACCTCTCTCCCTTAACTATCCCAGAGTTTTCATGTTTCTTAAACACAGTCCTTTTCACTGGAATGAAGTTTGCACATGCAGCTGTGCATCACTGAATGTTGACAGCAATTGATGAGGTGGTCCAGCTCCAGCGCTGCGGTGGTTTATAGCCAGAATCTGATCAGAAGTAGTCCAGAAGCATTTGGGCCTATTCAGCCTGTGGAACGTCAGAATCCGTGTGAGTTTATCTGTCAGTGGACACAATTATACACACACACACACAGGGCCGGTGCTACCATTAGGCCAACTAGGCAGCTGCCTAGGGCGCCGGGCTAAAGGGGGCGCCAGGAGCATAGGGCTGGAGGGAGGGAGGGAGGGAGGGCTCAAGTGGGAAGGGGGGGCGCTAAATATCTGATTTTGCCTAGGGCACCAAACTGCCTTGCACTGGCCCTGCACACACACACACATACACGCACACACGCACACACCTCTTAAGAGTTGTGTTGGGCTCTCCACAAAATTTCAAACCATCCGTGTGTTCTCAGCCCTCACTTACATCAGAAGACAGGACTTGTACCCACTTCTTGGAGCTATGAGCCCCAGCTTATCACAGGGGAGAGTGTCCCTCCCTCCCTCCTATTAACTTTACCAATGTTATTCTTCTTCTCTGGAGCTTTCATTACTACATTTCATAATCTTTTTCTATCCTGTCAGTCCTTCTCTTCCTTCTCTCTCCTCTCCTCCACTTTGCTGTTTATAAACTCAAAGCTGTCCCTCGTGCCTGTTGAAGAACTATGCCTTCCTATCCCCACCCTTATCCAGTCCAGCTGTGCTTAATTTCAACCAGCTACTGTGGACATGGAGAGTAATTGTATCTCTCCATCTCTTGGCCTCATCACAGCTGGTTCATACTAGAAGTGTGCACTGACCACAAGTTTCAGTCCAGACACCAATTTGGTGATACAGAGAACAGCCTAATTTAGCTCAGTCTAATTCAGAGGCCATCCATTTTGACTTGGGTCCAAATTGGAATCCTGATTCAGAAATCCAAACTCATTGTCTGCACAACTTGCCAAAGATGCTGTGCTCCTTTGTTTTTTCACCAGCGTGATCTCACCTGCTTAATTTCCTGACTCCTTCCTTACCTTTCCACAGTTCATTGGACCAGATGTTTAAAGGAATAATTCTCTTAATAAAGCCAACCCTGGCAATGATGAAAACTTAATTGCTCCTTGTGACACTCTAGGAGTTCCCTATAAGTCTCTGGTCCCTAGAGGTCATTGGGTAATATGTCACTCAGCCTATACACTGAACTCCAACTTCTCCTAATACCCCCCAAAATAACCTGCCACCACCTACTGACTTGGCAATGTAAATCAAAACCAGCAAGTGGGATGAGATACGTTATTCCTAGAATCCACCCAGATGACAACACCAGTAGTTAAAACAGTGAAAGCACATTTTTAATGGAACATAACATTCAGGACAAGTAGTAATTTGATCAAGAATAAGAAACAACATTTCTTATTACCTAACCTCAATATAATCCTTTTCAACAGCTATGCTAACCAGCAGCATTTTACCTATGTCTTGCCTTTTCTCTCTCTCTCTGATCTGACTAACTCCTCTGTCTCTTTCTTTTTTTTTGTAAAATTTTTTTATTTTAAATTTTTGAATCCATAAAAACAAAATACCAAGAACAAGACAAAACAAAAACCAAAGAAACATACACTACAAAAACAAAACAACATTAAACTAAAAAGTACTTCCGATTTCTCCACAACCAAGTATAAGTAACATCAGATATTCTATATATTATAAAGGAATTGCTTCCTTTTTCCCCTTAAACAAACAAAAAAATCAAACGAAAGATTTCCCCCCCTCTTATTCATCAACCTCACAATTTCACAAAACCTTGAAACCTTACAGCAATTTACTCCTAAGCACGTATAATAATCCTTCTAGTTAAACAATATTCAATATTTCTATTTATGTTTAATAAAAATCTCTTTATCTTCTTTCCCTCCATTTATAAACAGACAACCTAGCTTTTATTTTATTTTTAAAGTAGTTTCACATTTCCACATTACTTCACATCTCCAATTCTATTCCATATTTAGTTGGTTCCTTTCCATTAGTTATTCTCTATGCTATATTTCATCTAGACTCAATACATTTTTACCAATAACAACCACCTCAAACTGGAAGTTCTCCATTTCTCTCAAAGGGGTTCCTCTCACTAGCCCCTACTGGTTCAGATCTATATATATTTTCTTTGGATCACTATCAGCAATCCATATTGGTTTATCCCATCTGAATTTCTCTCACAAATCCATTTGGGAAGCTGAACTTACTTCTTTCATAAGAACCTCCCACTTCCCCCAATATTCAACAATTATCATAATATAAGTCCAACCATTTATTCCATCAAATAATCAGCGAACCATTTTTATCTTAACACAGGTCAAACCATTTATCCCATCCAATAATCAGCAAATCATTTTCCCGATCAAACACAGTATTCATGATGTGCATCTTTTTCAGGCTCATGCTCCAGAAAAGACTTTTCCCCCCCATGTGAGCCTCCCTAGCTATCTTCCTCCAAGTAGCCCAGCAGCGATCAACTTTCCAGTTCTCCCTGGATGGTATCTCTAAAGCGTCTTCACTGTCCGTTTTGCTGGCTTCCCTCCCTTTTCTGCTGTCTCTCTTCAAAGGTCCAGTTGTTATCTCTCCCAGTATATCATTCTTCGCCTCGTCCTCCCTGCTCTGCATTTCCGACCTCACCAGTTCCCCCAACAGTTTATTTTGGAAAGTTTGAAACAGTTCCATCAGCTCTCCGGCCAATTGCAGCAGTAAATCATAAGTAGCCATCTTGTCTGTGACGCAGTTAGAATTTACAGCTACTTTAAACTCTTCCAGAATTCAAAGTAAAAGGAATTACAGTACCTCTTTCTTTCTCGTTTCAAAACACATTTGTTGATCTTCCCATTATGAAGTTTTAAAGCACATTTTCTTTTAGTATTCCAGATGAGGGTATTTAATCCTGATTGTGGATAAAATTCCTCTTTATTCCCAATTGTCAATAAATCTTTAAGAAATGGAGTTGTCGTTCTTCAGGTTCTTTAAAAAAAAAAGAACTCCAAACGCGGCGGTGAGCGCTGGTGGCTTCTCCCACACTCTACCCTCCCCGAGAGAATCTGAGTGCAGAAGCGCAAGCAACTGCAAAAAAAAACTCACAGAGAGCAATTAAGAGCTATACTGGGAATCACTCTTAGATCATCCTCTTGTTCCAAGGAGATTAAGCAGCCAAGATAACCTCTTGACTGGATTTCTCGCCGCGTTGGTCTCCCTCGATTTCAAGAGATTTCAAGGGAGCTTCAGTCCGACATTAAGCTCCACCCGGAAGTCTCCTCTGTCTCTTTCCAGCCCCTCTAACTGTAGCTTTTCAACTGACACTCCCCACCTGTCACTCACAGAGATGGGGACTTGGACTCGAGGACTCGACTCGTGAGTCGGACTGAGTCCCCCCTCTGACTCGACTCGGACTCGAGTCCCAATATTTTTAATGGGACTCGAGACTCGACTCGGGACTCGAGACCAAGGACTCTTCAACATCCTTGGGCTGTGCCAGAAGGAGTGGAGAGGAGCGTGATTGCCGGCAAAGAGTGCATGGAAGCAAGGTGTGCCGCTGCTCGGTCACTATGGACGGCTACCAGGAGTGCAGCCCCAACAGTGTGTCAAGATTTATTTTGATTGATGTGTTGCGTACTTGGGGGAGGCAGAAGAAGGACCTGAGATTACTCTGTGTGGCTGCTCTGAGTGTGTTTCTGGTTCCAGCAAGCTCATCACCAGTGGAGCAGGTGTTCAGCGAGGGTGGAATTGTGATGAGATCTCACTGTTCCAGAATGGGGGCCAAACATTTAGAAAAAATCATGTTCCTCAAAAGCAACATGGATAAGTTTTAGGAAGTACAGCAAGTTTATTTTTTAAAATCATTTTTCTAAAATGCAACTTTTCAGACATTTTGGGTTTGGCTGCCTCTGCCTGCCTGTCTGGGGTTCCCAGCCTCCTCTGCCTGCCTGGTCTCTTCTTGACCAGTTCAACAGTTGAATTGTCCAAGACAAAGGCCTTTGCTTGCCTGCTTTGGGGTTCCCTGCCTCCTCTGCCTGCCTGGTTATTTTGGGTTTTTCTGCCTGGTCTGTTCTTGCCAAAATCAGTTGCAGAGTTTTGAAATAAAAAGGCACACTTGTGCCTAGAATTTATTTAAACCACACATCTGAAGTAGCCTTATTTTGTTGGGAAAACCCCCCCATTGATTTTAATAGGGACTCGTGGAGTCAGCTTTGGGAGTGACTCGTGACTCGTGAGTCACCATTTTGGACCAAGGACTCGGACTCGAGACTTGGGTCCAAAGACTCGTGACTTTACTCATGACTCGAGACCAAGGACTCTTCAACATCCCTGGTCACTCACTCTAACTCCACCTAATATTCCATCATGTGTCCCTGCTGCCAATCATCCCTCCAGTCTTATTTTGGTTACACTCCCATATTCTAGGGAATTTTCATAGATTTCATAGATCATAGAGTTGGGAGGAGCCTACAAGGCTATCGAGTCCAACCCCCTGCTGAATGCAGGAAACTAGAGGAGGGGTCTCCCATCCAAGTAATAACCAGGCCTGACCCTGCTTAGCTTTCCATTCCACGCTCAGACAAGCTGAGCCAGCGTAAGTCACAGGCCTGTATCAGTACATCTGATTATCTTTCATTCAGGAGTCTCCCAGTAAGACATATGGTTTTTGGAGTCATAGCTGACAGTTACCTTTTGCTTTATCATACAGAGAGATAAATGAGAGCATTGTAATTCCAACATAAGGAGGACCAGAACCATATCACCCATCAGAAATTCTGGGTTTATTTTTCTGCTTAGCAACATTTATTAAATAACTTTTGAAAAAGGAAAACAACTTTATGGCTCTCATGCCAAGACAAGACTATTTCCTTGGATTATTGAACTGACAAGTGGACCAGTTAAGTAGTGATTGGCAAGCACGTATGGGCTGAATTTTATGTGCTTGTATGTGACAAAAAGAGAGATTAGGACTGTATTCAAAACACCTGCAGCAGTGGAGGCAAACACACAGAGCAAAGCATTTCCTTGCCCTTTCAGAATCTATTACTCAAGAAGCAAAGACATAGCTTCTGAATATATATTTTTGAGATCATGTAGTGGTCACATACTATTTCATTGTAATAGTATTACAATGTAATAGTATAGCCAATTTTGTCTGCTGTGTCCCAAGTATTCCTGGATGTGTTTGCACAGGGACTGTCTCGTATCAACCAGGCTCCTTGTGGATACATCTGCCACTTCTCAAGGACAATCCCATCCCTGTCGTCCTGATAGAAACAAAATGTCCTGATGTAATCATGAAAATCATCACTGAGGGGCAGAGACGGTATGTGTGCAGACCCATTTTTTTTGTACAATTTCCTTTTGGGAGTTTTATGGCTTCAAGTCATTTTGCAGAAAGTACAAAACCCTACCTTTCGGGCCCATGTGTTTTGGGTTGTGCTTGAGGGTAGGGATGCTCAGGGACTTCGGCCTGCATTTCAGAGTGAACCAACCTGATCTGCTCTAACAGATGGATCGGAATGCAGTTATCCTTTGGATTTCACACTTCACCAAATACTGCAGTGCAGTTCCCTGCTCAAAATATATACTAAGATGTACATAAAATGGTGTATTATGGGATAAAATACATTTAGAAATGTGCACTTGGATAGAAAATCCAAGTTGAGCAATGTGTATTGTGAAAAAATACATTCAAAATACATATTTAAATATGAATATTCATACAGATCTTTTTTAAAGTTGCAAATAAATGCAGGAATGGGATGGAATAGATTGATGAATAAACACATGTGAAACTGACACACACTGGAAATGCACTAATCCACCCATCCCTACTTGGGGGAAGGAACTACACCCTTTTATTTATATTGGTGTCAGGGCTAGACTGGGGCTGTAGAAGGTCATACTCAGTCTATTATGATCAAAACTGCTCGTATTGGAGTGCACCATGACTGTTTCATTGACCAAATATAGGAGGCCAGGATTCTCATATTTATACCATCCTGGTCAATCTGGAGGCTTCATACCATCTGCCAGTTATATACTGGTTAACATTGTTAGCAAGGGTATTCTGTGGGAGGGACCATAGCTCAGTGGTAGAGCACATGCTTTGCATACAGAAGGTCCCAGGTTCAATCCCCGGCATCTCCAAGTGGGGTTGGGAAAGGCTCCTGTCTTAAACCATGGAGAGCCACTCCCAGTCAGTGTCGATGGTACTGGGCTAGATGGACCAATGGCCTGGTTCAGTATATGGCAGCTTCCTATGTTCCTATTCTGGTGCTACTCTGGATTTGTCAGGTACTAGATTACCAGTGAAAAGGCTGCCATTTCAAAGGATAAAAACTGGCATCTAAACACACTAGCTTCTACTGTTATTTATTTTATTATTATTATTATTATTACATTTATATCCCACCTTTTTTCCTACAAGGAACCCAAGGCAGCTTACATAATCCTCTTCCACTTCTCCATCTTATCCTCACAACTAGAACCCTGTGAGGTAGGTTAGGCTGAGAGTCAGTGACTCACCCAAAGTCACCCAGTGAGCTTCATGGCCAAGTGAGGACTAGAACCCGGATCTCCCGAGTCCCAGTCCAACACTCTAACCACTACACCACACACCAGCTCTCTTGTGCACTTGTTCATGCTTGTTTGCAGCAATTGATCCCTAGTCTACCACTGCTTATTTTTACTTAAAAGGGCTTGATGTGATTGAGCCAGTTAGGAATCTCCTAATCAACATGAGGATGTTGTTCACCCACATGCCCAATCCGATTTGTCTATTTGATGATTTCAGTGCCCGAGAGCAAATGAAGCCTCTGCTCCACTTGTTCAGGTCTTCTGCAGCTGAGGGTTGGTGCACCTAAACATCTAGATTTTAAAAGCTGTGTGCTGATACACATCAATACCTGGACTTTGAAAAATTCTGAAAATCCCCCTTGATGATGATGATGATGATGATGATGATGATGATGATGATTACACATTTGCAAGTGCTCGCTCAAAGAACTAAAAATGGAAGGGACATTTTGAGGGATGCAAAAAAGAAGAAGAAGAGGGGAAAAGCATTCCTGAAACTTGGCTCCATAGTTCAGCTCTACATTACCCTGTTCACTTCTATGTCTGAAAAGGGCGGTAAGGCATGAGCACTCTGTGGGAGGTTGTATGGTTAGGTCCCAGCCTCAAATCCTTGGTTCAAGCTCTGAAGTTCTTGAGAGTTACTTGTAAAGCAGTGGAGGCTGGCGACTCCTATTTTGGTGGGGCTCCTAATCCATCGCAGCTTTTATTTGGAGCTAATAGGAGCTATCCATGGTGCTTTTTTATGGAGTTCAGCACTGTGGATAGCTCCTATGAAGTGCCAAATAAATCCTGCAATGGATTAGGAGCCCCACCAAAACAGGAGTCGCCAGCCTCCCTGGCTATAAAACAGGGGCCCGGACCTCTTTAAGCCCCAGGGCTGAATTCCATTCCAGAGAAACACCCGGAGGCTGCATTCCAGTGGTGGGTTGTGGGAAACTGTGTGGATCTAGAATTGGCCTCCACAGCCACTTACGGACCCATCGCTAGAGTCTACACAATCTTCTTTAGAATTTCCTCCTTTTATCCTGGAAGACAATCTTACTCGGTCACGAGTGATCGCATGATGATGATGATGATGATGATGATGATGATGATGAGCTGAAGGCCAAAGGGGTGGGGCCAAAACACCAGCCTATTTTAGCTTAAAGCTCTTAGTGCCAATAACTAAGCCTTAGGAGAGGCATTTGAAATTTTAGAATAGGGTGGGAAAAACTGTGCAGAAGCCAGGAAACTACCAAATGAAGGGAGGGGAGTTGGGCCAGGGGAAGGGGGCATGGCCATCTGGGGAGCCCCAGAGGGCTGGCTTGAGGCCCCAGAAGGACCAGATTTGCCCCCCCCAGCCTTTCTGCATCCCTGCTGTAAAGTGACAGAAGTCATGAGGACATAATCAGTAGAAAGTAGAGATAACAGATCTCAGCGTTGGCTGAGCTTTTGCTATATTGTGCTAGATCAGCTTTCCCTAACCTGGTGCCTTCCAGATGTTATGGACTACATGGCTGGCTGGGGGATGCTGGGAGTTGTAGTCCAACACATCTAAAGGGTACAAGATTAGCAAAGGCTGAGTTAAACCTATTCATGCTCTATTATATCCCTTTTAATTTAACAAAGCATGTTATGCAGAAACCATTTTAAAAATTTTTTTTAATAAAACTCATGCCCAGAATCTACTGTACAAAGTCTTTCTTTCTTTCTGGTAAGTTTTGCAGTATATGCTTGCTTGACCGACCTTGACGGGTGAACAATTACTTCAAATGGTGTAAAACTGCTTGTGGAAAAAAGAAAAGAAAAAGAAGAGTTCATTCCTGACAAGCATTTGTTTAGACAGGAACGCTAACCAAAAGTGTCATGTACGGACTGCCAACATACTGCCAAATGTCAGGATGAGTTAAAGTGTGCCCACAGTGAACTCCGGTCGGAGTCTAAAGGCCACCTCCTGGGGTTAGGACAATGCAAAAGCAAGACAAACAGTGTAAGCAGAAAGGTGTCTATGCCCTGGGCTTTGGACAGCTACTGTGCAGGGGTGCTCACTCTGGCCTGCTACAGGGACAGCCTGATTCTTGGCTGATCTCCAGCTCCTTGGGAGACCTTTGCAAGCAATGTAGGTTAGAAGAATATTTGGGGCTTCTACATTGATACAGAAAGTGCAGTCCTGAATGGAGGCCGGAAATTGGGGGACAGCCAGCTTGGCACCCTCCAGGTGTTTTGGACTACAACTCCCATTGTCACTGACCTTCCATCATGCTGGCTGGGGCTTATGGGAGTGTTAGCCCAAAACACCTGCAGAGCACCTGCAGAGGGTTGCCTAACCCCACCATAGATAAAGCAGGATGCTGCAAAGTTTCTGAGTGCAAAACTAAGTGCATTCTAAGTTCAATTAGCATAGATGTATACATTAGCTAAATCGTTGACCATCATTGCCCTGCATCAGTGCCAGATAGCAATCTGTTCTGGTTGATCACGTGTTGCAGTTGGACCAAGGAGACCATTGCCATAAAGCTGACTGAGTGGCCTCAGGCAAGTCCCTGGGGAAGATTGTGCTCTTGGAACAGCTATAAAGAGGTGCACTTGTATTTTTTACATGCCTTTAAGAACATGTGAGAAGAGCCGTGCTGGATCAGACCAAGAGTCCATCTAGTGCAGCATTCTGTTCACACAGAGGCCAACCAGCTGCCCACGGGATCCCACAAGCAGGACATGAGTGCAACAGGTCCCCTGGCCACCCATGCTCCCTACGTAGCAACTGGTGTACATAGGCATACTGCCTCTGATACTGGAGGTTGCATAGAGCCATCTGGACTGGTAGCCTTCATGAATTTGACCAATCTGCTTTTAAAGCCATCCAAATTGATGGCCAACACTGCATCTTGCGGCAGTGAATTCCATAGTTTAACTATGGGCTGCTGTGAGGCCTTTACTGCCATTCCATTAGGCAAACCCTATAATGTACCTTCTTTCCTCCCTCGTTATTACATCCCATGTGTGCTGTACATCGGTAGCTTTCCCCAACCACCCCTTCTCTCTATTCTCTTTTTCTCTGAGCATTTTCCCCTGGTCTGGGAGACATAACCTATTTTAAGTTACCTCCCACATTAACCCTGCAAGACAGGGAAAGCAATGAATAAAACTCTACAACTTGGGAGGCAGGTGTGGGAAAGATTTGTAAGTAACAGGAATGAGGCCACAAAGTAAATTTGACTTTGTTGCACCTTCTAAAGCAGAGGTGCAGAACCTCTTTCAGCCCGAGGGCCAAATTCTATTTCAGGGAATCTCTCAGCGTAGCTGGCTGGGGCATGCTGGGAGTTGTAGGCCAAAAACATCTGGGGACCCAAGGTTGGAGAACACTGTGTCAGAGCCACCACCAGTCTCCACTGGCTGCTTCTGCTCCTCTTACGTATGCTGCATGCCCCCAATGGGAGGAACAGAAGCCTTAGGTTACTGTCATGGCTGGAAGCCACCATACTCCCTCCACCACCTGCACTCATCACAGGGAACTTCCAGCCTCACGCCATATCCCTCCTCCTCTCCCCAGGCAGGGAAAATCACTGATCAGCAGCTGACTGGAGAGAAGAGAGTTTCCCTGCTTCTCCCTTCCCCATCAGAGGGAGCAGCTCCAGCCTAATTACTGCATGGGGGAGAATTGGGGGGGGAGGTCACTGCTGGGGACCCTCCCTTTTCCAAATGCTGTGACCCCCACCCCCCACCTCAGAAAAACCGCTCAGTCACCCCACATGCTGCTATCAAGCTATGATTAAGCCTTCTTGGTGCCAATGCATTTTTTTTATATTTGCAAGATTTATAAGCCACCTTTGTGGGGAAAACCCTCCTGAGGCCGTGTGCACACTTTTAAACCATGCACCCAAAAACAAAACAAAACAGTGAAAGGATAAAAACAATTTTTTTCAAAAAAATCAAAAATAACATTAAAACTGAATAACACTGTATAGAAAACTGCACCACCACCACCACCCCAATACAGTCCTGATTCAGTTACTATAAGCCAAGGTATACAAATACATTTTGGCCCCTGCTTGAAGGGTTCCACAAGTGCAGGGTCACTACCAAGAAGTCCATGTCCCTTGTGCCTGCCTGCATAATTGCTTTGACAGGCAGGCACATCCGCAGGGTGTTGATCTCAGAGGCTTTTTAAAGGTTCTTAAATGGCTAATTGCCAGGCAGCAGAGCGTATTTTCGTGGGGGTCACTGCTGGGGAGGGAAGGGATAACTCTCCCCTCCCCAAATGCTGCAAACCCCACTCACAAAAACCTGCCTCCCCCCACACTGCAATCAATGGTGCCAATGGGGGCATTTTAAAAGTCTAATTGATGCATGGGTGGTGGTGGTTCTGGAGGGGGGGAGCGTGTGTGCATGTTCTATATTTTGTGTGAAAATGGATGTGTGGTGTGTGTGTGTGAATGAATGAATGGAGTCTGGACAATCACATTGGGAGGCCACGTACCAACAGTGGGGTGACCCTACCCACTACTTTTCTGTGCTAACCCAGAAAAGAAACACAGGAAGAGAGGAAGCTGCTGCGAAGGGAGGAAGGGGTAGGCTGCCACCCCACCCCCCCTTACATGCACCTCAGCCTGAGCCGGGGAACTCTCAGACCTTACGGGACACTCCTGGGGCTTGTGAAATAAGAGCCCAAGCTGGCACCCTCCATTTCAAAGCCCCAGGCCTGAAATTTTAACCACTACCCATAAACAAGCAGAAGGTTCTGGATTTAGTGCCAAGGAGGCTTCCTTGGAAGGAAGCACACACAGCGCTTGAGGCAGGTGTTTAATTTATTTACACAGGGAAAGGGGAAAAGGTGGAATAAAAGGCATACCAGAACCAGAGTTTGTTTGGAAACAATACGTCAAGGCAAAAAATAACAAAAGTTACCTGAACCTGCTTTTACATACCTAAGCAAGGGTCTTCAAATAGGGCAGGTGAGGTCCCAAACCATTATACGGAGACTCACACAAGCCAAAGGCAAGCCAAACGAAACCAAACAAAGACAAAGGGCAGCCATAGCCTCCCTCATTTTATACTCAAAAAACCGAAAAGCCTTTGACAAAGGTGAGGTGAGCTTCCTTAGTCAATCACCGGCTGGCTGAATAGTGTTCCTACTTCGGTGTTTTTTTGGGGGGTGGGTGGGTTGGGGTTGAGGGGCAGTTCTCACAGCAGCCCAGTTAAAACCATTCAGTCTAATTGCCAAGAGCTTTGCTCCAGCCTTGAAAGGCTTGAAGCCAGAACATGGGACAACACATGCAGGTGGTTTAAAGAGCGCATGCAGTCCCCAGAAGGCCCATCTTCACAGGATGACGTTTTTACAAGGCAGATAGATCACAAAAAGAAAAAGGGATTTCTTGACAGCTGCCTGAGTCAGACCCTTGGTCCATCTAGCCCAGTATTGTCAACACTGACTGGCAGCAGCTCTCCAGGGTTTCAGGCAGAATTCTTTCCTAGCCCTACCTGGAGATGCCGTGGATTGAAAGGGGATTGCATACAAAGCAGGTGTTCTAACGCTGAACCACAGCCCCTCCCCGCAAGGTTCCCCCCTCCTGCTTTACACACAGAGAATAGGCTTGCACTATAGCAGTCCATTCATTTTTATCTGAAACACACACATACACACACACCATCCTGAATTAACCAAGGAGGTTCATAGAGTCATAGATCCCAGAGTTGGAAGGGGCCTACAAGGCTATCGAGTCCAACCCCCTGCTCAATGCAGGAAACTAGAGGAGGGGTCTCCCATCCGAGTAATAATTAAGTCTGACCCTGCTTAGCTTTCCACACTCAGACAAGCTGAGCCAGCGTGAGCCACAACAGGCCTGTAACAAAGGATACCATGTATTTTTGTAAGTGTTCTTCTTTCAGTCGACAACAGGATTGTGCCAGATGAACTGCTGGCCTTTCACACTCTTAATTGTAGTCTAGTTCTTTTCAAAAATTACAAAATGCAAAACACATCACATCATCTTCACATTTCTGTAAACATGCAAGATACATTTTTTTTAAAAAAAAATTTAAACCTCTTTACAATGACAGGATACATGGCAGATTAATGATTGTTATTTGAATCTACATTTCAGTTCATTTCGCTTTAGGACATAAGTTAATAGGATATTGATGGTATTCAAGCTGAAAAACGTGCTTTGTAAACAGAGACTGTGTAAAGTTTAATGGGCCATCTTGCCACCTGCTTCTCAGATTCAGGTAGAGCTTCAGGGCCACATCATTAAAGGACCACCTTCTCCCATATGAAACCAGTAGTAAGCTAAGATGTTCCTTGGAGGTCCTGCTCTGGCTTTGAATGGTGCAGTGGACCTTTCCAACAGTGACACCAAAGCTGAAACCCCATTCTCAAAGGTAGGGATTGGGGAGAAATGTGTTTGTCCACATTTTTAAGTGAATTGACCTAATTTTCACTTCCCAGATTAATATACAGATCAGAACATGGTTATCTTTTGGGTCACACACATCTCTGAACTTTGTGATGCAGTTCATGGTTCAAAAATCATGTATACAAATGTGTATTGGGGAATAAAGTTGCATGCAAACTGCACATATCAGGGAAACTGGCCAATTTTTGTGCATTAAAAAAAATATCACAGACTGATGCAGAAACTGGATGGGAAATACTTATGATTGATGACATGTAAAACTGACATGGACCAGAAGTGGATTGGTTTGTCCAGTCTGACCCAAGGGGGAAGTTCACTGTGCCACTCAATTCCTTTCTGGAGTTCCAGCACTAGGGAAATGCTACTTATTGTTAAAGGTCTTTCAGGGCTTTCTGGTATTGAATAGATCTTCCTCTTCTGTTTTCCTGTGGAGATGCCCAGAACCCTCCGAAGGATTGCAGGCATCCTATGCAGAGTGGGAGGAGCACTAAGGCAAAGGTTGCCTTGTCGCCCCTCCCACCCTGCAAAGCAGCTAGAGCAGTGTTCTCCAACCTTGGGTCCCCAGATGTTTTTGGCCGACAACTCCCAGCATGCCCCAGCCAGCTATGCTGAGAGTTGTCGGCCAAAAACATCTGGGGACCCAAGGTTGGAGAACACTCAGCTAGAGGGCCGATTTCAGCCATCTAGCTGTGGTGCTTCGTAGCGGGAAAGAAGGAGGCTGAGATGCCACCAGGATACATCATATCTTGACGGCACTGGTCTCCTCCCCTCCCTGTCCTCCCTTAACCCCCCCCCCAAACACACACACACACACACACACACGCACACGTGCAATGGATGTTTCTATTCTGTGCCTTGCTCTACACATGAGCACACACGCTATGCATGGGGTAAGGATGAAGTGGTGCAGCTACGGATGGATCAGGACCAAGTCGAGGGCCCCACACCTTGGAGAGCCCCCAAATGGCCACTCAGGCCTAGAAAGTGGCAGATGATGAATAAAAATAAGTCCCACATTCACACCTGAGCTGGCAGGAGTATATCAGAGACCATGGGGCTGATGTTGCTCTCCACAACATCCTTTCTTTCTTATTTTTTTAAAAAAAACATTTTATTGTCAGGTGGTGGCTCGTCGGAAGGGGAGGCTGGTGACTCCGACGTCCGTGGGGCGCCTTATCCAGTGCTTCTTTTTGTTTGAGCTTTATAGGCGCTATCCATGGTGCTCCGTGGTGGTGAACCTATTTTGAGGATGGAGTTCAACACCATGGATAGCTCCTGTAAGGCTCAGAATAACAGCTGCAATGGAGAAGGAGCCCCGCTGGCACAGGAGTCACCCCAGCCTCCCCTGCTCGTTGGGCATGTACATGGCTACAGATGCTCCTTTACTTTAAAAAATACCCCTTTCTGCAGCAAGACAACAGTGCTTATTCCCAAGCAAACCTGTTTAGCATCAGGGCAGCAGCAGAAGCAAACTCCATTCTATACTCTGGAAGACAGAAACAAAATTCAAAGTGACCTCGATAGGCTGGAGCGCTGGGCCGAAAACAACAGAATGAAATTTAATAGGGATAAATGCCAAGTGCTGCACCTACGGAGAGGAAACCAAATGCAGTGTTACAGAATGGGGGACACTTGGCTCAACAATACTACAAGTGAGAAGGATCTTGGAATTGTGGTAGATCACAAACTGAATTTGAGCCAGCAATGCGACGTGGCTGCAAAGAAGGCAAATGCAATTTTGGGCTGTATTAATAGAAGTATTGCTTCCAAATCGCGGGAAGTGATAATTCCCCTTTACTCGGCACTGGTTAGGCCTCATCTTGAGTACTGCGTCCAGTTCTGGGCACCTCACTTTAAGAAGGACATAGACAAACTGGAGAGGGTTCAGAGGAGGGCAACAAGGATGATAAAGGGACTGGAAACAAGGCCCTATGAGGAGAGACTGAAAGAACTGGGCATGTTTAGCCTTCAGAAGAGGAGACTGAGGGGAGATATGATCGCACTCTTCCAGTATTTGAAGGGATGTCACACAGAGGAGGGCAAAGATATCTTCTCGGTCATCCCAGTTTGCAGGACACGGAATAATGGGCTTAAGTTACAGGAACCTAGATTCCACCTAAACATCAGGAAAAATTTCCTGACTGTCAGAGCAATAAGACAATGGAATCAACTACCTAGGGAGGTGGTGGGCTCTCCCAGTCTGGAGGCATTCAAGGTGCGGCTGGACAGACATCTGTCAGAGATGCTTTGACCTGGATTCCTGCATTGAGCAGGGGGTTGGACTCGATGGCCTTGTAGGCCCCTTCCAACTCTACTTTTCTATGATTCTATGATTCTATTGCAGTAGTCATGATGTTGCTATGATTCAAGTCAGTTTAAACCGTGAAACTGCACATGCTAAGAGTATTTCTTCTTGTTCTTTTTTTTTTTTTAAATCAGGGTTTCCATTTGCTTGTTTGTTTTGCTCTTGCATATCAGTTCTGTAGAAGCAGTTGTAAAGAATGGAATGGCAAGGTGGGGTGGGGTGGTGGGGAGAGAAATAGTCGTCGTGCGCTTCACCGCCAAAGTAATACATGTGGCTGTTTGTAACACCCACTCCTGGGAAGGCCCTGAACAGCGCAATCCAATGAGGCTGCCTGTAGCCCTCTGAACCCGGAGGATTACAGGCATCCTATGGAGGACGGAGGGAGCGCGGAGGTGAAGGTCGGCTCCGCACTCCTCCTGCCCTGCCGAACACTGCGATGGCTGCTTTTTCAGCCGTCCAAGTGTTTTGCCCTGGAGAGCAAGGAGGAGAGGCTGATTCGCCACCGGAATACGGCATATGCTGGCAGAGCCGGTCTCTTCCCCGCCCCCCTCCCTGCCCACAAGACTCCATTTCCAAGGTCTCTCTCGTGACCTCAGAGCCGCAGCCGGCATGGTTCTTTCCATGCTGGCTGTGAGGGTGGAGGGAGGGCGCTCCGAGTTCGGAGTCCCAGTTACAACCTCAGAGCGAGTTTCTGTGGTCGGAGCTGGGACTTCAAATTATCTTATGGCTGTCTGGACTCAGTCCAGTGACCAAAGGTTTGCACCCTAAGTCCAGGGTCTAAAATTACTTAGGTGCATCCCTCTAAGAGCAACAGACCCCTCTCTCACTGTGTTCACAGGAATAATGGCAAGTAACAGTGTAGTGTACCTCCTAGTTCCCTTGGGCAGGGATTTATGAGAATTAATTTCATTCTGTTTTTGATCTGGATTTACCCAGTTTTTGCACCTGACAGATTGGAATGCAAGCTGCAATAGAAGTCTGTACATTTCCAAGCTTTGCAATCTGATTTGAGGACCAAAGAAAATGAGTTCGACAGCATGCGTGCACACATTTCTAAAGATATGTATGAAAAAATGCAGACTTTTGAAAAAAAAATGTACACAGACACATTTTAATCAATGGAAGAAGAAAGTGTACATTTCAAGGGTGCGCACACAACTAATGTGATGCAGATTTAGAAAAAGACGCATGAAAATATGCACAATTTGTCATCAAAAAAAGGCGGGGAACAAAGATCCCAATCTTTGATGATATTGTGAAGGAATGAGCTTTGAGATTAAATTTGAGAAGGAATGAGCTTTGAGATGAAATTTGGAGGACTTTGACAAACTCCACTTTTGCTTGTATGCACATCCCTGCCCTTGGGTTTGGCTTGGGATCATAACTATAATGACCATCTGAAGCTCTACAGGGCTCTCTGATGCATGCAAGGGGCTATCCTATTCACTTCAGTGCCAGGGGTATCTCTGTGTGAATGGGACAGAGAACACGCATACATCTGTCCTTGACAATGAAATGAAGTGAACAAAGTAGCAGAGCTCTGTATGTACATGAAAGCCCAGCCATGCACTGGAGTTAGCCATACACCTAGGAGACAAGTTTAGAAAGAAAGAAAAAAGATGTCCAAATACATTATGTGTGTTTAAACAACTTTTAAAGCCAGACTTACCCCTCCAGACATTGGAGGTAATTTCCATGCATGATGGTAAGAGAAGTCACCAGTGATACAAATATATTGTTAATGAACTTAATGGAGAGTCCATCCTTCACTTGTTGAAAGCTTATGAGTTGTGGTTTAACTACAATATCCTTGTTCATGCTGTGGGTGCAGGGATTTGAGAGTGTCTCCCTTTCTTTTTTTATCATGTCATGAAAATCCTATGAGCCACCCAGAGCCAAGGAGACAAAGTTTTCACTTCTAGAACATTGCCGTGACTGTGTTTGTTTGAATATGATTGCACTTCATCTCAAACCTCCAAAAGCGAGGGAACGTCTGGGCTGTTCGCCACACTTGAGGCGACATGTCACAGCTGGGGTTTGACAGTAGTGGAGGAGGATTCAATGGTACGTACACTCCACATGCCCTCCATAATTGCAGCAGGATGGGCGATTGCTGGGAAGAGGGAGGGGGAAAGGAGACAGTCTCCCTTTTCTAGCCAAAAGGACAGAAGGACTGTGCTGAAGAGCTTTGCCAATTTATCATGCTGCCCTTTTTAAAGCATATTTAATGCAAACAAACAGCAATGGCTTATGAAACTATCTTGCTGCTGGTATCAGTTTCCTCAATACTTTACAACAATGCAATTACGATACCAATGCAAAATGCCATGAGCCTACACAATGGCTTATACCAGCCGTGAATTTGGCTGCAAACAAGCTGGAGAACAGCTAGGGAAATAGAGTTCTCGGCTTTTTCAGTAGGCATCTGCTAAATTTTCAGCAGAGCCAGAGACCCCCTGCCACTAGAAGATACAATATTGTTCAGGAAGATCTATGCATCCTATCTGGCATCATTGCCAAGAGTGGGTGGTCATTGCCAAGTGCCACCGTATTTAGTCTGAGCTAAAATTCACAGCAGTTTCTGGGATCCTCCTCAGGATCTTTGAGGAAAGTGAAAAGACCATGGATAAGATTGTCTAGGTTTGGGATTGTACTGATGAAACAGATAACAATCTGACTATAGCCCTGTTTGGGTCTTTGCTTTGCCTCCATGTATTCTGGGCACACATGGACAGAGTGGGGCCGTGCATGCTAACCCTGTCCCGAACGTCCTCAGCATCCATGACCAAAAGAACATCGCCACATAACAGCATGTAAGTGGGCCTTCTCAGTAGTGACACCCACCTTCTGGAACACTCTCCCATATGTAGTTTGAGAAGCAGAAACTGGTAAGTTTTAAATGCCTCTTGAAAATATACTTGTTCACTTTGGCTCTGGCTTTCCCTGATGTGATGGACTATGTCACTGCCTTGTTTAGTGTCATTCTTGCCTCAACATGTTTAACTAAGTATTATTATGCGAGTAACTAAGCCTTGGGAGAAGCATTACAACATTTTAGAATGGGGAAAAAAATCTGTGCAAAAGCCAGGAAACCACCAAAAGGTCGGCTTAATGCAGAAACAGAATGGATTTATGAATTAACACATGTGAAACCGACATAGATCAGAAATAGACTGGTCCATTCATCCCTACTTGTAGAAGTTGCTTTATAAAGTAAGGATGGATAGCCTCCTCCCAGAACATGTACTAGGTTCTTTAGAAGATTTTAATTTTATTTTTTTTATCAATTCCTTAATTGGATTATTTATGGATTGCATTCAGATATCTGACCTTTGTGAATTGTCTGCTGTTCTTTTCTTTTTCACACAAATTACAAAATGAGACCGCACATCTTGAAAAGCTTCAGGGGATACACTGGAACGCAAAAAATATTAAGCTTGACTTAATTAGATACTTTAATGATCAGGCATTTGGTAAAAAGCACAAGGGCTTGTTTTCCAATTTTTGTCTCGCACACAAATTGGCAGAGTTCTTGGATACAATTCAGACGAGAACCTATTAAGGGTGGGGAAAAATCAAACATACTGAACTGAGGCAGGAAAAACAAAAACACAAATCAAAACTAAAAAATGTTATTGTGGGCTCCCTGGCAGCTTTATTAATGTCTGTTTTTGTCTTGTATATTTAATTAATGTAATCCCATTTGAAGTGCAGCATTTTACAAGGAAGAAGAAGAACCCAAACACATTGTGTGGAAAAGTGAAAGGGAATTTAAAATGGAATTAAACTGGGTTGGGTTTTTAAAAAAAGTGAAGTATTTGATGTTCACTGGCTGTCAACAGCTACCATAGCTAGAAGCAAATATGCTGTGCGGTGAGATAGCAAGAATACTGATTGGACATATTATAAAACCCTGCTCAGAAGTTCAGGTTTAAGGATTACTTGAACATATAAGCCTGGAGCGAAGCATGGCCATGCTGGCTACACTGACACACACCCCAATGTCTGGGTTGTTGAACCTCTTTCAGCCCTAAGGCCACATTCAATTTTGGAGAAGCTCTCGGGGGCTGTGCTCCAGTGGTGGGCAGGGCCATAGAATCATAGAATAGTAGAGTTGGAAGGGGCCTATAAGGGCCGAAGGCAAAGGAGACCAAGATAGCAAAAATGCCAGCATGTTTTAGCTTAAAGCGATTACTGACAGTAACTAAGCCTTAGGAAAGGCTTTTCAGCCTTTTAGAATGGCGGGGGGAACATGCAACAGCCGGGAAACCACCGAACAATTGGCAGTCAGGGGGAAGAGGGTGGGGCCAGGAGGAGTGGGAGTAGCCATCTGAAGGACCAGACTGGAACCCTCTGCACCCCAGCCCTGCTCCTAATGTCTGCGCATTGAGCATGGACATCTCGAAGGAGTTGCCTGAGCTGCTCACATGTAGGTGCTCTTCTGATCGGAGCTCTGGCCACTCAGGCATCCTGATGGTGTGAAGTGGCAACGTGCAAGTAGCTGTTCACACATAGGAAGCTCTGCTTTCAGATGTCCACACTCAATGTGCAGACCTTGGCAGGCTGGGGCCAGGGGTGTGCAGAGCTAGCAGCTTATGCGTTCAAGGAATGTACAGCCCTTAACTTCTGATGGAAGTGCAAAGCTAGCTCACCATGCCTCCCCACGGCAAGGTCAGAAAATAGAAGGATGCTTTGACCTGGATTCCTGCACTGAGCAGAGGGTTGGACTCAATGGCCTTATAGGCCCCTTCCAACTCTACTATTCTATCATTCTATGATTCTGAGCTGATTGCCACACAAGTAGTGCAACTTGTCATTCAGCTCTTTCCATTCAGTTTGTACCAGATGGCAGTAACTTGAATACATGCCTAAGAATATGTCCCAAAATCCACTGCATTGTGCAAGGGTTGTGGGGCAGATGGACAAGCATTTCTGGATTGACATGTCAGTGCAGCAAGGGTTCTTTCAATGTAGGAGGTTTGACAACTTTTACCCTAACACAAGGTTGTACAACATGTTGCTGTGGGCCACACATGGCCCACTCGCACTAATTTTGTGGAACCCACAAAAATTCAGCTGCTGCTGAATTTGCCACCACATCTGTCACAGACAGTAAATCACAACCCACCGACCTCAAAAATTAAACAACAACAACAACAAAAACACCTCCTGGAAAATAGATTCTGCTTCTAAACATGGTGTGCATTCCCCACACACCTTGGTTTTGTGCAAAATTGGGAGGGAGGTGTTGCCACCACTGCTACCATAGCGGCAAATTTGACCGTGGAGGCCATTTTGACAGTGGTGGGCAGTGGTGTGGTCCTCCATGGATTCTGGGGGGGACACACTGACCCCCAGAAGTTGCCCACCCCTGCCCTAACAGATGGTCACAGAGCAGTCAGTTCTGATAACAATTATTGTCAATTGGAAACAGGTATACAAAATCCATATCTATCTGACGATAAGATTTTTATCCTGTTTGTTTCTCCAAAGAACTCTGGGCAGCCCACATTGTTATCTCACCCTCTGTCCTCACAACAGCTAAGGCCGAAGCAAAACTGCCTCCCCACTTTCACAGCCCCATGCTCAGGGTGGGAAGAGGCTTTCTGTTTGTTCTTCCGGGGGTAGGAGAAATTCTCAATGTTTTCAGGGAATTCTTTTACCAGGGAAGCAGCAATGGCATTCCTGTTGCTCAACAAAAATCTTTTTTTTTCTTAAAGTTACTTGCTGCCCTGTCACAAGTAGTGATAGACTTACAGCAGCTGGCAGAACTGGCCAGTGGGGGGTTGCCAATTTGGGATGTTTGGGAAATCCACAACAGGTTGAAATGAGTTCAGACTTCTATGAATCCGACCTGCGGGTTCCACGGCAGACTGGCTTTTTCCAAGTCACGTGGATGCTGAAGACTTGCAGGACATGGATTGTGTGTGTTTTTTAATTTTGAGAGGTGGCAGGTTGTGCAAGTGCACACTTGTGCAAATCCCCGCTTACATGTGCGCATCAATGCAAAAATATGCATTTGCAAACAGGAATTAAATTCTTGAACATCAGGTCATATAATCCTATGGCCCTCTGACCTCACTGGGGGAGGGGGCCTAGGATAAGTCGGACTCCCCTCTGTGACCTCAGAAATCCCCTCCAAGGTCGTAGTGAGGAGTCCAATCGTGGAGCGCCCACGCACCACCCACCTCACAGCCAGCACGGTTCTTTCCATGCTAGCTGGGAACTGAAGACAGAGGACCGTCTTTGGTTCCAATGGGAGGGGCATTCCCAGGCATGGGGCAGGGAGGAGCGAGGCACCGCCATCGTATGAAGAATCCAGGTGGTGCCTCAGCCTCTCCTCCTTGTGAGGAGGGGTAAAACATTTAGACGGCCAAAATCAGCCATCTGAATGTTTTTGAAGGGGAGGGGAGCGGCTAGGGATGTATGAGAAAATCATTTGGGGGTTGAAGTGGGGGCGAACTCGCCCCGCTCAACCCCCCGAGCCCCGCGTAACTTACCTTTCCCCAGCTCAGCTCATGTTCCTCGCGAGACAAGCCAGGGAAAGGAAGCTCCTGTTCCCTGGCGCTACTCTTCCAGGTCCCCGGCACTACGTATTTTACGTAGAAAACAGGGGGGAACCACCTTAAAGCAGCCGTGATTTGCATAAGCGGGGCTTAAGGTGGATTTCCCTGTTTTCTACATAAATTACGTAGTGCCGGGGACCTGGAAGAGTAGCACCGGGGACCAGGAAGATTAGCGCCGGGGACCCAGAAGTGCTGCGAGCGGCTCGGCAACCACATCAGCTGGCAGTCACCGAGCAGCACTGGAGGGATCACGGCGCAGGGGGGATCAACGAGCGCCCAGTGCGTGGACGAACAAGTAAGTTTGCATCCCTAGAGCGGCAATCCTATCCTCCGTGCTCTCCTGCTTCAATTGGATGCCTGTAATCCTCCGAGTTCGGCAGGCTACAGGCACCCGCATAGGATGGGGCTGCCTGTCAATGAGCGGACAACAGGGGGGGAAAGATGCCTGACAATCCGAGTAACACAGAGGGAGCAGATTTAACAAATTCCATACTTGCCCTAGTGCCGCCCCCACTACAATGCCTCTGGAATTAGACTATGTCTTGAGATGGGCATCTTTCCAGTAAGGGATTGTGGGGGGAATGGTGCCCAGTAGCTCTGTTCTACGTGCTGCTTATGGCAGTGGAGCAATTGTACTTAAGCAGGAATATTGGACAGGGGGAGGCAATACTGCTGCTCTTTTCTTAGCAAACCCCTGCCCCTTGAACATTTTGAGAATTTCTTCCCTTCCCTGCTCTAATATTCTGAGTTTTTTCTTCCCACTTCCCCCACCCCAGTCTTCCCATTTTTTTTCAGAGAGAAAAAAAAATCTCTCTGATAACATTTCAATTCAGCACGAAACAATCCTTTAAGATAGTTAGACTGAAAGATGGTGACTGGCCCAAAGTTAACCAGAAAGTTGAATGGCTGAGCAGGGATTTGTACCCCAACTCATCCAAGTCCAACTCTCTAACCCCACATTCCCCAACGTATTGTCCACCAGATGTTTTTGGACTGCACCTCCCATCAGCCCCAGTCAGCATGGCCAATAGTCAAGGATAATGAGAGCTGCAGTCCAAAACCTCTAGAAGGCCCTCCCACAGGAAATCCACCTGGTACCAACACTGTCCACTTTTCGGCAGCTGGTGAAAAGGGTTTGTGTGTGTGTGTGTTTTTTTGGTCAGTCATTTTAAAACAAATTTTCAATTTTGAAAAAGATATGTATTTTAAGATTTAAGTTTGTATCTTTTTTAGCTTCAAAGAGTTTTATGCCTCTCAATTTTTGATGTTTTTATATTAGATTGTTCTTGTTGCATTCTGTTGTGTTGTATTGCATTGCATTCATTTTGAGACTGCCCAGATGTCTGCTTTAAATTGCACAAGGAGATGTGAAAAATGGGAGTGACTTGTGAATTATATTCATTAATTTAGCATCATAAAACACTAGAAAGAAAAAAACAAACCTATCCTGTTAGCTGCAGTAGTCAGATGCTAATGAGTGACTCGTTAGCTTTAAAAAAAATATCAATGTGCTTGTGTTATTATTATTTTTAAATAGCAGAAGAATGAGCCCCATTAACAAGAGAGACCCAACAGGCTAGAGGTTAACTGCATTGCTTATTAAATAGATGTGTTATAAAGCATGAAGGATGCTTATAGAACATGAAGGATGATGAAAAAGGAAGAACATCCAATCGGGAGGTGTGTTTGGGGGCGGAGATCATATTATTATAGGTAAAACTATGATCTGTGCAGCACAATCTTATGCATTGTTACTCAGAGGTAAATCCCACTGTGTTCAATGCTGCTTACACTTGAGTAAGTGTGCATAGGACTGCAGCCTAAGACTGAAATCCTATGCAGACTTACCTAGAAGTAAGCCCCACTGAACACAGTGGGACTTACTACCTGCATAGGATTGGGTAAGGTGGTACAATGGTCAACATCTGATTTTCTAGAAAGGCTGGAACAATTCAAGACTGCAGCAGGAACCAAAGGCTTTGAGAGTTGGAATGGGAGTCAGGAGATCCGGGTTCGAGTCCCCGCTCGGCCATGAAACTCACTGGGTGATTTTGGGCCAGTCACTGACTCTCAGCCTAACCTACCTCACAGGGTTGTTGTGAGGATAAAATGGAGAGGAGGAGGAGGAGGAGGAGGATTATGCAAGTCGCCTTGGGTTCCTTGCGGGGAAAAAAGGCAGGGTATAAATATCATAAATAAATAAATAAATGTGCAAATCAAGGTTTGGTTTAGATTCAGAAGCCAAGGCCCAGTAACTGCTAGTTCTAAGGCCTTAGCGTAGCTGGCTGGGGCATGCTGGGAGTTGTAGGCCAAAAACATCTGGGGACCCAAGGTTGGAGAACACTGTTCTAAGGGCATCATCTCTCAGTGATGGGCAGAGCAATCCTATGGCTGCTAGACAGTGTCTACTCTAGATGGCCATAGGACTTTTAATATTCCCAGCTACAAGGTTGGAAAATTGCTCTGACCTCGTAGCTGGGGATCCACGCTTGGATCCCGCTCCCCCCACTCGCATCTTGCACATAAAGAACCACACTGGCTGCTTCTCTGAGGTCATAAGAGTGACCTTATAGAAGGGCTTTTGGGGGCGTCCCCCAACCAAAATATGTTAAAAAGCATTTTTTAGGATAAAATACTTTAGACATGTATACATTTAGATAAAATACATTTTAATTCATATTTTGTGAGAAAATACTTTCACAATACATATCTATATAGGAATTTTCATGAGGATTTCTGCACATAAATGTGGGAATGGGATGAAACAGGCTCATGTATGAACACATCTGAAATTTACATGGACCAGAAATAGACTGGATCCATCCATCCATCCCCAGTTTTGATTGGTACTGGTTAAAGTGTGTCCTCAGTCACATGTGTCCCAGTACATACAAGTCCCTGCACATACAAGTGTACATGTGTACTTGATCAACACATGAAATCTCAGCCTAGACCTACAGTCAAGGTGCATCATGGGAAGGTCACACTTTACACTTATCAAGGGAAACATTTTAAATGAATTCAAATCAAAGCTTGAATAAAAACAATATATGTTTTATTACAAAATAGAAGACATTAATCAATACGCAACTTTCATACAGAATAGAAGAATTGATTAGATGAACACAAATAAGTTCAGACCAGCGGCTATTGTAATAGATCTCTACAGTAGACGATCACTCGTGACCGAGTAAGATTGTCTTCCACCAGGATAAAATTACAAAAAGAAAATTATAAAAAGAGGAAATTCTAAAGAAATTGTGTAGATTCTAGCGATGGGTCTGTAAGTGACTGTGGAGGCCAATTCTAGATCCACACAGCTTCCCACAGTGAGGACACAGGTTACCAGATGGAAGATGGTCCTGTAAAGGATTCGTTTGATGTGCTTTTTGCTTAGCATGTTTCTCCCTTTCACCTTGCACTCGGGCTTCTTCAAAGTCCATAGAACCTTTGTGAAAGGCCAACCTCCAGTTAGACTGTTCATGGGCCAGAGTTTCCCAGTTTTCGATGTTTATATTGCATTTTTTTAGATTAGCCTTATGAACATCTTTAAACCTCTTATATTGACCACCGATATTCCGCTTTCCATCCTTGAGTTGGGAATAAAGTAACTGCTTTGGGAGACGGCAGTCAGGCATTCGAACAACATGACTGGTCCATTGAAGTTGGCGTTGAAGGATCATTTTTTCAAGCTAGTAGTCTTTGCTTCTTCCAGCACACTGACATTTGTTCGCCTATCTTCCCAAGTAATTCGCAGGATTTTCTGGAGGCAGCGTTGATGAAATCTTTCAAGGAGGTGGAAGTGACGTTTATAGATGATGTGGTGAGTGGGCTTGCGTGTTCCGATGAACCCTGTGCTGAGATCTCTACAAGAAGGAAGTTAAAAGAGAGAGAGAGAGATGGAGGAATTACTGATGACAAACAAAGAATTAGTGACACCCAATAAGGAAACAAGAAGGGAGCTAGGCAACTAGTAGTTTTATGCTGGAGGCCTAGGGGTTTTTTTTTGCCAAGGGCTCAAACTGGGATTTGTCAGGTGGATCAGGTATCAGGGCTACAGGGGTAGCTGTTCACCAGTGCTGGGTAGACCACCATGCTGCTAAGAAAACAATTGGTATGTTTTTTGTTCCTCTGCAGAAAAAGGTTGTAATGGGGGACCAAAGGTAGGTATTCCTTGTTAGGTCACCCAGAGTGCCACATGGTGCTGCAATTAACGACAACAACAACAATCTTGTGTTGCCATGTGTCCTCATTCACATGGACACACAACTTGCATCTATACACATATAGCATCCAATGCGGGTCTTAGGGGGCCTTTAACCTGAGGTGTGGTGCACACACAGTGGATTTATGCACTATGCCAGGGGTCGCCAACCTTTTTCGAGCCTAGAGCACATTTTGGAATTTGAGAAACTGCTGTGGGCACCACCACAAAATGCCTAATCAGTGGATCACCACTTTGGCATCTACTGGTTGCATCTATGGATCTTAGGCTGTGTCTTCTTCAGCAAAAACGTTTTTTTGTGTGTGTGTCTATTGGACACCACAGTGTCTCTTTAATAAGGGATTGCGTATTCACCTAATACAAAGTCCAAAAACAGGAACTTTATTTTTAGAGATTTTTGTTTGAAAAACGCATACTTGCACAGCAGTTACAAAGGAGAAAATTGGCTTGATTAGTTTACCCACCCCCAGCACGTGGTTCAGTATATCAGTTCTAATGGACCTACCTGGAAAAGAAAAAGTAAAGGTGAACTTGGAGATTGGGGAAATTAGTGTTTACCAAATAAGGTGGGGAAGGTGGTGATTTGAGACTTGTGGAGCGTGGTGCAGCTATATAATTTTAGACTCAGTGGCCCTTTAGATGGCAGTGTATATTACTTTAGTTCTGAAGCACACACCAAACATTCTTCTTCTCCCCTCCCTGCCATTCCATGCTGCACAACTGGTTCAGCATTCTTGATATGTTAGAGCAAAACAAAAACAACCCCCCCAAAAAAACCTGTATACCAACCCTGATTTTTTCTTTAAAAAAAAAAAAAAAACCAACAACAACCCAGAAAGACAAATCCTCCAAGTCGGTCGGTTCAGTTCTGCAATTTAAACTTACTTCAGGTGCAATCCTATGGCTGATAGATGCTGTCTGCCCGGCTATAGGAAAAGTTGGTGTCCCCACTCTGGCCTCGTAAAGGCCCTCCAAGGTCACAGTGGGGAATCCACCTTCGGAGGGCCCTCCCTCAGCCCCTGCAGCCGGCACGGTTCTTTCTATGCTGGTTCCAGCTCTGAAGATCGAAGACCATCTTTGGAGCAGGCACTGGGGGGAAGGGGTGAGAGGGAGGTGAAGAGGGGAGGAGTGAGGCACTGCCATCCTCCAAAGAATCTAGGCGGTGCTCAGCCCCTCCTCCTCGAGCAGGGGGGGAAACATTTAGATAGCCGAAATTGGCCATCTAAATGTTTTGGAGGGTGAGGGGAGCGTGGAGGCAATCTTTGCCTCCGCGCTTCTGTTGGAGACCAAAGACAGCTGTAAAAGATGAGCAGCCAACACTTATAACAAGCATACCCCCTGCTCTGTTAGCTGTAGCTAGGGATGGGTGAGAACTTCATTCAGTTTGTTTTTTTAATAAGAACGTACCAAAATTTACAACTTTCTTCATAAACAGGATGCAAAGAACTTGAAATTTAAAAAACCAGAATGAAGGAGAAAATTGAAATGGGGAAGAAACCCAAACTATCAGATTCATCCATCCAGGTCAGGGCTTCAAGTACTTACGTAGCTCTTCAGAGTTTGGGTTCGAATCCTTCTGTATTCAACCATGTTAATGTTGAATTAAAGTCCACCTCTTTTTTTCTGGACAATTTTTAACAGCTATATGGCAGACAGTTGCAACATGATCCTCTCCGTGCTGGAAATAGCTGTACTTATTGAATTTGGCTGATGCAGATGGCTGAGAGTTTCATTTTGGTTCATTCTGATGAGAATTTTATCAAAACTGGCAAATTTCTTCATATATGATATAGAAAGAACTTGAGATTTAAAATATCCAAGTGAGAGAGAAAACAAAACTGTCACCTATCCCTTAAATATACCATGCTAGTTTACAGAACTATTTCATAGTGAAAAGAAGAAGAAAAAAAGAACATCTTACAAAAATGTCATAAGTCTCCAGGGCTATCTTACCCAAAGGCAACCAAACCTGGACAGTGCTTCCCCAGGAACGTCTTACCACTGAGGAAGTGAGAAGCTCATAGCAATACCCTTCCAACTACCTCTCATACATGGCCCCCCAAATTGAGAAGAAAAAATCCAGCTAATCTCATTGGAAATAACAGGTGCAGAGAACCTTCAATATTTCCTCCAGCATATGTCAAAGCTTGCTCTATTTTACAACACAAAATGTGGGTGCAACTTTCACTGCATGACTATCAATGAAAAATTAAACCTACGTGCCCAAATGTAGTCTGTCACAGTTAATTTCTCCCACCCAGCCGTGGGTAGCATCTTATTCCCTGAAGTGACACTATGATAAATGGTAAAAAGTAACCTAAGTAACTTTTAATCTGTGAATAGTGGTTTTCAAAAGGGGGGGGGGAGGAATCTAAGCCTTTTATTAATACTTTGTTCAAAGGTTTTTAATTGAAAAGAGAATACTTTTTTTTCTCACTGAGACTTCTGGGAAAAACTAATATACAAGAATCCATTTTGAAATTTGGCTTGGGCCCTAGGATGAACTGCATTAGATAACTTTATAAGTGTTTGTGCCAAAGAACCTGGCTTTGCATCTCATTTGGAAGTCAGCCTTCCAGCAGTGCCATGTTCACTGGAACTTGCTGAGGTCATCCGTTCAAGACTAACTCAGAGAGTAAAATTCAACTTCCTGCTTTTGGATTTTTCCTATCAAAGTCCCAATTTATCCTTACACAGTCCTTTGTGCTCAGTAGTTGTCTGTCCTCCCCTCTCCCTGTCCCCCAAAGGCCTCTCAGAGTTGGTCTTTATGTTATATAGAAGCAAGGGAGAAGGGGGAAAAATGTATTCCTCGCTATTCTTCTCCTTTCTCATTTTCACTGTCATAGAATCATAGACATGGAATCAGAGAATCGTAGAGTTCATGTGTAAAGTGGGACTTGCAGACCCCACCCATTAAAAGATAGCATGCACAGGAGCCTGTGAATCAGACCTGGTGTATACAGAAACCTCCAGCTGCCTTTAGCAGCTACTGCCTCTGACACTTATAGATTTCATAGATTTCATAGATTATAGAGTTGGAAGGAGCCTACAAGGCTATCGAGTCCAACCCCCTGCTCAATGCAGGAAACTAGAGGAGGGGTCTCCCATCCAAGTAATAACCAGGCCTGACCCTGCTTAGCTTTCCACGCTCAGACAAGCTGAGCCAGCGTGAGTCACAGGCCTGTATATTTGCTAGAGTAAGGGTGCAATCCTATGCCTGTTTAAACAGAAAAAGGTCTTACAGCTCCCAGCATTCCCCATGCTGGCTGGGGAATGCTGGGAGTTGTAGAACTTTTTTTTCTATTTAAACAAGCATAGGATTGCACCCCAACTCAGGGAATCCTATTCCAGTCCGTTCAGCAGTGCCGCCACCACTGCTCACCTAAGAACATACAACATAAGAAGAGCCATGTTGGATCAGACCAAGGGTCCATCTAGTTCAGTGGTTCCCAATCTTGGGTCTCCAGATGTTGCTGGACTACAGCTCCCAGCATCCCTTGCCATTAGCCATTCTGGCTGGGTATGCTGGGAGCTGTAGGCCAGCAACATCTGGGGACGCAAGGTTGGGAACCACTGATCTAGTCCAGTGTTCTGTTTACACAGTGGCCAGCCAGCTGCCCACGGGAAACCCACAAGCGGGACATGAGTGCTACAGCACCCTCCCTCCAATGTTCCCCTGAAACTGGTGTACATAGGCGTACTACCTCTGATACTGGAGGTAGCATATAGCCATCCGGACTAGTACTCCTTGATGACCTTCTCCTCCATGAATTTGCCCAATCCCCTTTTAAAGTTGTCGAAACAGAGAGGAGGCACAAGTACATTGCTACTCTTTTTCCTCCACTGTGCAACTTCCTTGTTCCTCACTTCTGCAACATGAGAAGCCAAGGAGGATAAATGACCAGGGATAGCCCAAGATACTTTGGTGCCTAAGGCAGAAAATTCAAACGCCATTCTCCCATGGAAAAGGGCAAGAACTAAAAATTCAGAGCTTCATTGTGCACATACAAAGTTCTGAGCATTGGATCCAATCTCTCCTATTCATAAAGCTCTATGCACGTATTGGCAATTGCTTAGATGAAGCCGCTGAATCATGATGGCTTTCAGGATTTGGCTTTGGTTAACGTAACAATTGCACCCACAACCTTCCTAAATCCAGGGGAGGCTGGTGACTCCTGTATCAGTGGGGCTCCTTATCCATTGCAGCCTTGTACTGGGAGTCGTGGAAGATGGCGAGGAGTACAGGAGTGTTGTACAGAGCTCTGCCTCTATGCTCCAGGTTTGCTTTAAGAACTCTAATCAGCAAACGGCCTTGGCTACTTGGCTGCTTGCCAGCCTGATGCAATCAAGAGCAACTCACCCGGGCCTGACCTGGCTGCTGGCCAGAAGGATGACACTGCAAACAGCACAGGTGCTGACAGTGAAGCACGAGGTCTGCAATCCAAGAAGCTTGGTGCTATTGAGGAAGAGCAAGCGCAGACTGAGGGTGTGGTTGTTAGTGGGAGTGCGGTGGTCGTTAGTGACGGTCGGTCGGTTGTGTGTGAAGTACTGAAGAACTGGAAGGAGCGAGGAGGAGCAGAGGACGCTGTGCAGAGAGCCTTGCAGAAGCCCAACGTGGAGAGCCCATACCCAGGCGGAGAGCTGCTGGACCTAGCAGTCGGGTTGGTTGAACAGTGACTGTGCAGCTAAGGGGTGGGATTTCCATCAGGGAACTGGGAGTAGCATTGTTGTACTTCAGGCTTAACTTTACAATAAACATGTTTGGCTTTGACTTCCTGGAGGAGTATTTATTATGGTCAGAAAATCCCTCAAAGAACCTTTTATAGGTGCTATCCATGGTGCTGGATTGGTGATCCCCCCCAATACGTTCACCACCATGGAGCACCACGGATAGCTCCTATAAAGCTAAGAATAATTGATAAGGAGCCCCACTGACACAGGGGAGTCACCAGCTTCCCCTGCCTGAAACTTTATAATCACCTCTTTTACCGACTTTCAACCCTGTAGTAAGATTTATTTTTCTGAAACATATCAGATGTGCCTTAAATAACATCACAGAAGCTTCGGTTCGCATGAGTCCAGAAGGTCGCCCTCCATGGTATGAACTTTCACACTTTGGCTTCCCTAGGCAACTCTCCTTTTCCTACCTCAAAAACTATACAAAGATAGTAGCAAATCAGAAATGCAGAAATGTCCCAGCTAACTACAAATATGGTGATCAATTTCATATGCCCCAATGGTCCCTGTCTCAAAAGGACACTCCCAATTTTCTGTTACCTGCCCCAGGTAAATCACTGATCATGCTTAGTCCTTTCACAAACTGTTTCAGGTTGCAATCCTATGCATGTTTAGACAGAAAAAAAAGTGCTACAGCTCCTAGTGTCCCCCAGCCAGCATGGCTGGATGGGGAATGCAGGGAGTTGTAGGATTTTTTTCCCTTCTGTCTAAACTTGCAAGGCAGAGTTGACTTTATGTCCCAATTACTCACATTCATAGATCATGCATAAATAAATGAAAAACTAGATTGAATCCATCCATTCTAAAAGCTAGTTTACAAAATCAGTCAGTTTCCACAACACTTGGACAGCAGCAGTTCACAATTAAGTGATCATAGTAGCACTTTCATCAGCCACTGTGCTCATATCATAGAAAATGTTGTGTCTGTATCCATCTAAAGTTTAGATTCTAAACCCTAATTCACACTTCTGCTTTCCCAGATGCTCACAGACACACTCATAGGTGAGGAAAAATGCAGCTTGTGTGCAGAAGAAATTAGTTGTGTGAACCAGTCCTACTAACTTAACTTCCAACATGTGAATTCTGAACACAGTAATTTCCACATACTAACATCACATTGTAAGGCTCAACCAAAGCATCTAGATTTTCCTTAATGATAAAGTTGATAAAGTTGGGGAGGTGGTGGTGGTTGTTTTTAATGTAATATATTGTAACAGCCTTGCAAAGGAAGAAGGTGGCTTTTCTCTAGAGTTTCATACAGCTAACAGGTGTTGGCTTAATGAACCTGATGGCTAAAAGATGGTTGTTTAAATGAGCATTGATAGCCCTCAATGTGTGGTGGCATTTACATTTGCTTGTGTGGGTGATGGAAAGAAATTATGTGGCAGTTTAGAATGTAGTCAGGGAAGGAGAAAGAAGTCTTGAGATTTTGCAGCTGGCTTGAAAAAGGGAACCCTGCACTCTCTCTCAAGTGCATGCTGTCTGCTTTGGGGAAACTGAGGCTATCTTCAAGGCTAGTGCCGCTTTTCTGAGTGCTTGCCTTTACCCCCAGTGCTCATCTTCTAGATTGGTAAATGAAGGGATGCTACAAAAACACCGTAAATTTCTACTGCCTTCTCTTCAAAGTGATGTGGTCTTCAGGCCTCCTCTGAAAATTTAGCAGGAAGTGTGCAATCATACTAATGGTACCCCAAGCGCAACCCATATTTGTCCTCATCCTCATCCTCATTTGTCTTCTGTCAACTGCAATTCCAACGGCCTGCAGCAGGATAAACGGGATAGCAGAGCCCCCTTCATCGCCTCAGTGCAGCGACCAGCTCCATTTGACTCCTCCCTTCCTTGAACTGTTTCCATTCAAGCTGGTCATTATAAGAGCATTATACCTTTAAGAACTTGAGTGGTTTGTTTTCCTCTTCCCTCATCGTTCCTTTTTCCTTTCATGCTGTATCTTTTAGACGGTAAGCGCTGGCTCAGCTTGTCTGAGCGTGGAAAGCTAAGCAGGGTCAAGCCTGGTTATTACTTGGATGGGAGACCCCTTCCTCTAGTTTCCTGCATTGAGCAGGGGGTTGGACTCGATAGCCTTGTAGGCTCCTTCCATCTCTATGATCTATGAAATCTATAATAACTTAATCTTCTTTAATTCAGTTGCTCTGGGAGGCTTTTCAACTGAAGGGTGGGGTAAAAATGCATAAAAGGAATAAATAAGGGTATAATCCTTGCGTGTTTAGACAAGGAAAAAGTCCAAAAAGTCCCAGCAGGGGGTGGCTGGGGAATGCTAGGAGTTGTAGGATTTTTTCCCTGTCTGAGCATGCATAAGATTGCACCCTAAAAGTAGGACATTGGTACTTCCACTAGTGTGTGTCCTCATTGCAGGCTTTCTCTGGCTGAATTCTTTCCTGCTGAGTGCGTTTGCCCTATTCATTTAGCTTCTCTCTCTTTTTGGTCAGTGTTTATACTGGCCTTCAGATCTTGACGATCTTTTCCAGAGTTAAAGCATCTTAGGAAGCAGTCCTATGGCCCCCTAGTCAGTGTCTAGGGGGACACAGGATACTTCAGATTCCCAGATTTGAGCTTGGAGACAGAGCTCTGACCTCAGAGCCAGGAATCCACCCCTCACAACCAATGTGGAAAGAACCATGCCGGCTGCCTCTCCAAGTTTGGGAACTCGACCTCAGAGCCAGGCTAAAGGGGGCATTCTGGGAAGGGGAGGAGACTGCAGAAGCCAAGACACAATGTATCCTCTGTCCTCTGTAGCCTCCTTCCCTCTCCCCAAAGCGCCTCAGCTAGACGGCCAAAAACGACCATCTGGTAGAAATGCAGAGCAGGAGGAGCGGGGAGGCAAAGATCACCTCCGCTCCTCCTTCCGCTCTGCACTGGATGCCCGTAATCCTCTGAGTTTGGAGGCTTATGGGCTTCTTGACTGTTTAGACAGAAAAAAGTCCTATAACTCCCAGCTGCCTGGGGAATGCTAGGAGTTGTAGGACTCCCCCACCCTATCTGAACATGCCTAGGATGATTGCACCCTTAGGAACATAGGAAGCTTCCTTATACCAGGCCAGACTATGTGTCCATCTAGCTCAGTTTTGTATATTCAGTTTGGCCACAGTTCTCCCAGGTCTCAGGCAGGGGACTTGCCCATCACCTACTACCTGATCCTTTACTAGGGCCTGGGATTGAACCTGGGACCTGCTACGTGTAAAGCTTGTGCTTACCTCTGATCTATACTGTAGGATCTCTAACAATGCACAGATGGGGGGGGGGTTGCGTAGGGATGGAGGAGAAAATTGTTCAGTTCACATTTTAATGCAAATTTACCTAATTTTGCACTTTCTAATCAATATGCAAAATGAAACTTTTTTATCCTTCGATATTCACACATTCCTGAATTTTGCAATGGAGACCTCGAATCCAAACAATGCATACAAAGCTGTGCATATGAGGGGAAAGCACATACAAAAATACATATATTTGTGAAAGTAACATTCAAAAATGCATTGCAAAAAATTGTCTATTAGGCAAAATTGCATTAAAAATGAATGAATTAGGAGAAATACACACCAAAATACATACACATTTTCATGAGAACATTAAAAAAAATCTCAAGGTGCAGAATGAACTGAATTTAAGATTAGAAAAAATGAAGAAGCGAGGACTGATAGATTCATCCATCCCTGGGTTCATTTGCATTTGCAATAGATATTGATAGATTCATCCATCCCTAGGTTCATTTGCGTTTGCTTTGGTAATAATACAAATAATACTTCTATTTATGATCAAGGACTTGGTTAGTTAGTTCCCCTTCATAGATCTGATTCTGCCCTAAACCAAATGCTATCAAGCATCTTCCACAGCTGTGATCACACAAAAGCTCCAGGGCCAACGTTCATTAGCCCTCTCACAAGACAGGCTCAGAACATGAATGAACATTACCAGCCAAAGAAGACATATTTCCATTGTGTTTTTAGTTATTATGGGAAATCATATCTCCCCCGGGGACACTCCCTGTGAGTGCAATATGCTTTGGGAACCTTTTGTCTCATGTAGTTGATAAAATATATTTTATTTGGGGTGGAGGTATCATATGCCACCTTTCTTCCTGATGGCATTCAAGACAGCAGAACAACATATGACATGATAATAAAATATGACATCATAAGCTACAAGACGTCATGAAGATACCAAACATTGGCATAATAAAAGAGAATAACATTGTAAAATACAGACAAAAGCTGCAACTAAACTGATTCAATCCCAAGAAGCCAAACCAAATACGACTCTAATTTTAAAAAGAAGGAAACAGACAGCAGATTTAAGAATCCTATAACACTTTCCTAGGAGTAAGCCCCATTGAATTCTGTTGGGCTTACTTCTGAGTAGACATGTATAGGATTGCACTGCAAGCCACCAAAGCCCTGGGTAGACAGGACAGACTTTGTGTGACACCTAAAAGTTAATTTTAAAAAGAAGGTGCAAGATGGATCTCCCTTTGGAAGGAGATCCAAAGTCAGGGAGCCACCACAGAGAAGTCCATTTCTCTGGTAGCCACTTGCCTAAACTCCACCAGTGAAGGCACCCAGAAAAATGCCCCTTAAAGAAGGAACCTTCCCCATTTCCTGGACTTAAACAGTGATGTGAGGATGCATATATTCAGTGTCTGGTTCAAAAATTCAACCGGAATTCAAGAACAGATGTAAGCATTGCAATTTAGTGTACAACAACCTATTTCCCCTAGTATATATACAACATACTTTTGTTCCATATCCATAAAAAAGAAAGACAGCTGTGAAGATATAACTTCAGTAAGCGCCAACTACATACTAGCATTTCCTTTTTCTTGGATGCACACATTTTCTTTTCATATCCTGAGACATACTTATTTTTTTTTTCTATAGGACCAACGTGAAAATCACCTAGAAGTGATTAATCTTAGATCCATTTTATACTCTGGTCTTATGCTTGTTCTGGAGCTTTATTTTGTGTTCCACGTTCAGAGTTCATTAATTGCCCCCCTTTTTTTCCCTCCTTGACACCTCAACTCTGTGCTTTTAGTTTCCACTGAAATCCTTATTACAGAATTTGCTTAAATGGAATCCGAGTTTTATGGAGCAAGACTGGCACCTACTGGTAAAGAAGCCAAATTCATGGCTGGAATAATAATAATTTTAAAAAATCCTCCTTGATCACATATGACACCTCTTTGGGGGTAATGCCACAGTGTCTTTCTTCACAAGATTTTGTCCACATTCATTCTGACTGAATCATTTGCACAGTATTAAGATAAGTCAAAAATCATAATGGTAGGATGAAGACAAAACTTTCAGAGGACACCTTGGGGACACAGTTGTCACTCTCACAACAAATTACAACTGCTTCCCAATCTGATACTACCATTGTCCCCCGATTCAGTCATCAAGATGGTCTTCATCTCATATTTATCTATTCATTATTTCATTTTATTTGTTCCATTTTTATATCTCACATTTCCTCCAAGGAGTCTAAGGTAGTGTACATGGTCCTCCTCCTCTCCATTTTGATATTCACAAAATGTGAATAGGTTAGGCTGAGAGCCAGTGACTGGCCCAAAGTCACCCAGTGAGCTTCATGGCCGAGCGGGGCACTAGAACCCGGATCTCCCCAGTCCCAGTTCAACACTCTCACCACTACGCCACACTGACTCTCCCTTTCCCTGTGAGGCATCAGGAACTGTTATGACTAAATACATAGATTTCATAGAATCATAGAAAAGTAGAGTTTGAAGGGGCCTACAAGGCCATCGAGTCCAACCCCCTGCTCAATGCAGGAATCCAGGTCAAAGCATCCCTGACAGATGGCTGTCCAGCTGCACCTTGAATGCCTCCAGAGTGGGAGAGCCCACCACCTCCCTAGGTAGTTGGTTCCATTGTCTTATTGCTCTGACAGTCAGGAAATTTTTCCTGATGTTTAGGTGGAATCTGGGTTCCTGTAACTTGAGCCCATTACTCCGTGTCCTGCAAACTGGGATGATCGAGAAGAGATCCTGGCCCTCCTCTGTGTGACAACCCTTCAAGTACTGGAAGAGTGTGATCATATCTCCCCTCAGTCTCCTCTTCTGAAGGCTAAACATGCCCAGTTCTTTCAGTCTCTCCTCATAGGGCCTTGTTTCCAGTCCCTTTATCATCCTTGTTGCCCTCCTCTGAACCCTCTCCAGTTTGTCTATGTCCTTCTTAAAGTGTGGTGACTTGAACTGGACGCAGTACTCAAGATGAGGCCTAACCAGTGCTGAGTAAAGGGGAACTATCACTTCACGTGATTTTGAAGCTATACTTCTATTAATGCAGCCCAAAATAGCATTTGCCTTCTTTGCAGCCACATCGCATTGCTGGCTCATATTCAGTTTGTGAACTACAATAATTCCAAGATTCTTCTCACTTGTAGTATTGTTGAGCCAAGTGTCCCCCATTCTGTAACTGTGCATTTGGTTTCCTTTCCCTAGGTGCAGCACTTGGCATTTATCCCTATTAAATTTCATTCTGCTGTTTTTGGCCCAGCCTTCCATAGATCATAGAGTTGGAAGGGGCCTACAACACAGGCCTGTGGCTTATGCTGGCTCAGCTTGTCTGAGCATGGAAAGCTAAGCAGGGTCAAGCCTGTTTATTACTTGGATGGGAGACCCCTCCTCTAGTTTCCTGCATTGAGCAGGGGGTTGGACTCGATAGCCTTGTAGGCTCCTTCCAACTCTATGATCTATGAGATCTATGAAATCTATGAAAGGCCATAGTTATGAGAACTAATATAATTCAAAATGAAGGTAAAGGAAAATGGATGTGGCTTGAAAAATGAAAAACAAAATTTACATTCAGGTTGCCATAGCTGGATTTCCCATTCAATTTGACTAATGAGCCTAGAGCAGTGTTCTCCAACCTTGGGTCCCCAGATGTTTTTGGCCTACAACTCCCAGCATGCCCCAGCCAGCATAGCTGGCTGGGGCATGCTGGGAGTTGTAGGCCAAAAACATCTGGGGACCCAAGGTTGGAGAACACTGTCCTAGAGCCTGTCCATAGCAGGCACTGCTCCAACAAAGGGCAAAATGATGGATGTCCAGTGGGCTGATTTTTAGTTTGGAGAAGCACTTTGAAATATATTATAAATGTGTCATACCTAGATGTTAAGGTTTAGTTTATCAGCTAATAGGTTACTGTTTTATGTGTATGGCTGGAATTAGATGGAGGATGGCTTAAATTTGTTTAAGAATCAAGTTAAAGTGTCTTGGGGGGGGGAATACAAACTGTGATTATTTCTGATGGGTTATCTGCTGTACATCCCATCCTGAGCACTTGCTAACAGGTGCATAAACCTTTAGGTTCAAGCTGATGACACTTCGTCTGGTTGAACTTTGTGCCAGCCATGTATGGGTCCTAGAAGATGCTCCCTTTCCACTCTAAAAAAAAAAAGAATGTTTCCAGCTGTCACCGTTGTGGACAAAAGCTTTGAAATGCAACCTCATTATTTGCCTGCCTTGGGCAATGCTACTCAAAAGCAGCCGCTGTGGCTACATGTCACCATTATGGGTACTCTGGAGACAAGAGAGTCTCCCATAGGAAACGCTCTCTGCTCTTTGCCTGGCCGATAAAGGCAAGGAAGCATTTGAAGGGTGAGAGATCAGATCCTCAGTGCCAAGGTTACCAGCAAATGAAACATTTCTCTTAAGTTCTTTGAAGAAAGAGGGAAAGTTCAGGAGGGGGACATGTCCTATGAGAACTTCCAGAATATGTCTTGAAGCAGAAGGTTAACCTTGTGGACATGGTAGGATGGGGCAGAACTGATGGTGGGAAAAGGCCAAAACCAAGCACGGTGTACTACTCCTTTAATTCGCTTATGTGCCATGACTGTTTTCTTTCTTTCTGTGTCAAGTCATGGCCTTCTTAGTAGGTACAACATGTGACCCAAGATGCTGCCATTAGCAGCACAGCAAGTTGATTAAGGCATATGGGTCATTCATGGTAGGCGATCGTGAACCACAGAACTTCAGAAGCTGGAATGGAGCCTTTCTCCTTAAATCAAAAGTGGGCAAGCCTATTTTTTTCCTGCCGGAAGCTGCATGTTGGCAGTGTATGGGGCCTAAACTAACAGTGGCAGGGACAGAGCCAAAAGTGGGTGAGTCACCCCTTTTCTTTTTCTTCCTGACACTTCCTTTTCTCTGTCTTCATGCCTCTCCCTTTTCCCTCTCTTCCGCTTCCTTCCCTCCCAGCAGACTGCCAGGAAAGTGACAACTCACTCTTGACAAATGTTTGAACTGATCACACAGAGAGGGCTTTTGTAATTAGATTAAGAGCTAATATGAAAGCAGGCTGAGGGCAGCATGTAGCCATCAGGCCATAGATTGCCCACCCATGCCTTAAACCAACACAGGTCTTTAGAGAAAACCATGGGTCTTTGGGGACCCAAGTACTTGCATGATTGCCTTGCCTTGCTCCACCCTCTCCCGACTGCGATTTGGTCTCTTCCCTTTCCTGTCCTATGTAGCTCCCCCTTCCTGTCAATCATTGTTGGCCCCTTTCACATGCCTGCAATGCAGAATGTGAGCTGCTTCATTGTAATATAATTCCGTGCTGCAGTCTGAATAGTGTGACTGGCATGGCATGGTCAGCTCGAATTGCAAAGGGTCTTTTCCATGGAATTGGTACAAAACAGCCATGTGACGAGCACCACTCAGGTGTTCATACTATTCTTCTACACATCCCTGCAGCATGGGATCATAACCACAATGATGCAGGCAGCTCCCATTTTGAAGGACAGGAATGTGAAGAAAGTATTTTCCCATGCCACAAGGTACTTCCAAAGACTCTGTTCCTTGTTATCCCCTCGCCTGTTCATGCTATGCTCCCCTGAACCTAGGAGTCACTCCTAGTTCCCTAGTCCTGCCAATCCCACTACCTGCCTCTCTTTCTATGCCTGCTTCACCTGTCTGCCTTTTGGGAATTGACCTCATCCTACCTCTCTAACCAATGAGTTTGCTTTGTCCTTTGAGCTGGTGCCACAGCCCAGTCATAAAAGGAGGTTACCAAGCCTGTGTCTCAAATATATGATAGCGAGGAAGATGAATTCAGACCATTCGTGTTCCACATAGCAGTCATCCAGTGGTTTACACACATGCGTGAACCACCCCCTAAATCTTGCTGATTCATATTTCCCTCTAAGGTTGCAATCTTATCAGCCTGGGAATAAACCCAGCTCAACTTAGTGGGCCTTATTTCTAAGTAAATATGCATAGAATCAGGTTTTATATCACACAGCACCATGTTTTGTAGTCTTAAACCTGCATAAATGCTAGAAAATCCTCAAATGTGTGTATTTTACTCTAATGGGGCACCTTATCCATTGCATCTTTTTGTTTGAACTTTATAGGAACTATCCATGGTGCTGAACTACATCCCCCAAAATAGGTTCGCCACCATGGAGCACCATGGAGAGCTCCTATACAGCTCAGAATAAAAGCTGCAATGGATAAACCTGCCTACACCAAACACTTTATAATTAAGCCAAGTCCCTATAACTCTAAGTACTTTCACTCTTCAGACAAGCACTGATTTCTCTCAAAACTCCTGACAGACACGAATAACCCAACTAACCTAACTCCCCAACTCACTCCCCACACACTCCCATAACACACTCAACCTAACCCTGACATCCCTCAAACACTCCTTATATACTTCTCCCCACCACCTCCGCCATGCCCCTTCCTTGATTAGCTTCCGCCGTGCATTAAAAACGTGGCTTTTCAGGCGGGAATATGGGGTGGGTTAGGATTTTTAAGTTTTGTACTGTTTTTAATTGTGTTTTATACTGTGTGTGTGTGTGTGTGTGTGTTCCTTGTATTTTATTGGATTGTACATCGCTCAGAGTGGCCGGATGTCTGGCCAGATGGACGATTCATAAATATAATAAATAAATAAATAAAATAATAAATAAGGAGCCCCACTGACATAGGAGTCACCAGCCTCCCCTGTGTAGATCACACCTGTTCTCATGGGAGTTGGTAAAATTGCTGGCAATGGTTTACTCAGAAGTAAGTCTCAGTGTGTTCTTACTATTCCTAAGCATGTGTTTAAAGGATTTCAGTCTATTGAATCCAATGGAAGAAGTTAGCAATGACTAACATACATCCCATTGCTTTAAACAGAACTTTGCTATGACTAGCTTTAGTTGTGTTGGGGCCACGAAATATCACAAGGATAAGGCTATCACAAAAGATGACATGAAGCTCCTTGATGTAAATGTGACTGCAACGGAAGCTGTCTAATCCAGGGATCAGTGTGTCAGATCTGTCATACATATGGCAATGTTAAGTGCGGCCATTTGAATTTCCAGAGCAGAATTTAGAATTGCTGTATTCACAATACTGAATTCAATTTCTGGTTGTTCTTGTTTATTTGTACTGCAAATAGCTGCAAATCTAATCGAGAGCAAGGTGCTGCTGAGAGCAAGGTGAAAGGCACAGTCTAAGAAATCTTATCCATTGAAGGAGTGTGCAGAAATACTTTCACTGCTTATGATTTTGGCTTGGGTGGGGGACAGCTGGGACATGGTACAGGAAAAGTTGTGCTGAGTCAGATTGAATATTGTGACATAAAGCCCCTTCGGAGATCAATGTTGTGGCAGTGGCAATGAACATTTTCTGGGAAATGACATCATATCTTACCTTTCTCTGGTCTAATTCAACCTGCAAAGAAATCTATCCCTTTTGGGTGTCTTGGCACTAGAGATGGGGGGGAGGATTAATTTGGTTCACATTTTGATGTGAATTTACCTAATCTCACACTTTTGTACCAATACATGCATAGAAACTCAGTTATCCTTCAAAATTCACACTTTTCCGAATTTTGCAATGGAGTTCTCCAATAAAAAAAATGCATACACAAATATGTATATTATTAAGGGAAAGTGCACAAAAATGTGACATGTTAGTGGTAACATTCAAAAGTGCATTATACTGGGGAAATTGCTCTCAAAAATGTGTATATTATGGGAAATGGTGTGCCAAAATGCATGTATTAAGAGAAAAGCACTCAAAAATACATACGAATTTTCATGCAATTTTTGTTGTTGTTTTTTAAATGTTCAGTGTTCAATGAACCAAACTTAAGACTGGAAAAACAAGAGAGAAACTAAAATTGACAGATTTGTCCATCCCTACTTGGCTCACACCTGGCCAACTGGTCTCACCATCTCCTCCCATCCTGAATGTCAGCATAGCTGGCTGGGGCATGCTGGGAGTTGTAGGCCTTTTTTATGTCTAAACTTGCATAGGATTGTGCCCTTAGTGTCAAAATGACTGAGGTGAGAACCCATTAATCAGCACTTATTGTCAGTAGCCAACCCCGTGCCAAAGCTAAAGGAAAGCTCTGAATAACAGGAAAGCTTGATCCTAAAAACATTTACACAAAGATGCCCTAAAGGCATATCCATACCAGAAAATTCATTTGATTTGAGTTTTTTAATTATTTGATTTGTACCCTGCCTTTCTACCAAAAATAGCACTCAAGGTATAGTGGTTTATACCACTATAACTCGCATGGCTTTCCCCCAAAGATCCTAGTTTCATGCAGAAATGAGAATTTTGTGTGAGATCCTCCCGTACAGAATTACAATTCCCAGGATTCCCCAGATTCCCTGGAAAGAAGGAAATATTGTTAAAACAGTTTAAACATATAGTTTAGGTGTGCCCTAAGTTTCCGGTACCCCCTTCTCCAGAGGAGACTCCTTAGGAAATGTGGGTATTTTTTATTGCACAAGTTAGCATCCATTCACCTTTACTGCTGCCTTCTTGCTGTGGTGCTCCATCACAGTCACATTTGCAGTATTTTCTTGGGTGCAATGCTGCTGTCATTAATTCCAATCTTACGCAGCCAGCAGAATGCATTCCCTTCTTTATAGCAGTAACTTCTTTGCTGCCTTCCAAAATAACAAGATCTGCACATTTTCTTGAACAGCAGGGGCACTTACACTAATTGCCAGCATTGTTACAGTAGTTTCTAAGCATATTTCCCTCTCTTAAAAAATAAAAATAAAAAAAGATTTTTACTGTACTGAAGGTAAAACCTTTGTTATTAGGGAAGCCAGATGTTAATTGGTTACAAACAAAACTTCCCTGTAGCTTGTCTGCCTCTTGACTGTTGTCAGACATGATGAAGAGAGCCCTTTGTTATCTATGCTGCAGCAAATTAGGGGATGAGGTTCTTGCAGCTGTTTCTAGGTAGCAAACAAAGATAATATTTCATCCTGGTTTCACCTTATAACGATATACAAATATTTCAAGAGATATGTATTTCTTCTTCTTTCCCACCCCCTCTAATCCAGCCCAGAGCCTCTCTTGATGAACCATTACAAGACTGACAAGAGCCTTATTCATAAAATAAAGTGCAGAAAAGTTGTCAATGTCATAGTACAAGACCAAGAGCCCTCAGAAACTGAAGCCTCAGTGACAATGACTCTAGGGAGGCACCAGAACCAGCTCCTGACCCTTCTGAATTGGGGTCCACTACCTCAGACCGCATGTTCTATCCAAACAACCCACCCCTGGAGGTGCCACTGCCCCCTGACCTGAAGGAGTGGACCTTAGACTCCCAAGGCCCAAGGGAACAGGTAGATCTTGAGGAGCAGAACCCAACCAGCTCCCCCAACCTTCACTCCCCAGGATAAGCCAATGCCTGCAAGAAAAGGGGTGGAGCTTCCAGAAAGATTCTCCTGGCCTGAATATAAAACCCCGCCAGTTGCTCTCAGTAAGTGCTGGAATAACTTGTTAGTTCTCTAGCTCCAGATTTGCTGCCCAAGGTCCTGAAACCAACAATAGTCCCAGATGTGGTCCAGCCACCTCTTCTATGATTTGCCTCCCTGCCTGAAACATTGCCCAGAGCAGATGATGGATTCCTTGATGGAGCATGATGACAGTCCAGCATAGATGAGGACATCAAGTGTCACTAGAGACAAAAGACAAAGAATGGTGGCTATCCAAGTGACACTGTGGAGTCATCTTTGAAACAGCACCTTGTAACAAATGCTATGGCATGTAAAGATTGTGAGAGTGAAGAAATATATCTGGAAAAGCACAGAAGAAGATCTGCAGCAAATATTGTACCCTATAGCTCACCATTTCTGTAAAACAGAACTTGATTTTCATTAGATTCCTGGCTATGGAACACATGTTTTTGTGCATAGCACTCCCACACAAAGGATTGATTTGGCACATGTGTAATAGAACAATGTAACAAAAATGATTCCTTAGCTGATCAGCTCCATTCACTTAAATGGATCTATCTGACATGGATTATTCCCAATGCGGTCCTCATTGGGCTTCCATCAAAGATGCATCAGCCATTGATTTGGGAAGGCTACAGTGACTTACGTAAATGTATCCCCAGATTCCAATTTGGTTTTAAGAGGACAATTTCTCCTTTATTGTGTAAAAAAATCAGTACACCTTTGGCATGTGCACCTTATTAGGTTGGCCCAAATAAGAGGGGCACAAAGGAGACAAGGATTGAAACCCACACCAATGGTACAAAAATATATCAATGGGCATAGACTCCTCCAGAGACCCTTGAAGTGTAAGCAAGCATGTGGCTTGTGGTCTAATTTAAGAAGATAGCTTATTTAGGGTTCTACCCTTAAATGTGGCCTAAAAATCATTTGAATAGAAATTTGATAATGTCCTTTCTCCTAGAAGCTCAGAAATATAGGAAGCTGCCTTATACAGAGTCAGACCACTGTTCTGTCTAACTTAATATTGTTGACAACACTGACTAGCAGCAGCTCTCCTGGTTTACAGAATGGTGGGAGATTCAGGACAGATAAAAGGAAGGACTTCTTCACACAGTGCATAGTTAAACTATGGAATTCGCTGTCACAAGATGTAGTGATGGCCATTGGCCACCAATTTGGACAGCTTGAAAAGGGGACTAGACAAATTCAGGTTAGATAAGGCTAGCGATGGCTACTAGTCAGGATGGCTACATATTATCTCCTATATCAAAGGCAGTGTGCCTCTATATACCAGTCACTGGGGGACATGAGTGGGAGGATGCTGTTGCATTTATGTCCTGTTGTGGGCTTCCCATAGCCATCTGGTGGGTTACTGTACAGTACAAACAGAATGATGGACTAGATAGGCCTTTGGTCTGATCCAGCAGGGCTCTTCTTAGATTCTTATGTTTATGTTCTTAAATCAATAATGTTTATGTTATTCTCTCTGTTGGCCTTATAAAGCAGATCCTAAACCACAAGGAGTAATGTAATATTTTCACAAATCCCCTGAAACATGCTGCATATTTATCAAAGGAAAAGTTTGGTGCTCTTTCCTGTTTCCATGGAAAATATGTTTAAACCAAATCTCTGTTAGGTTTAGGTTAGGAGGGATAGGGAGCCACTGAAGTCTCATGCAGGCAGCAAAATTATACGTGTATTTGGCACGAGGAGTCCTACATTATGCAGGCCCAACTGAGGCCTGGGGATAGGTGAGAATTTCAGTTCAGTTTTAATCAGAATTTACCAAAGTTTGCACAGTTCTCCATCTTCAGGAAAAAATAATTTGAGATTTTTTAAAAAATGAATGTGGGGGAAACTGACAGATTCATCAAGCCATGTCCAGGAAGTTGAGCACTTTTTTCTTAGAAGTTTGGGCTTGCATCCCTGTGTATTCAACCATGTTAGTGCTTAATTAGGGTTGCCACCTCTTTTTTCTGACTGGCTCCTCATCTTTAACAGCTATATGGTAGACAGGCAGTACAATGTGTTCTTCCCCGAGCTGGGAATAACTGTACCTATTGAATTTGCCTGGTGCAGATGGATGAGAAGTTCAGTTCAGTTCATTTTTTGAAAGTTTGCAAAGTTCATATTTGGGAGAGAAAGAACTTGAGATTTGATTCACCTATCCCTACCTAAGCCCTCTGCTTGCTCTGAACATTCCAGTCAGTTTTCTCCAAGTTAATTTTGAAGTATCATGGTGAGGCCTAGCTCTTAACTTTATTAAGGTTAATGAGAACTTTACTTTCTTTGTGCTAGCATTAGCAACCTTCTAGTTTTTGGTAGCGGTCACTTGACAACAACAAAGAAAGGTAGGAACAGTGACTGACAGTTCTCTTAACAAATAGTGTACAGTCTTTGGGGGGGGGGGTTGAGCATCAGAAATTAGACAATCACATAGCAGCTGCCTTGAAATACCCCAGGGAGCCTGAAGCATTCCCTATAAGTCTTCCATTTTTAATGTAAACAACCTGAGGTTCTTTAATGGTGAGGAATAGGGGTGGATTAGAGGACACAGATCAATCTTTGCCAGAAATGTTGTTGGAAAACTGCTTTTGCTAGATTGAAAGAAAACAAGAAACAACTTTTCAAGGAGAATAAATCGGTGCTGTGCTCACATTTTCCAGTGGCTACAGAATGCAAGAGGCCAGGCCAAGAGTGACCCAGTTTCCTTTTGCTTCCACAGTGATATTTATACCTTATAAATATATAAAAAATACATCTTGATAATTTCACTGGAAAGTTATGGCTCGCTCTAGTGACCGCTTACTGGAATACTCAGCAATGGATCGCAAAAGATCAAGGCTGCTCAACTTTGGTTTTGAAGACCAGAAGATTTTCAAAAGTAGCACAGATAATTTAAATTAAATCCTATGTTAAGTAGGTTACATCCCACTGTGCATACTATATACATTTGGTGTAGACTTCACATCCAGAAAAATCTGATTGCTGATTGCCAGTGACCTCACTGACTGGATTTTGTTCCTCAAATCATTCATTTCTAAATTAGTAAGAACATAATTAAGAATCTCTAAGCCAGTGTTCTCCAACCTTGGGTCCCCAGATGTTTTTGGCCTGCAACTCCCAGCATGCCCCAGCATAGCTGGCTGGGGCATGCTGGGAGTTGTAGGCCAAAAACATCTGGGGACCCAAGGTTGGAGAACACTGCCAAATGTTTGGGTGGCTGACCTCTCTTATTTCAAATTCTGAAATATTGTCACTTTCCCAATAAAGCTGATTTAACACAGCACCTGTACTGGATGAAATTGTTACTTGTCCACTTAAAACAGCTCTTGGCCTATACCAAGGGTGGGGAACTTGTAGCCCTTCAGCTGTGGTTGGACCACAACTTCCATCAGTCCCAGGCAGCATAGCCAATAGTGTGGGATGATGGCAACTGTAATTCCAGGGTGAGCGTCAACAGTTGGCATGGCTGGACATTGGCCAAGGGCCCACATCTCATTAGGGAGCCCACTGACAAGAGACCCCTCAACCTACTCCTCCTTGTCACCACTGCAACCTGCTTGTTCCACCCACCTCTCACTCTGGCCAGGAGGGAGTGAGAAAACAAGCAACCGAGCAAGCAGCGGTTGTGAATCTGAGTAGACCTAGCTGCTTCCTCACTGGCTTTCTGCTTGGCAAGCAAGCAGAAATTCTTAGGAAGAGGAGCAGCAGCAGTAGCTGACGACAGTGGCAGTGAGGAAGTAGGCTGGCTGAGTGAGAGGGCCCATTGAGGGTATCTTCTTGCCTATGGGCCCCCTAAAACCTAGTGTCAGCACTGTGTAGTCCAGCAACATCTGGAGGGCCATAAATTCCCCACCCCTGTCCTAAACATAAAAAAAATCATACATACCAAGGCCTTGCCCCATCATGGTCTATCCACCCATCGAACATCTGCATTATCTTACAATTCCTGCCTATCATTCATTCTGCCCTTCATGAATCCAGCATCCTACAGTCATACCTTGGATTGCAAGTAACTTGGTTTGAGAGCATTTTGCAAGACAAGCAAAATTTTTAATATTTATTTAATTTTTATTGACTTGATATACAAGCGACGTCTTGCAAGACAAGTACTGTAGTACGGCTTAAATTAAAAATCTCTGTACAAATTTTTTTTGGGGGGATTTCGTTTTGATATAAGAGTGTTTTGGATTACAAGCACCTTTCCGGAACGAATTATGCTCTCAATCCAAGGCATGACTGTACATCCAGCATCCTACAGTGCATCCGCTCAGTGATTCTTACTGTGTCCCTTCCCTTATATTGTGTCCCTTATATTGGTTCAACTGCCATTGCTTCTTCTAAAGAATCCTGGAAATTGTAGTTTAGCGGGGGTGCAGATCATTCTCTCTTAAAAGTTTCATAGTCCTCTCACAGTCAGTTCCTGGGGTTCCCCAAAGAATGGTGGTTGATAAACAGGTTTAAGCATATAGGTCAGATATGCACTCAGAAACCACCATTTTCCTGACTGAGAACCTGAGTTTCATTTTTGATACCTGAAAGCCTATTTACTTTCACATGCCAACACATTTCCCTTTGATTTTCAAAATATTTTGTCACTCCCGAAGTGCTGGATGACAGTGACTTAGAGCACATTATGCAGGCCACATGCTGAAGCTAAGCAGGGATGAGCCGGGTCAGTGCTTGGATGGGTGACTGCCTGGGCTGCCCACCTCTGTTCTCCTGCATTGAGCAGGGGGTTGGACTCGGTGGCCGTACAAGCCCCTTCCAACTCCAGTATTCTATGATTCTATGATTCAGCAAAAATGCATTTTACTTTATGTCTTCGCTGGGGGTGCGGGGGAGGGGAGGGGCAGGGGAGGTTCTTCAGTTTTCAGCTGCGTTTTACTTCCCCACCCCCTCCACCTGATAAAAGTATTGTACTGTCTAGAATTATTAGTTATCTATGGAATACATTACCCCTGAAGAGCACGTGAGATCAGCTCTGAAAAAGCACAAAAAATATTGCATACAGTACGTTTCTAAAATGTGCACAAACACACTTTAGTCAATGGGGGCTTGCATCCATTAATGCATCCATTAATGTGCTCATTTTAAAAATGTACACAAAAATGCATACAGATTTTTTTTCCATTAAAAAAAAAAAAAATCTGCATGGAAGCAGCATGGAGTGAGTGGACATGGAATTGGGAAAAGGAAGAAATCATTGGAAATGGACTTGACAGATCTGCCCATCCCTAGAATCAACTTCTAATTTCCAGAGCAATATATAAACCCAGATGCCAGTTCTGTCCCCATGTCAACTCTGTCAACACTATTACGAGAGCAAGAAAATCCATTAAAAAAAAAAATTACCAACAAAAAGCAGACCCTCAACAGAGCATATGTCTCACACATCCCTAGTTGAATCTTGGTGCTCTTTTCCTAATGGGACAAATATTCCAGGAAATTAGAATGTTATAGATAGCTGGGGTGCAATCTAGAGCATGACTGGTAATATTCAGATCTTATGGTTTAAAGCTGATATTGGAACTAAGCTCTCAGCAGCATTGGAAAATGTACAAGGTATTAACTTAGGTTGATCCATATTGTATCTTCACTTTAGCACTCATCTTTAGCCTGGCAATCATAGAACAGTGTGTAAACTGGCATATTGTGGCCTAAGTATAGGTGACCTGAGTTTTGATAATCTTCCACAGGAAAGATTGCTATTCAATAATTGCTGCTTCATGGTGTAATGAACAACGAATCCATAACCAGCTGATGTATTTCAGGTCAAAGCAGTGAAAAGGAGAAATGAATTGCACTAAAGAGCCTATATATCAGTGCACCTCATTGAGCTGCAAGCTCAATTATTCTACAGTCAAACCCTGTACTGTAAAGGGGTAAGATGTTATTGGTTTCTTTTCCACTGGTTGGAGACTACAAAAATGAACCGAGGGTGAAGCTACAGTGAAGATTTAATGAGCTCTGCTACAACAAATAACATGAGAATGGAATGTATTGCTCTCATGGCTCATCAAAGGCCTGATCAAGCCTATTAGAACAATTGGAAGGACCTCTTTTTTCTTTTCTGAGATTTGTATGAAGTGCTAGGTCAATCAAAAAGAAAAAAAGGAAGGAAGGAAGGAAGGAACAGCTGATAGTCTGAATCGGAGGAACAAGAAATCAATGTTCACTTTCTGCTAAAGCAATGGGTTCTGTTATAAGAGGATTGATATCCATCACCCTTAACTATAAATATACCTGTCTAACCCTTGGCTTGCTCCCATTTAGTTTCTGCCAGTAATGGAGACTTTATTCACCCACTCTCGCTTGCTGAGCTGAGCTTCGGTTTGGCCTCCAGCTTTGAAAGTACAGAGGAATCCATTTGGTTTTGTAGTGACCAAGCTATTAACTGTTGAGTTGAAACATATTGTGTTAATTCTGCCAATGCTTGATAGAGGGTCTGTTGCAATGGCATGAACTCATTTTGGTTGCAAAGAAACAGGCTAAGTGTAAATGAAGGGCATGGGAACTGATTTCCCATCATAGTAATCAATCCCCACATTGGAAGTGTTCTATTTCTCACTCCCGAAGTATAGCATTAGGATATGGAAATGCAGCCTGCAGCCACCTGACTGAAATTGAGTGACTCACTTCAAGTTAATTCAGAAAGCTCCAGCTAACATTATGGAGAGCCAGTTTCTGCAATGGTGAGTCTAAATCAAAATTCAAGTCCTGGGAAATATATAGAACACACATATTTTGCAATGAAATGCCTTTCATCCTGTTCATTCAGCCAGTCAGAAGTAATATAATCTAATGTTATCAGGATACATGTGGAGGCTGATTCCTTCATATCATACTGGGACCCTGCTACTGAGGCCCACAGCTTAAATCATCATCATATTGTTATGAATACCACTCAAGAAATTGTTTTCTTTTCGATGACGAGGGGCCGAAACACCCACGCCGCAAATGGATTCATCAGCGCATTTAACGTTAATGCATCTTGTTGCAGATTTTAAATGTGAATATTTAATTGGATTTTAATTACCCTCTTTAAAGGTGTTTGGGTTCAGATGATATAGTCGTAAAGTTGCTGTAAAGATTTCGGGGGGGGGGGGCTCAGTCCAGACAAAATGATATTTCGCTTAGATATTTCATGAACCTTATCAAAATTATTTGAGCTTCTTTGAGCGTTTTGCCAGGGGAGGCTAGGCGACTCCTCTGTCAGTGGGGCTCTTTATCCATTGCAGCTTTTATTCTGAGCTTTATAGGAGCTACCCATGGTGCTCCATGGTAGTGGATCTATTTTGGGGATGGAGTATAGCTTCAGGAGTAGTGGTACTGTCAGGAAGGGACTTTGGAAATGACTCCTCTTTTTTATTACATGTTACTGGGGAAGAGAGGAGTAGGAGATGCAAGGCTGTTGTTACTGATCACAGCCATGCATCTCGTAAAATGTAGTTTTTACTTTTGTATCCTACTTTTGTATCCTACTTTGGTAGCCTTTACCCCTGAGTAAATATACTTAGAATCAGATTAAAATGCCATGAACTGGAATTTTGAAACTGCCAAGCAATGTTATCAGCCAAAACAATTTGTCTCTTAAGGAAAATTGTTTTTGTTTCCAAAATAAAAAGAGGCAGCGTGTCGTAGTGCTTAGAGTGTTGAAGTGGGACTCGGAGATCTGGGTTCTAGTCCCCGCTCAGCCATGAAACTCACTGGGTGACTTTGGGCCAGTCACTGACTCTCAGCCTAACCTACCTCACAGGGTTGTTGCGAAGATAAAATGGAGAGGATGGCTATGAAAGCTGCCTTGGGTTCCTTGCAAGAGGGAAAAAGGAGGATATAAATGTCATAATCAATAACCTGAAAATATTGTGCCTCCAGCATGCCTACATAGACCCATTTGATTATTATTTTTTATAATAGCCATTCAGGGTATAGAACTGATGAGCTAGTCAGGTATGTAACTGCTCCTGCAGAACAACAAAATGTGGTCTGAAATGTGAAGGGGCAGGTGACGTTTCCACTGCACTCCCTAAATGGCACAGATGTTGAGCTATATGAAAAGAGAGAATCAAGATAAACTCAAAGATATTTGACAAGGCTTCCTTGACCACTGACCACTTTGGAGTTTGAGAGGATGTGCAGGTTTTTGCTTACCAGAAACTCCCCCCCCTTTTTTTCCCACTCCACTCTTATTTGTTTGCTAATTTTGTTAATGGCACCTTATATGGTTTGGACATCACTGGGGCTGTGGATACTGAAAGGATGCAAAAGAAGAATAAGAATGAGGGTGAGGATGAAGATGGAGGAGGAGGAGGAGGAGGAGGAGGAGGAGAGGAGGAGGAGGAGGAGGAGGAGGAGGAGAAGAGAAGAAGAGAAGAAGAAGAAGAAGAAGAAGAAGAAGAAGAAGAAGAAGAAGAAGAAGAAGAAGAAGAAGAAGAAGAAATTCTACACCATTTTGATATACCTGGGAAATTCAATGAAGACACGTTGGCTTTCAGCCTTGAGAGCAAAAAGAAAAAGAAGTCACACAGTGCAATCAATTATGGTAATATGGAACGACAGGCTTAACAGAATAACCTGGCTTTTATCAGTTTGAGTTAAAGTCTTAATGTTATTTAAATGCAGAAGTCTATTTCCCCCTTCTTTGTACACTTACTTAATTCCAGTTCATGGCCAATGGAACAAGCTGTCAAAGGGGATTGTGTAGTTGTCATAATCAGAGATACTGAAGGCTGAGCATGAACATTCTTTGTTGAAGAGAGTTCAGAAATAATTAAATTCATTCTACCTTGATGGAAGGTAATAGTCTAGAGATAAGGCTCAAGATGCTTTTTCCAGTCCGAAAGATTTAAAAAAAAACATTAATGTCAATAGCAAACAATGAACACCTCTTTTGCTTGTGTTATCATTTGTGTCTTGAAAATTAAGGGGGGAAATGTTAATTGTGAAAGTATGAAACGCATAATTTGTAGAGGTCTGAAAAAATATATTAAGTATTTTCATATGCTTTTATCATGGATCCCATGAACTGGTTGTGATTTTCTATTTGTCTGTTTTTTTAACAATCATTTCACACACACACACACACACATTGTCTGTGTATATTTCCCTAAAATATATCAGCTACCCTTTGCTTCCATCTTTCTCTTGTGCAACATTTGAATAAAGGAAGGAGTTGGGACCAAACTAGATGTCATGATACACGTGCAACAACTCCCATGTACATCTTGGCAAAAAAAGAGAGGGAAAACATCACCAAAGGACAGAGATTTGCATGAATTTTGCATATGCTGATTTATATGTATACATCCGTGGTGTTGAACCTGAGGGCCAAATCTGGAGGTTCCCAGAAGACCACGCCACCTTCTCCACCAATCATTTGGTGATTCCTCAGGTTTTCAGTTTTTCTCCCATTCTAGAATGTTGATATGCCTTATGCTTAATCTTTTGTGTCGGCATGAATAAGACCCTCTGAATAACTAAAGGCCGCCTGAATAACTAAGGATACATGTCCTCATTTCAATGGCCCAAACCATTAATTGTCAACAACAGCACTAAAAAACAAACAAACACCTACTTCTACATGATGAAGTCAGAAGTCCATGTCTGTATATATTTAGCCCAGTGCTGATTGGCTTAATGGTTTACCTTAGTTTGTAAATAATTACTCTGAGGCAGTCATTTAAAAAAAATATTTTGAAGGGGTAATGGCCTTCTGTGCATCACTTAGGGTGCAATCCTATAGGGATGGCCATAAGCCCCCAAATTCAGAGGCTTAAGATCATTCAGTGCAGAGCAGGAGGAGTGGCAGACGTGATCTCCACCTCCCCACCTCCCACCTTGCATTTTCCACTAGACAGGCTTTTTTGCCCATCTAGATGGAACATCTCAGAAGCGGAGGGAAGGAAGCTGGAGACATGTCGGGATAGCTCCTATCCTGGCCTCCCCAGTCTCCTCCCTTCCCTGCCCCCTGAAAATGCTTTCCCAGCCTCGGAGAGCAGCCAGCATGGTTCTTTCCACACCAGCTGCAAGGGGGAGTTGGGTCGGAGCTCTGATGCCCAGTTCCGAGGTCAGAGCACTGTCTCTGATCTCAGATCTGGGAATCCAAACTCTCCTATGGCCCTGATCTCTCCTATGGCCCCTAGAGATGCTGTCTAGGAGTCACAGGATTGCTCCCTTAGCAAATTAAATGTCACTGTGAGCAGCTGTGGCGTAGTGGTGAGGGTGTTGGACTGGGACTCAGGAGATCCGGGTTCTAGTCCCCGCTCGGCCATGAAACTCACTGGGTGACTTTGGGCCAGTCACTGACTCTCAGCCTAACCTACCTCACAGGGTTGTTGTGAGGATAAAATGGAGAGGAGGATGATTATGTAAGCCGCCTTGGGTTCCTTGCAGGAAAAAAGGCGGGGTATAAATATAATAAATAAAATAAAAATAAAATATTCCTGTTGGCGCTTCTGTTGATGGACGATGCCAAGGCCCCTGCTCTCCCTTCTTACATTTTGTTATCTTTAAACCAGTCTTGGACAGGACAGTCCTTCAAAGAAAGGACATCTTCAAACAGGATTGTCCTCTGGCAGCCCTTCAAATAGAGGACAGTCCTAAGGTAGGAGATATGTGTCTTTGGTTCCTTCCCTACTCTGTGTGATAGAACTTACCCATGTCCCATACCACTATCTTCTGTATTTTCCCACTGCTGACTCACATAATTGGCTCTTATAAGATGGGATGGGGAAAATGCAACATGTCATGATGTAGGTACATGGGTTAGTTGTTCCATTTGTTCCATTTGTTACGAGGAGAAGAAACTAAAGACACACGGCTGGTATTTCAATCGCAGCTGCATACTTATTGCAATGTCTAGCTTGGCTCTAAATCTGAGTCAGGGTTTAGAGCTAGATCTTCTGTCCACTGAATATAATTTCACTGTGGAGGAATAATAAAGAGAGCATCCCTGAATGTGTGCGGTGTACTTTGCTCTTGCTGCTGAGTATCTGTTATCACAGCTCCCACATATCTGGTATTTAGAAGCTAGGCTTCGAGAAGGGAGGGTCTATAGCTCAGCAGCAGAGCACATGCTTTGAATGGAAAGCATCCCAGGTTCAGTCCCTGGCATCTCCACGTTGGGCTGGGAAACAGTGGCACCATCAGGACCGGACCACAGGCTGCAGGACCAGGGTCCCATGGTCCAGGGAGGGCCCCCAAACAATCCCCTTACAGGTGGTAGTGGCAGTGGCTCCTCCAGTGGTGATGGCTTCTCAGGCATCAGCACGGGCATTTATTTATTTACTTATTTATTTTGTGGCATGAGGTAGTTAATATATTTTTTCATTTAAATTTTCAGATACATCTTAGATTATATGTTGATGCTGAATTGACAGTGCACTCCTATATAAGTCTATTGAGAATTAAGCTCCATTGAGTTCAATGGGAATTACTCCCTTGCTGAAAGCCTGTACTTACTCAACTGGGCTCACTTCTGCGTAGACATGTATAGAATTGTGGTGTATATGTAGCAACTAACATATTACCTGCCAGCATATTATTTTTGTTTTCTTTACACATTTTTTTTTGTTCAGATGATTTACTAATACCCCTTCTGGCATACATATAAGAGCATCTCGTGTAATTTTTCCAGTTGTTTCCAAAACATTCACAAGATATGCACTTATATGTAAATCACAGGTAATATCACTAAATGTTCTGAAAAGATATGTAAGAACAGAAAATAAGATACTTGTGTGGGTGATTGATCGATTGATTGATTATATTTATATTCTGCCTTTTCCTCCAAAGAGACCAAGGCAGCATACATGCTCCTCCTCCTCCTCCTCCTCCTCCTCCTCCTCCTCCTCGTCTCCATTTCATCCTAAAAGCAATCCGGTGAGGTAGGTTAGACTGCGAGTCAGTAAGTGGCCCTAAGTCACCGAGTGAGCTTCATGGCCAAGTGGGGACTTGAACCCAGATCTCCCCAGTCTCAATCCAACACTCTAACCACTACACCACACTGGATTTCTTGATGGCATATGGTACTATTGGAATATTATTATTATTATTATTATTATTATTATTATTATTATTATTATTATTATTAATCTCCTCATTGTGCTACCTTTATGTGTTTCCCAAATCTTTTGCCTGTATAACATGCAGAACACTTTTCATTCTGTTTGCACCCAGAAGAGTGGTGAGTTCATGTGCCTGTTTGTTACAAAAGCTTTGGGCACTTTATTTTTATTTATTTTTATTTATTTATTATATTTATACCCCACCATTTTTCCTTCCAGGAACCCAAGGCGGCTTACAGAATCCTACTCCTCTCCATTTTATCCTCACAACAACCCTGTGAGGTAGGTCAGGCTGAGAGTCCGTGACTGGCCCAAAGTCACCCAGTGAACTTCATGGCAGAGTGGGGACTAGAACCCGGATCTCCTGAGTCCCAGTCCAACACTCTAACTGCTACGGGGGGGGGGGGGATTTGTTCTGTCTTAGACAGCAAAATATCTTGGACCTGTCCTGCCTTTTATCTATTTTTCCTGAGTTGTGGTGTGTTCCTCATCCCACTTGCACCTAGCAGGGCTTCCCAGCTACGAAGCAATTGTATGCTTGGCACATAAATATGTATATTTATGTAAGTGCAAAATGGAGATGTAATACTACAGACGTTATGGAATAGAGATTCCACACCTCATTGTTAAATCTCTATTAACATCTTGAAAACATGTGTGCCCCCCCCCGCCTTTATGAGTGAAAGTATAGGCAAACATTTCACCATACCCTTGATTAAGATATAGTAGGATTGCCAGGGGCCAGATTAAAATGGCTTTGGAAGCTGCAACTGGCCCCTGGGTTGCTAGTTGACCTCCCTTTTATGGACTATCCCTTGCTTCCTTCTCAGCTATTCATTATGCAAACCCCATTAAAGTCTGTTCAAAGTCTTCCATTCAGCAGCCCCTTTATAGATTTCATTTTGTAACTGCAGTGAAATTAGTGAATCACAATTATGTACTTTCATATGAATAATTCATCTAAAAAAGGGCCCTGTAAAATGAAAGTAGATAATATGATAATAGTTTTTCTATAGATGGGGTAATGCACCTGCCCATTAGTTACAACAAGAACAGTGACAAGGCCCATTAATTATTTCAGAAAAACAGCTCTCGGCTCAGATCTTAACTAATGCAGTACCAGTAATGGTAGGCCAAACCACGCCTTAGCCTCCGCATAAAGTGAAACTGGTAGAATCAAAATGAGCTCTGCTTATTTTTTCCCCCTCTCTCTGGTTGCTGCTGAATTATGCTCCTTTCCCAATTGAAAGGACTCTAATGGAGACAATTTATTCTGTTTAAGACAAACTTTTGAGTACTGTACATGCAAGGCACTTTTGTTTTTATTGTTAAAAGGACACCACCGCCAGCACCACCTCCTTCTCCTCATTCTCACTCAGCTTTCAAGCACTCAGTAGTACTGGAAAGCCCCAAGGCAGGAAGTTCTGGCTAAGTCTTACAGGCGGCTTTTCAGAGCTGCACAAGCAGCAGCCAGGGAGGCTGCAAAGCATAGGAGAACTGGACCTAAGTTGAAAAAGAACTTAGCACACAAACCTCAGCCACCTCTTTACAGTAAGGTAGATTTCATAGATTTCATAGATCTATAGAGTTGGAAGGAGCCTACAAGGCCATCGAGTCCAACCGCCCTGCTCAATCCAGGAAACTAGAGGAGGGGGTCTCCCATCCAAGTAATAACCAGGCCTGACCCTGCTTAGCTTAAGTCCTTAAGCACTGCACACTAAGAAATGTCTCAGAAATCCTCACTGTCTCTATGAAGGAAGCAGAAAAAGAATTGCCGCTTAATCAGGGAAGCAAAGAGGTTGCAAAAGGATTCAACGCAGCACGAATTGTACTATTGGAACTGGGCTGTAGCATACAAGGGTACCATGGTCAGGTCAGTTTATTCTACTAAACAGCCCCTATGTGGTAGAGGTGATCTTCGAATGGCAGAGAAGCCTCAGAAATGTCAACGTTATAGCACTTGAAATAAGCTGACCCATCTCTGTGTTGTTTTCTCTACCCTCACTAGATTTCTTCCTCTCCTGGAAACAAGGTTTGAGTTTATTTATGTAGACAGCAAAAAGAATTTTAAAAGCCTGTTTAGAGTTGCCCAGGAAATAAACATTGTGCGGAGAACCCTACAGAGAGAAGGAAATGTTCTAGTTAGAATTTCAGGGAGGGGAGGGGGGGAAGTACAATGTCAAACCACGATTAATAAACCTTGTGAAAATATAAAGAGACTTTGGACAGCTTACAGAAACAAACAAACAAACAACTAGGAAATCAAAGCGCTATATATATATCAAATAATCCTTTCATGGAACTTGTGTGTGTTTTCCAACAGCTATAATTAATATTTTGCTCCTGAAGTGCTTATCCTTGAGGCTTTGCTATGGGTTTTCCTCCTCCACATTGTTCTTACTCTTATTCTGCTCAAGCTTGTTCAGTTTGGCTTAAAAAGGAAAGCACTGCCAAGGTTTCTTTTGTTTCTGCTGATGATATAACCCGTGTGTGGCGTTAAAAATGCATCTGTGGGAACAAGGGACAATGGAATGAATGGAAGGCACATTCTATTGAGAGAAACCAAGGCTAACAGCAGCACTCAGGATCCTCAAGTAGCTGCCAGGGCCCAAGTAGGGTCCACCAGCGCTACCAGTGCCAGTTCCAGCTTTTTGAGGGCCCTTGGGCAAGGGAACCTCAATGGACCCCCTTCCTCAGAGAGTCCCCCTGCTCCACACCATTGTCACTAGCTGATATTGCTCCTCCTCCTCTTTCTCATCATTGTTACCACTTGCTTGCTTGACAGGCGAAGAATCCTGTGAGCAAGCAGGCAGTGGCATCTACTGATCCTCCTTCTCACCACCACCACCGTTGCCTGGGCCAGAGTGAGAGGCCTGGTTGGAATGGTGAAGAGGAGGAGCAACTCCAGGGGGCTCTTTTCAGTGGTCTCCTGTGGAGGTGTAGGCCCTTGCCAGGTGCCCAACTATGCCCGTTCTTGACACTGGCCCTGAGTGCTACCATTTTGTCCAGCTACCCAGACTCTTGGCTTCAGGCTTATGGTGGCAGCTGGGAATCCACCAGCCATTTTGAGTTTCCCAAAATGCCATGGAACCCCCAATGTAGCATCACTCTAGAGCAGTGTTCTCCAACCTTGGGTCCCCAGATGTTTTTGGCCTACAAATCCCAGCATGCCCCAGCCGGCTATGCTGGCTGGGGCATGCTGAGAGTTGTAGGCCAAAAACATCTGGGGACCCAAGGTTGGAGAACACTGCTCTAGAGCATTGTGGGGATATCAAAATAGTGAGTGGCTTCCCAGACCCAGCCACTTTTGCCAGCCCAGGACCAGTAAGCTCACAGCTAGAGGGGACGCAGATGGATGGGCAAGGAAGCAGGTGGATGGTGTGGCAGAAGAGCCCACTTCAGTTCACTTTGCTAGGGGCCCTCCAACCTGGAGCCAGCCCTGAAAGTAAGTGTGTAGTAAGCAAAGTAGAAAGCCAGAAAGTCCTTAGTTCAATCCTATCACAGCTGACAGCAGGAAAGCAAGCAGACAAAGAAAATCTGAAAGCAAGGAGAATTCCAATAGGTGAATGGGGTAAATTTATTAATGCCAGGGCCATAAATCCTGAAGGGGTTTTTTTTTAAAAGAAAAAAAGAAAGAAAATGTTTTTTTTATTGAATTTCTCTGTGTAATACAATATCAACGACAAGTACAATAAACCCTAAAAAAAATACAAACAAAAAACATGTTCCCTTTTGAGCAAATAGCTCTCCATCAGCAGACTGTTAAAAATACATAAAATTAGCAACAGGCTATTATATGTACTTCAAATGGTACTTTCTTTATGTAAACTCAGAAAATGAACAATAGGCAATGCTTCATGTAATAAAACATGAATTAAAAACCAATAATTTTGAAAAGCAAATATTAGATATTCAAAACAAAACTCCAGACTATAGCAGATTTAATTTTAGTCCCCAGAAAGCATTTTTTTTTAAAAAAAAAACTTTTATCAGACTCACAGTTCAATCCCGTATGTATCTCCTCAGAAGTAAGCCTCATCATGTTCAGTGGAACTTACTCCCAGGTACGTGTGACAGGACTGCAGCCTTATGCGGCAGGAGATTCACCACTTCCCAGGTTCTGCCAGTGCCCCGTGGCCATGGCAGTTTCCCCCCCAGTTTGTTCTTTAAAAAAAAAAAAAAGCATAGTTCTTCCTTTTTAATTGAAAACAATGGAAGGGATATTAATCTTAATGTGGCAACTTGTAAATCTCCAAAAATGAAGACATGCATCACCAAAAAAAAAAGGACAAAAGAGGCTACCAATTTGCATAACATTTGCATATTCTAATTTATAGGTATAGATGAAAATGTCAAAATCATTATTATAATTTAAATAGAAATACAATACATTTCATAGAGTGGAAGCCTGTGACCAGGTGACCCATGTACTTTGTTCAAGTCTGTTGTCCGGTTGCTGTCTAAGGGCAGCTTCAACGCCCAGCTCTCCCTTGTGGTGGTTCTTGATCTTTAAACCAGACTTGGACTGGACAGGCCTTTGAATAAAGGAGGCCAGAGGACAGTCCTCTGGCAACCCTTCAAATAGAGGGCTGTCCTCTGTAAAAGAGGACACATGGCCACCTTAATTCATCTTCAGCCTGGCATAGTTAAAGTCCCAGTTCAGGGGTGTGTCAGAGGAGCGGGGGGCTTTGTATCCACTGGATCCAAGGCTGCCCATGGTATACCCTGGAATGCCCTGTTTCAGTCCCTACCACCAGAGATACTCCATGCCTGTGGAGCTTTCTGTGGGCATACCAGGGGCCTCTGGGGCAGACATGCCACCCTGCCTCATGTTCAGTGTTGGGTCCAGGTTTTGGAGGATGCTTAGGCAAGACACCCTCGGAGATTCTACCTTCTTACCATTATTGTCACTAGCTACCATTGCTCCTTATCCTCTTTCCCATAATTGCTACAACTTGCTTGCTTGATAGGCAGTGAGCCAGTGACCAAGTAGGTAGTGACATCTACTGCTCCCCCTTCTCACCAGCACCGTTGTCTGGACCAGAGCAAGAGGCAGGTGAACCAGCATGTTGCGATGGGGAAGAGCAGGGAGCAACTCCAGGGTTCTCTTGTCAGTGGGCCCTGCTGGGGCGTGGACCCTTGGCAGGTGCCCAGGCATGCTTACGCTTGACACTGGCCCTGCCCATGCTGCCCCATCCTGACCCTCTTCAGCAAGCCTTCAGCAGGGGTTATGATTGCTCTGAAAACTTATATTCAAACCTCAAGGCCCTAGAAACCAAACTAGTTCAATAAACACACGTCTTAACTCACATAACTTTACCTAAACAACAACAATAGAAAGCATAAAAATGAATTGCTTATTATATTATCCATTGTTTGTCTACACCAAAAGAGGCAAACAACCATTTCCACCCCATCTGCACTAGAGGGACAATAGTAGTAATCTATGTCACCGGACTGTTGTAAGGATTATCAAAATAAACCAATAGATATTTACTTGGAAGTAAAATCTCCACTGTGTACATGGAATTGCAAATTATGTCTGTGCTGGACTGTTGCCTTCATTTTTAGTAATTAATCCTGGATGTATGCATGATAATGGTGTTAGGGTGAACCTCTTTGTTTTGACAGGAGAGAACAGGCTGAAGCAGCAGCAGCAGCTATAAGAGAATGCAGTCAAGTGAGAGGCGTTAGCAACACCCTCTCCTTCCTTGAGAATGGCATGCATTTGGTTATAGACACTATTAACGTGCTTTAATTACCAATTTGGTAGATTTAAAGGCAACTATAACTGTTCTTACAATCCGCCTCTTCATTGATGTGCTGGTTTCATATTGGCCTATTTTAGAAAGAGCCCACTCTTCCTTTTGAAATGGTTTGCTTTACTGGGAAACTGTAACAGAAAATGTTAATCACTTTGAAAGCCCACTGATTTCAGTGGGAGAGACTTTATGCAGATGCTTAACTCAAGTAATATCTTTGGACATTACCTGAATAGTGTAGCCCAATCTGTGTGATACAAGGTGATCAGTCCCAATCAGACCTGGGATCGATCTATCTATCTATTTATTTGTATCCCACCTTTTTCCCAACACTGGGACCCAAGGTGGCTCACAACCTTTAAAACTCATACAATTAAAACAGAAATAGAAAAATACAAAAGTTGAAAATAGAATTAAATCATCAATAATATATATATATATATATATATCATCATCATCAGGCGATCACTCGTGACCGAGTAAGATTGTCTTCCGGGATAACAGGAGGAAATTCTAAAGAAGATTGTGTAGACTCTAGCGATGGGTCCGTAAGTGACTGTGGAGGCCAATTCTAGATCCACACAGCTTCCCACAGTGAGGACACAGGTTACCAGATAGAAGATGGTCCTGTAAAGGATTCATTTGACGTGCTTTTCGCTTAGCACGTTTCTCCCTTTCACCTTTCACTCGGGCTTCTTCAAAGTCCATGGAACCTTTGTGAAAGGCCAACCTCCAGTTAGATCGTTCATGGGCCAGAGCTTCCCAGTTTTCGATGTTTATATTGCATTTTTTTAGATTAGCCTTATGAACATCTTTAAACCTCTTATATTGACCACCGATATTCCGCTTTCCATCCTTGAGTTGGGAGTAAAGTAACTGCTTTGGGAGACAGCAGTCAGGCACTCGAACAACATGACCGGTCCACTGAAGTTGGCGTTGAAGGATCATTTTTTCAATGCTAGTAGTCTTTGCTTCTTCCAGTACACTGACATTTGTTCGCCTATCTTCCCAAGTAATTTGCAGGATTTTCCGGAGGCAACGTTGATGAAACCTTTCAAGGAGGTGGAAGTGACGTTTATAGATAGTCCATGTTCCTTCTACCTCCTTGAATATATATATATATATATATATAGCATTAAAAACATAGCATAGGATCTAGAAAGAGTTGGAGTAATGAAGCTGCACACAAGAGCTCTTCTAACCTTATATTGCTTTATTGATTACACCAGTAGCATATATAGAATTTGCACTTCAAAATTATAGATATCAGATATAAATGGAATTTGGTCCCTGTCCAATTGTACTCACCACTCACTACAATGGGAGACCAACCCTACTCAGTGGGACTTTGCTCCAGAGACGATGTGTTGAGAACTCCATCTGGGACTATTCCTAGGCCCACTTTCTATCCATTAGTTCACAGTCACTGCATTACCTCACACATCTTTAGATGTTGACCCACAAATCAGAAGACTGTCTTATTGCTGATGGTGCAGTGACACTGGGTGAGCTGACCACAAGTCTACTTGTTATTCCACAGGATGTCACAATGGCTGTTTCTCAAGCTGTTGTGCTGCAGGATGTTGTAACTGCTCATACGATAGTTGCTGACTTCAAGCTGTAAGGGCCTCTTCACCCAGTTTCTAGAAGCACTTCTAGCACGATTTCTGAGACCCCTCATACTCCATAGCTCACGGCCTTGCTGAAACCCACCATCAATCATACTACGGGAACCCATTTGCCTAAAATCCGATACTTACTATGAATACAGAAATGCTGATACATACATGAAAACACATAAAATGTGACACACAAAATGCAATGCCTAGTCACAATCACACGGTTCCTTTATTTGCATTGGCCACAGGCCTTAGCATTTGAAATACAATACACAGAGATAAAAAACAAAGTTATACTTGACTAAAATTACCTTAGTTACGTTCTAAATTTTACATTAGATAAAAATACCATGATTAGTACATAAATGAAATAAATAAAAAACAGATAAACTTCTGCTCAGTCAAAAAACTGTAATTAGGACTCTGATAAAATGATAGATCTTATTTTAATAGCACTTGCTAAAAAATTTGCAGTTTTTGCTGTGACCTGTTTATTTTGATCTGCAAGAAGAAAAGACACGGAAGCAATAACTGACCGCCCTGGAATAGATAACAGTAGTGGAGTAATCACCTCTTTCCTTAGATCTTTATAAAAAGTACAAAATAATAATTCATGAGCTACTGTTTCAATACTGCCATCTCCGCATGGGCATAAGCGATTCTCCAATGGAATTCTTTTGAAACGGGCCTCAAGTACAGCTGATGGCACTATATTCAATCTTGCGTAAGTGAAAAGCTCATCTGTACTTTACAACTGTTAAATTTTGCAAATAAGATGCCAATGTGTCGAAAAGCCTAGATGGAAAATAGTCATAACAGGGACAGAATTTTCTTATAGTGGCTAAATTATTTGGCCATTCAATATCATGTAAGCGCTGTCTAATTAAGTCTTTTGCTTTGGTGAATCCTAACATTAATAGATGCTGTGATGATAAAACAGAGGAATTAAGCTTTGAGATAGTGCTCCTCATGGAAGCACTCTCATGGGAGTCCTGCAAGACCAAGGGGAGTAAACCAGTAGGAGTTAAGTTCAACTGAAGCCAATAATTAAGTGTCCTGCCCCAGGCCTGTAGATAATAGAGGGAAGATTAGCCTCCAAACGCCTAGTCTCACATTAGCCATGTTGAAGAAGTGAGCTAATTACTTGAGATTAATTTCCAATGAACTCAAGATAGGTTAGCTTAAAAGTGAACATGCATAGGATCAGGCTAAACATTTAGTTTTTGGGTAAGTTCCAGCAAAAGAGTCACATTGATTTCTATTGGATACACTGAATATATTAAAACACATGCTTGACTCAGTGGGATGTAAAAGCATTGAGGTTTGAGTGAATCATGACTGGAAAACCTAATGTGCAGCTTGTTTCTGTGCATGTTTGCTGCAAGTAAGCCCCCCCACCCCGTGTTCATTGGGACTTACTCCCAGGTAGCATGCAGAGGAGTCCACACTTTATTAGCATACTTCAGGAGTCAGCAACTTGTAGCCTTCCAGATGTTTTGGCCTACAGCTCCCATCAACCCATACTATTGACTATGCAGGCTAGGACTAGGGATGTGCGCGCAGTTCAATTGGGGGGGTGGAGGTCCAGCGAACTCGCTGGGCTTGACCCCCCCCCCCGAGCTTTGCTCGCGCCCTACCTTTCCCCCGGCTTGACTCACATTTTCACAAGCTGAGCCAGGGAAGCGACTTCTGGTTTCTGGCACTACGTTGTTTACATAGAAAATGGCATAAGATACGTTAAAAATTGCCATGATTTGCGTAATTTGCACAAATAATGGACTCTGCGTAATTTGCGCAAATCATGGTGTAATTTGCACAAATCATGGCCATTTTTAACGTATCATGCCATTTTCTATGTAAACAATGTAGAGCCGGGGACTCGGAAGTCCGGCGAGCACCTCAGCTGGCGCTCGACTCAGTTCAGGCACTGTGAGTTGAGTGCTGGGCGGATCAAACCCCCCCCCAGCTAGGACTGATGGGAGTTGTATGCCAAAACCTCTGGAGGGCCATAGGTTGCCTACCCCTGGCTTATTTGTTCAGCATGACTGTTCAGCAAATGAATTAAGCTAAACTATGCAATTGCTGATCAACATACCAGTCGTATCTAATTAGTGATACAATGGCGGTTTCTCAAGCTGTTGTGCTACAGGATGTTGTAACTGCTCATACGATAGTTGCTGACTTCAAGCTGTAAGGGCCTCTTCACCCAGTTTCTAGAAGCACTTCTAGCACGATTTCTGAGACCCCCTCATACTCCATAGCTCACAGCCTTGCTGAAACCCACCATCAATCATACTACGGGAACCCATTTGCCTAAAATCCGATACTTACTATGAATACAGAAATGCTGATACATACATGAAAACACATAAAATGTGGCACACAAAATGCAATGCCTAGTCACAATCACACGGTTCCTTTATTTGCATTGGCCACAGGCCTTAGCATTTGAAATACAATACACAGAGATAAAAAACAAAGTTATACTTGACTAAAATTACCTTAGTTACGTTCTAAATTTATTTACGTCGTAGATTTATTTATTTTTTAAGTTTGGCCATAATACAGTTCTGATTTTTCAATCCAAGGGATCACTTGTAATGAGGAGTTGAAAATGGGAGAGAATGATGTGATTATCATCATGGCCATAAGCCCCCTTCACACATGCATCATGTGAAGGAGAATCAGTGGGACTGTGGGGTTGTTCCTCTGAGCTCAGCCCTGAGATACTGTGGCCCTCGGTAACCCAAACCCCAACATCCACCCATTCGGCATGGGTGTCTGCAAGTGAAAGCCTATGCACATAGAAGTCTATGCACATAGTCTTTCCCCTGCATACATCCACACCTAGGGCATGGGCAACATTGGGGTGGGGGAGGCAACGGCACTGCATCGCTTCAGGGACAAGGTCAGAGGCACCACCGGACAACTCCATTCTATGTGTGATTCCTTTTCCTACAATGCACATGTGAAAGGGGTTAGAGTATGGCTATATTCTTCTTCAGTCTGCAACATTAAAAGTTGCTAACTTTTTGTTCAGTTACAGCTTTGAAAGCATAAGCTATATCTTTTTGACCTTCTGGTCAAACTGCTGATAATTATTTTACTCCATGAGGCTGTATTAAAAGGTTACTCTCGGAAATGTCAAAAATCAATGGCACTATTGACCCCAAGGGGGGGGGGAGATTATAACCTTGATCTCTACTGTAACTAATCCTCCTTCCAACGAATCTGGATGACATTTGCCAGAGTCTTGAATAGGAGCCAGATGAAGCCCCTTGAATATGATTATCACGAATGGAAGGGGGGGATATCTGTCATCAGGTGTCCAATACCTTAGATTAAGTGTCCTTGCATACTGGAAAGCACATAGCTGATTCATCATACAGAGCTCATATTCGTAGCACAGAAATGTACATTTTCAAAAATAAAAATAAAAAAATCATCTCTATTAACAGAGAAATATACTTTGCAGATCAGGGGGAAATGGTGCTACCTTTTTAAAGGGCAGCAAAGGTTATAACCATTTACTAAAACCCAACGGCTATGGTGAGATGCTATGCAATTAATGAACATAACCTCCAACTCAGCGCCATAGTCACAGGATGCACGTGGGGACCTGCATTGTCAAGTTTACTCCAGTCCTGCATCCCAGAATTTTTAGCTTTAATTTTTTGAAAACGTAAGATTCTACCCCTTTTACTTGTGAAGATATAACAGAAAGCAGGTGGACAATATTCTGTTCAGTTGCTCATTACAGAAGTAAGCCTGATCCCATCTTCATGTGTTCTGGCCAATAAGGACAAAAGTACTGGGAAGATTGACAAACACTGGCCTTTATTTTTTTCCACATGTACATTTTATACTCCCTTGGCTCAGGGATTATACTTCATTAATTGTGCACATTCTGATTTACATAAGAAGAGCCATGCTGGATCAGAACAAGGGTCCATCTAGTCCAGCATTCTGTTCACACAGTGGCCAAACAGCTGCCCCATGAGAAACCCACAAGCAGAACATGAGTGCAACAGCACCCTCCTGCCCATGTTCTGGTGTACAGAGGCATACTGCCTGGAGGTAGCGCATAGCGATCATGACTGGTAGCCAGTCTTTTTCAGCAACCTAATTAGAAGGGGAAAGCTTTTGTTGGTGTTTCTATTGTTAGACAACTAGGAGTCAGAAAACCCTTGCCAATCTACTGCAAATCACAGAGATCATCCAGTAGGCCCCAATCTACTTGCTGCCCACCCCTGCTATAAAGCACTGAACAGCCAAAACAACGTATTTTCATGGGTGGCTAGTAATGCCTACAACCACTTAAACAAATGTGGACAACTGCACTGATTTGGAACAGAAAAGCCTCTCTTATGTCGAGACAGCAACTACATATGCAGTAAATTGTGCCAAAATAGAAATCCTAGTTGAGAATATGAAAAGATGCAGCTCTCCATTAAGCCTGCTGCTGATGTTTTGATGCCTTACAAATCTGCCCACCTGCTAATCATTCCTCTATATTGAGAGTTTATCAAATGCCGTGCATTTTATACTAGACATGTTAATCAATAGTTGACCCCATATACATAAGCTAACGATCAGTTTCTTTCCTGGACCAGAGGCTACTGTCAGGGGTTGGGTTCAGCAGTAGATGGAGAGAATCTAATTAAATGTCAGAAGCACTAATTATGAAATACCATAGCCACAGGTCAAGGGATATGTTTAGTAAAATTGCTCAGATGACTCAGGAGTCACATAATCCATTATACATTGCAGAATGCAGGGGGAAATGGAAAAACTCCCCATGCCACTGGTAAATTTGGAGTGGAAAGAAATAGATTTCTGATCCCTTTATGGTGATCATGTAAAAATGCACAGCACACCATAAATACTTGCCAATCAGACTTCCAGGGGAGGGAGGGACAACAGCCTTGCCCAACTTGGCACTCTCCAGATGTTTTTTTGATTCCCACTCCCATAAGCCCGAGCCAGCATAGCCAAAGGTCAGGGACAATAGGTGTTGTAGTTCAAAACATCTGTAACAAAGCACCAGGTTGGGGAAGGCAGACATAGGACTAGACTACATGGTCGGTGGTTCTGCCTCTATATGTAGTGGAGCAAAAGCTCCTTGGGTTTTCATTCATGATTTTCATTGTTTTTAGTGGGTCTGCTCGAAGCATGACTAGGTCTGGGTGAACCCAAAGTTTTCAGCCCATCAGGCAGGGGTGCTTCTTGGGTTTGGGATTATGGATAGTTCTCTAGAGCCTTTGAACAAAGGAGGCAGAAAATATCCCTTGAGGACCCCTTGTACCATCCCTAGTGAGAGCTTCAGCCTGCATTCCTGAACACACTTACTAGTGAATCAGTTCCACTGTGTTCAGAAGTAACAGTGTTACTGAATAGGCATGCAGACAGCTGCACGTTACATGTCCCGTTAGTCTCACCAGCACTGTCTGTAGGACTGGGTGAGTGAAGCAGTCACTCCTGGTGCCAACTGTAGGGGGCGGTAAGCAGCAGCTATGGCTGGTGCCTGGCCAGCTTTGCCTTTGATTGGGGGCAGCAACTGGATGTCAAGGTCACAGTGTTCCCCACAATGGTGTGGTGTATTTAAATTATAGTTTTATTTCTAAAGTCACACCTATTTATATAAATTAGCATAAAGCAAATTTTATGCAAATTTGTCTCTTGCAGCTGTCCTATGGACCCATGCCCTGAATCTTTTAAGTATGCCCCTGGTTGTCATGTTAAAGAAATTAAAAATAGAAGAAATCAATATCCCAAGAAACTCATGCTTCCTCCCTCCGCCCCATGAACTCATTTCATACTGTTCAGGAACTAACAGCAGTGCTGCGTGCTGAGTGCCAAAACTGTACCTTGCCTAGGCCAACAAAATACCTTGAGACAGCCCAGAGTATGACAGAAGTATAGAGAGAAATTACGCATGTCATGAGCCAATTAGTCTTAATGTTTATGCTATAGTCAGATCCTTAATATTTATTACCAGTGCAGAGGTCAAGGATTCTGGGCTATTATTCCAAATCCCATTTTAAAAAAAATATTTTGCAATTAGAGATCATAGCAGCTGGTAGGCAGGACCATGCCCAATGTATTTATTTAATGTATTTTTAATCATCCTTCCACTCAAAGAGTGCTCAGGGTGATATGTTAAAACCATAAAAACAAGAAAATACAACAATTAAAAAAATGAAAACTAAGGGAATGATACTGTGGCCCCTAGACATTGTCTGAGGGGCCATAGGATAGTTCAGCTTCCCAGCTCCAACCTCAGAGCTAGGAATCAAAGCTCTGGTTCCCTACCCCCCTGCAGTTAGCATGGAAAGAACCGCGTTGGCTGCTCTCCGAGGCTGGTAAAGTGACTTTGGAGAGGGGTAAAAGGAGGCAGAGGAGACTGGGGAGCCCAGGATATGAGGTATGCTGAAGCTGCTCCAGCCTCTTTTCCTCCCCTTCTGAAATGCCATTGCCAGATCGTCGGAAATGGCCACTGCCTCTGCTGTTCCTCCCACTCTGCATTGAATGAGAGTGAGCCTCTGAGTTTGGAGACTCATACACTCATCTCAATAGGAATGCACCCTAAACTGATGAAATACATACATTGCAATAAAACAGGGGAACCTTCTAAAATCAAATTGCCACTAAACATTAAAACCTTGTAAGAACACAAGACCAGTGTTATGTGGTCTATTGAACACACAACAGATTACAGCCTGGGTGCTGTGTTCTGTTTGAAACTATTAGCTGTAGTTTCAGAATACTTTTCAAGGTAGACCCATGTGGAGCATGTTACAGTAAACTAGACATGTGGCCATTAAGGCATGGACTACTGAGGCCAGAGTCACCTCCCCCAGGATAGGATGCAGCTGGCACTCCTGGCCACTACTGACCATTCAGAAGCAGTGCTGGATTGCTGGATCCAAGAGCACGCCTAAACTGCGTGCCTAGTCACAACCCCACCCAGAGCAAGTTGTAATCCTGATCCTGGGCTGGCCTGTTTACTGATCAACAGGACCTCTGTCTTGTCTGGATTGAGCCTCAATTTATTCACCCACATCCAGTCCCTCACTGTGCCCAGACAGCAGTTCAAGACCTCCACAGTCTCGTTGATATCACTTGAAAAAGAGAGATAGAGCATCAGCATACTGATGAGACCCAACCCCAAAACTCCAGTGGCTTCAGGTAAATGTTAAAAAGTGTGGTAAAGAGATCCCCGAGGAACTCTATAGGCCAAAGGGCCAGCCATTTGTACTTCTAATTAATTACACAATTAATTTCTAATAGCGAGTTGCCTATTAGAAAATAAATGCAAAATATACACAATTTATTTCATTTGAGATGCCGCTGTGTTAAAGGAAAGTATCGTTGATCAAATATATGGGTTCCTTGGAAGATACACACTTCCAATGTCCACTAGATTTATAACAGCATTACTGCGAGGCCTATGTTTTTAGTTACATTTGATCTAACAAAGTTGCTCTCAGCCTGGTATGTAATTGCTTAGACAAAGAGAATATTATCTACCAAATGTCTCACACAAACACATCCATCTTCTTCTGTATTATCTTCCCATGCTGTATCATGACATATTTACTCAATACATCAGGATAACGTTCCTGTTTAGCAAGGTGTCATCATTGACCTCAGTGGAATGTCCTGCTCATTTTAATGGGATGGAGAATAATTTTTACATAATGCCGTTATTACTTGTACTTCCCAGCTTCAAAACTGGCTCACAGGATGGTATGCTTATGCCATAAAACATAGCAGCAACCGTTTAATTGCTCTCCTCCAGAAAAACATTACATAGTATTGTTCCATATATAATTCCTACTGCCTAAAGTGACATTGAACAAAATGTTGCAATTTAAAAAGAAAAGAGTGTGCTTTTCTACCTAATAAAATGAAAGAAAGTAAAGGGATTTACATAGCAAGGGAAAGGATTTAACAATACACTGGATTCTTTAAAAATAGAAAAAGAAAAAACATTAATGGAAATATATAGTAACACAACCCTAACACTAATCCCCACAGTCCATTATGTGATCCTCAAGGGGATTGTGACCATCCTCACAGGGAAGGCAGGCATGCTAGGGCCATGATGTATGGTTGCATGTTGCATCCTGACATTGATGTTGGAGATGAGGCATAAGTGGAATGGATAAGATCCTACCAAATTATCTCAACTGTCCTTTTGTGGCACAGCTGCTTCAGCTCCAAAGAAGTCTACAAATGAGTCACAGGGCCCAGGGCCAGCCCAAGACATTTTAATGCTTGAGGCAAAGGACAAAATGGTGCCCACCCTCCCATTCATGTACAAAAGCCAAACAGACTGGCCATTGGATCTTACTTCAACACTGGCAATGGGGCAGCATCCCCCACCACACTTGAGGGCAGCAGGCAGGGTGGTCACTTATGAATACTCCAAAACAAAATAAATGACCACCAGTAGCGTATCCAGTTTATAAATTTTATAGGTTCAAAAATCTTAAATATTAAAAAATATAGATTTAAATGTGTGTGTGTGTGTGTGTGTGTGTGTGTGTGTGAGAGAGAGAGAGAGAGAGAGAGAGAGAGAGAGAGAAATGTTTCAGTATAAAACACCAGCTTGTCACAAATAAGAGCATGCTACAATACCGCTTACAAGCTAAGCCAGAACCAATCAGGAACAGGCCAAACCTCAGTGAAGGAACTTGGATTAACAATCAGCACCTGTGTTCAACAACCAATCAAGCCACATTAATAAACATCATGGCTTGTTTCATCTTTTACACTGATATCAGGTTTCAGCTGATCAATAAACATTGCCTCTTTAACCTTTCTCCTTTGGAGGCTCTGGTCAACTGCTAGCACAGAAATCTTCACTATAGTTGCTCTCCCAGCATGTTTCTCCCTCATATGAAGGTACCAAGGTCCAGCACATGTTTAATTTTGCTGAATATCAGCCAAGTGCTCCTTATATCTCTATAGGAGAGGTCATCCAGTTTCACCAATGTAAAAGGAATTACATTCCAAACACTCCATTTTATAAGTAGCACCCTTAATTGTACACTCCTCCTTACCTTCCAAACAGATAGGCAGAGTCCTTGGTCTCGAGTCATGAGTCGAGTCACGAGTCTTTGGACCCGAGACTCAAGTCCAAGTCTGAGTCCTTGGTCCAAAATGGTGACTCACGAGTCATGAGTCACTCCCAAAGCTGACTCCACGAGTCCCTATTAAAATCATTGGGGGGGTTTCCCAACAAAATAAGGCTATTTCAGATGTGTGGCTTAAATAAATTCTAGGCACAAGTGTGCCTTTTTATTTCAAAACTCTGCAACTGATTTTGGCAAGAACAGACCAGGCAGACAAACCCAAAATAACCAGGCAGGCAGAGGAGTCAGGGAACCCCAAAGCAGGCAGGCAGAGGCCTTTGTCTTGGACAATTCAAACTGTGGAACTGGTTAAGAAGAGACCAGGCAGGCAGAGGAGGCTGGGAACCCCAAACAGGCAGGCAGAGGCAGCCAAACCAAAATGTTTGAAAGGTTACATTTCAGGAAAATGATTTTAAAAAATAAACTTCCTGTACTTCCTAAAAGCTATCCATGTTGCATTTGAGGAACACAATTTTGGAACACGAGTCCTTGGTCTCTCAAGTCCCGAGTCGAGTCTCGAGTCCCATTAAAAATATTGGGACTCGAGTCTGACTGGAGTCAGAGGGGAGACTCAGTCCTGACTCACGAGTCAAGTCCTGGAGTCCGAGTCCCCATCCCTGCAGATAGGGCATTCCCATGTCCAGCATTTGTTGTCATGCAGCCAAGACTTCACAAGATGCTGTTTCAATGTTATTGGGGCAGTACAAACATCATTAGCCTTGATGCTATGGTGATCAAGGATCCTTTGGGCTTCCCATACAAATCTGTCAGTAAAAAATGGGATTTTCAAGACAGGCAGTCCTCTGGTATATCACACACTCCTAACAGCTAGAACTGGTCACCTGTAACCATTACCCTCTGCTACTGAATAACCCAAAAAGAAAGGTATCACCAACAAAATAGAACAAAAGGCACAGATTTGCATAAAATTGGCATATGCATAGATACACACTAATTTAGAAATCATTATTATAATTTAAACAGAAACATGGTACATCTCACCATAGGGTTGTTGTACCCAATGCTATTCCTATTTAGAGTAGAACCATTGAAATAACTGGGACAAGTCAGCCATGATACAACCCACAGTGTGGAAAACTGTGACCAGGTGACCTGTGTGCCTTGCTCAGTCTGCTGTCCAGGTGCTGTTGATGGACAATTCAGTGGCCAGCTCTTCCTTCTGAGGGTTCTTTATCTTTAAACTGGACCTAGACCAGACAGCCCTTCAAGCAGAGGGTGCTTTCAAAAGAGAGGGCAGTTGTCTGGCACCCTTTCAAATAGAGGACTGTCCTCTATAAAAGAGGACACATGGCCACCCCAGCAGCAAGCTAGCTTAGGGGATAAAAGGCAAGCCGCATGGCACACACAGTTCTGTCCTCCCATACCTTCCCACCATTATCCACCACCTGAAGCAGTCATTTCACTCAGCTTAATGGCTGTGCTGTCCCAGCCTAGTGCGGAAGGCAAGGAAAGCAATTGTCTCCCAAAGCCAGTCTTCCCAAGGCGCATGTTAGAAAAGGTACAAATGAAGACTTGGGGAAATGCGCAGATCTGTCTGATAACTTCTCCACTCCGCACATCACTCTCTCTTCCACACTCTTATGCTGACATTCCACTTGCATAGTAGTTTCCTCTAACAGCATACAGCGCGATCTGTGCCTAGGCCTTACTACGTACTGGAACCTGCTCTTGGCTTTTTTCCTAACTTCTTGAACTGCTCAAACTTACAGATTTCTTCAAACCAATACTTTGGATGTTCCCTTAGTGGGTTTTTTAAAGTCTGATTTTATCAGATTTGGGGGCAAATTGGCAAAAACCACCATTTCTGAAGATCTGTAGGTTCTGCATTTTAATTTTATGCCTCATATGTCACTCTGCAACCATAATAAGCATCCTAAAGGATTATCGAAAGTTGATTTTGACTTTGCTAATATATGCATGGGTGGCTCTGTTGTTGCTTTGTTATTCTTGCAATCTACTGTAAGTCACCTTGAGGATCATTTGATTGAAAGGTGGGGCATAAATCTTCAAAATGCATGCATATATATGTACGTACTCACATACCTACCTACATACGTGCAGTACTGTGAATAGCACAGTGAATTGAAGATTCCACCCACGCAAAGTGCCTTGGGTTACCCTCTGAGCACAGCTCCTTCTAAAGCAGAAGAAGAAGGAATTTCCCCACACACACACCTAGAGAAATAGTGACCGTACTGAGTGTACAGGTACAATCAGATAGATTTCTCCATTTAATTCCAAGATGCTCTTACTGAACTGTGAATTCAAAACTCTTTTTAAACCAAGGATCTAGGTGTTTTTACTGAGAATGTTTCCGTTTCATTTTGATAAGAATTTATCAAAATTCACATCCTCTATATTCAGGACAAAAAGAACTTGAGATTTTAAAAAATCGAACGTGGGAGAAACTGAAACTGACAGGTGGCATCAGTGGGTGTGGTTTGTGATGTCTTGGAAAGGGTGGGTGGGGGAGTATATAAGGAGTGGTTGAGTGTTGGTAGTTGGTTAGTGAGTTGAGTTAGTGTGTTATGGGAGAGTGTTTGGAGTGTGAAGAGTTAGGTTAGTTGGATTATTCGTGTCTTGTCTGAGGAGTGAAAGTATTTAGAATTATAGGGACTTAGGTTAATTACAAAGTGTTTGGGGTAGGCAGGTTTAAAGTTATTTTCTGGAACTAAGATTGTGAGAATTAAAATAAACTTATTTTGTTTGCTACCCAAATCCTATGTGTCACCTTGGCGTTATTAACCTGCATTACTTTTAAATGTACACACACACACACACACACCTTTGTACCCACAGTATCATAAATTTAAGCTAGATCCTTAATAACCAGTATTAATATTTTCCCTCATTAGTATGGGAAAGGTTTCATTTGACCCTCCCCTCAGGTTTTTAAGTGTTGATGCTTAGCCTGAGAAGGGTTTATACCCCTGGTCCTAAAGTGGAAGGGACTGTGTCGTCGCATATTTTAAAGTGCTTTGCTCTTTAAAAGCCTGGGTTTGAATTCCTGAGTATTCAACCATGTTAGGCAAATTCATGGAGGATAAGGCTACCAATAAGTTATAACTACTAGCTATATGCTTCCTCCAGTATCAGAGGCAGTATGCCTATGCACACCAGTTGCTGGGAAACATGGGCTGGAAGGTGCTATTTCCTTCACATCCTACTTGCAGGTGGTTGGCCATTGTGTGAACAAAATACTGGACTAGATAGATCTTTGGTCTGATCCAGCATGGCCCTTCTTATGTTCTTGAGCTAAATTAGGGTTGCCACCTCTTTTTTTCTGACAGGCTCCTCCTCTTTAGGTATATCATGGTCCTCTCCTTGCTGGGAATAGCTGTGCCTAATGCATTTGGCTGGTGCAGGTGGGTAAGAATTTCATTTCGGTTCATTTTTGATAAGAATTTACCAAAATACACAAAGTTCTTCATATTCAGGAAAGAAAGAACTTGAGAGTTTTTTTAAAAAAATCTGAATGAAGGAGAAAGCAAAATGTGGGATTTGTCCATCCCTATGAGAACTAAATGATTAGTCAGAAACAAAGGCCACATATAATGAACCCTATATGTTAGTGAGGGGAACACTAAATATGGGCAGTCCTAAGATTACAGCTTAGTTTTGAAGTCTGATTACAAGGTAAGAATGTGAGCATAACTTGGTCAACTATCCACAATTTTCTTTTATGAACAAAATGTTCAGTTCAACTCTTTTTAAATTATGAAAAGATCTGATAAGAGCTAAATGAAAAAGTTTGTTTCACAGCATTGTTTGCATGAGTGAATGGGTAACTCTGCTTTTGTGAGATGGAAACTGCACAAATTGAAAATCTTACTTCACCCGACTTACTCTCCTGCTCTTTTACAGGTCACAGCTTGCTAATCAAACAATTTCATTTTATAATGCCCATTTCCCCCCATAATGCAGCATATGTGTTGGTGGCTGCATTACTACATCTTTGCTATTGAATTAGAACATAATGCCTCATTTACTTCTAAGAGCCCACGCATATACTTAAAAAGCACAGCCTACTGCCGTGAGCAGTATCACCCTTACTTCCCTTGGCTCATAAAGAAAACCAATATCTACACACATAAACATATGTAAGAGTCCTAGCAAGAAGAAGAGAACTATAGCAAGTGTTTGGAAGAGGTGAATCTAGGCAGGGAAATCAGAATGTAAGAAATGAAACACCATGTTTAAAATGATAGATCTTTTCTTCTTTCTTGTTTTATACCTCATGCACATCACAGAGTATGTCATATCCTGGGATAACATAGAGGGTCTCTTTCACATCATCATCATCAATAATAATAATAATAATAATAATAATAATATAATCATCATCATCATCATCATTCATATTCACTTCCTACTTCATGTCACTTCCTACTACAAAAAGCAGTCTCGAAGCAATGTACACACACAAAAGCAGAATTCCATAATTAATATAACAGAGTGGGGGAAAACCAAAATCAATATAAGCCATAATCAGCACAATAATTCAAATAAAAATAAACACCATACAAAAACAAAATCTAAAAATGGGACAATATGAACAGTGTTCATCCACAGTACACAAAATCTACACCACCACTCCGCCACTGCCGCCAGTCTAGAATGGACATCACAAAAGCAGCCCACAACAATTGGGCCATAAGTAACTATTGTCCAAATGCCTGGGAAAATAATTTCCTGGCACCAAAAAGATGACAATGTCAGCACCAGGTGAGCTTCCTTCGCGGGAACATTCTATAAAAATGGATCTATCACAGAAAAGGCCTATTCCTGAACTGCCACCCCCTGAGATTCTCTTGGAGGGGACACACTATAAAAAACCTCTGAAGCTGGGAAGACTCATATGGGGAGAGGAGATCCTTGAAGGTATTGGAGTTCCGAGTTATGTACTACATCGCTTGATGTCTCTATACTCGATTACATTACTCTTGGGCCCAACTCACACACTTATTTATTGACTTGATTTGATGTTTACCCCAGCTATCTACCCAGAAAATGGTGCTCGAGAAATGACTCAGCTTGTCTGAGCGTGGAAAGCTAAGCAGGGTCAAGCCTGGTTGTTACTTGGATGGGAGACCCCTCCTCTAGTTTCCTGCATTGAGCAGGGGGTTGGACTCGATAGCCTTGTAGGCTCCTTCCAACTCTATAATCTATGAATCTATGATAACTTAAGGTTTGGACATGGGACGGGCTTCAGGTCTGGACATGGGACGGAGACGGCCTTGGTCGCCTTGGTGGATGATATGAGGAGGGCTTTGGATAGGGGCGAATGCTCCTTTCTAGTCCTCCTCGATCTCTCAGCGGCTTTTGATACCGTTGACCACGGTATCCTCCTGGACCGTCTGGAGGGGTTGGGCTTGGGAGGCACTGTATTGCAGTGGTTCCGGTCCTTCCTCTCTGGAAGGTATCAGAGGGTAGTTCTCGGGGAGGAGGCTTCGGACCCTCGGCTGCTCACTTGTGGAGTGCCGCAGGGTTCCATCCTCTCCCCGATGTTATTCAACATCTACCTCAAGCCACTGGGAGCTATCATCAGGAGGTTTGGGGTGCGGTGTCATCAGTATGCGGATGACACGCAGCTCTACCTCTGTTTCAAGTCCTCACCAAGGTTGGCCGTTGAGACCCTGTCCAAGTGCCTGGAGTCAGTGGCTGGCTGGATGGGAAGGAACATGCTGAAACTGAACCCCTACAAGACCGAGGTACTTCTGGTGGGGGACAAGGGGAGGTTAGGGGATGTTGACCTGGTGCTGAATGGGGTACATCTACCCCTGAAGGACCAGGTCTGCAGCTTGGGGGTCATTCTAGACTCCCAGCTGTCTATGGAGGCTCAGGTGGCAGCTGTGAGCCGGGCGGCGCTGTATCAACTCCATCTGATATGGCAGCTGCGCCCCTACCTTAAGGGCAGCCATCGGCGTGATCACATCACGCCAGTGCTTAAGGAGTTGCACTGGCTACCAGTTGCTTGCCGAGCCGAATTCAAGGTGTTGGGTTTTGACCTTTAAAACCCTACACGGCTCCGGCCCAGTTTATCTCAAGGAGCGCCTCCAGCAACATCAAGTAGGCCGCTCAACAAGGTCTGCCACGGACGGCCTTCTCCTTATCCCATCAGCCAGAGCAGCCAGGCTGGTGGGGACTAGGAAGAAGGCCTTCTCTGTGGCAGCCCCCACATTATGGAACTCCCTCCCTAGTGACCTTCACCATGCCCCCTCCGTGATGAGCTTCTGCAGTGCATTAAAAACATGGCTGTTCAGGCGGGAATATGGGGTGGGTTAGGATTTTAAAGAATTTTTTATACTGTTTTAATTATTATATTTTATTGTGTTGTTTTATTGTATTATTTTAATTGTACATCGCCCAGGGTGGCCGGGTGGCCGGCCAGATGGGTGATTAATAAATATAAGAAATAATAATAAATAAATAAATTAAAAGAATAAGGAAAAATATATTAAAAACACAATTAAAATCATGAACACCCCTTAATAATGGCAGGATCCAGTGATGACTTGAATATATTAATGGGTCATCACAGATGTAACACCATAGACAGTACTTTTACATCATCAAGTTGCACACAAATGCTATTCAATGAAATCAGTTTATTGATTCACTTCCCAGTCATCAAGAGCTGTACATCCATGGGTAAACTAGTCCATTTCCAGGTCTGGTGTCACCACGATGCATCCTGCAGCAGCTACCAGCACTGTGGCAGGGCCTACTAGAGATGCTGTCCCTAGGCACCCTTTTAAAAGAATTGCACTGTCTTAATTTCCCAGTTTTCAGACCATTTTTCCAGCCTGACAAGGTTGTATTGCATCTTGAGACTGTTTTCATGGTGCTAACTATCCCTCCCAGCAGGGCCAGCATCAAGGGTGGGCCGAGAGCCCACACCCCAGCAAGGGTCCATCGACAAGTGTCCCTGGAGCTGCTGCTCCTCTTCACCATTGCAACCTGCTTGTTCTTTTGCTCTGGCCCAAACAACAGTGCTGGTGAGAAGGAGGAGCAGTAGATACCACTGTCTGCATGCTTACTGGCGCTCTGCCCGGCAAACAAGCAGGTGGTAACAATGATGCAGAAGAAGAGGAATAGCAGCAGGTTTGACCTTAACCATAATTATTAAGGTGGCAACCCTGGCAACTCATCTCAAGACATTACTATTTGATTCCCCCCCCCTTTTTTTTCTTGCCTGAGGGCCACCCAGGGTTATATTTTATTTGCTGGCACCATCTTGAGTCCTGCTCCTTCCTTGCAAGCTGCTTCACCATCCTTACTGGTGCTGTACAGGGGTCCTTAGGTAGCACAGATCAACACAACTGATGCAGGCATTTTGAAAGTGCTATGTGAAAAAGATTGCATTAATCTTGCCTAGTAGTGAGTCATAGATACAGAGGATTCTCAGTCATAGCCGGAAGTAAATGCTGCTCGGCAATAACATGAAACATCCACAATGCTGAGCATACATCTTGCCTCCAGGAAAACCATTAAATATTGTGTAGAAGGAAGCAAACCACTGTATGCAAATGGTTTTACACAGCCCCCCCCCCCTCTGTCTCTCTCTCTCTCTCTGGAAAGTGAGCTGCTAGATGGTTAGCATGCACACTTATATAATTAAACTATGGGATTTGCTAACATGTAGTGATGGCTTTAAAGGGGGATTAGACAAATTCATGGAGGATAAGACTCTCAGTGGCTATTAGTCCTGATGGCTATATGCTACCTCCAGCATCAGAGGCAGCATGCCTATGTGCACCACTTGCTGGGGAACACAAGTGAAATGTAACACAATGTAATACTATGATATGTAACACAATGTAATACTATGATGCTAATACAAAGGGGCCTCTTGATTTCTTGTGTACTGTTGAAGTAAACCTGTGTCTAACAGTTAATTGGTATTGAGATAAGGAGAAGTTACTTCAAAGATGCCTTTCACTCCCTAAAAACTCCTCAGTATACACAGGTCAATTAATTGTTATTTACTGCTTGAAAGAGAAACCAGATATTGTAAAAACATCATTATGTCACAGTAGAAAGAAACAATGAGCTCACCTTATAGAATTTGTTAACACGCATGCGCAAGAGTAAGATGCTTGTAGAAAGAGTATAAGAATGCTTGTATTTCTAATGGTGGATTTGTCTCACTCTGCTTTGGAGTGGAACCATACAGCGCTGTATTTGAATAAAGGAATTCTTTTTACCTGCTCTGGTTGATTTATTGGGCCATAAGTCAGCTGGAAAACGAACCAAGGAAGTGGCTTAACTTCCTTACCACATATTCATGTCCTACTTGTGGGTTTCCTGTGGGCAGATGGTTGGCTGCTATGTGAACACAAAGTTGGATGAGATGGACCCTTGGTCTGATCCAGCATGGTTCTTCTTATGTTCTTACGGTCTCACACATGCACACACATATGTATGTGTGCATGCACGCTTATGTAAAAGGGTCTATTTTCCTTTATTGCAAAGTCTGCTGCTTCCAACTCTTAAGGAAGTGGTGTTTCTTCTAGCTAGCAGAGTCCAGAGCTCTCAGTATATTCTGATGTCCACATGAAGTCTGTTTGTATGTATAGGCTTCTCAATTTATTTATTGTTGTTGTTTTCTGCCTTCCTACAATAAAAGTATAAGGTGGCTTCCCATGATCCTAAGATGCTTGTATGATGGTGCCAGTGGTGCCACATCAGTTCTGGCCAGGCCAATCATGATGTCGGGCCACCACCACACCAGAGACTTCCCCCCATTGCACATTATTAGCAAAGCGCCTATCACTATAACAGATAGTGTGTGGGTGTGTATGTGTGTGGGTGGGTGTGAGGAGGAAGGGAGGGAGGTATTTTATACTTCAAGGATCCCTGGACAGACACATATTGCAATCTTAGGAAGATCCCTGGGGTGGGGGGGGGGGAGTTTTGCTTTCAGCAAAGCAACGTCACCAAATATGCAGCACATAACTTTACCCTTCACTCCTAAGTGAAACCATTCATGATGATAGAGAAAAGGTAAAGGGGTACACTTGGAGACACTATGGGGGTGGCAACTAAGCCAGCTCTGTGCCCCCAATCCATTGAAAATTGTGTCTTTCCAATAGGCATAGTAGTAATACTTCCACTTCTTTGTCTCCAGAAACCTACCCTGAGCTCTGTTTCTTGGGTCCCATTTTCACTCAAGTGGCAAACCTGTGTCTAGCCTGTACCACTTCAGACTGCTCATATCATTGAATAAGAACATAAGAAGAGCCATGCTGCATCAGACCATCTAGTCCAGTGTTCTGTTCACACAGTGGCCCACAGGACCCTACAATCAGGACATGACTGCAACAGCACCTTCCCACCCATGTTCCCCAGCAACTGGAGTACATAGGCATATATAATCCTATAATGTAGTGGTGGACAGAAGGTAAATCTGGATCTACTGGTAGATCACTGGTTGATTCGTAGTAGATCAGTAAGCAGTGGGGCAGCTAGGTAATTTTAGATCCTCAACGTCATAGTCTTATTTATTTATTATTTATTTATTTATTATGTTTATATCCAGCCTTTTTTTTTCTGCAAGGAACCCAAGGTGGCTTACATACTTCCCCTACTCCTCTTCTCCATTTTATCCTCACAACAACCCTGTGAGGTTGTGAAGGATTGAGGCCTATACAGGCTTAGGTTAGTTGAAGCCTGTAGGCCTAAACACTTCCCTAAATTAGTTGAAGCCTGAAGGCCCAAACATTTCAGGATGGGAGGGGGCATTTGTGAGCTTCAGTTCACCCAATAGAAGTTAAGTATTGTTTCTCCTGTTCAAGGTCACATGGTTATAACCTTCCAATCCTGGGAAGGCTTTATTTGTGTGGGGTGTGGTCAGCTAGAGCTGGAGAGAGACTGACTGCAGAGGAGAGAGGTAGACTGAAGTTAAGTTAGAGAACCTTGGGTTATTTGTCTGTTTAATTTTATCATACTTGCTTTTGAATTATAACTGCTCTATTGTGTAAATACCGTAATGTAATAAGTAAAGTGTTGTTGTTTACCCTGAGTTGTTGGAGTGTCTTATTCACCATGCCTGAAGTCTATTCTCATGCTACTGGGAACAGGAAAGTAACAGGCAAAGGATTTGATCTCCTGGAACTGGGAGAAGCTTTGAGAAGAGGCAGAGATCTTCCAAAGGCAGGTCAAGGGGTCCCTGCAGTAGCGGAACCTTGACAGAGGTAGGTTAGGCTGAAAGTCAGTGACTGGCCCAAAGTCACCCAGTGAGTTTCATGGCCGAGCGGGAACTAGAACCTGGATCTCCCGAGTCCCAGTCCAACACTCTAACCCATTGATGCTGGGAGTTGTAGGCCAAAAACATCTGGGGACCCAGGGTTGGAGAACACTGCTCTAACCATTGTGCCACACTGGCTCTCAATGACCCCCCCCCCCTTTAGATGGCCATGTGTAATCCTTCAGTTGTGAAGCACACTGCTGACATTGGTGCTGTAATGAAGACTCTTAAGTGTTACTAGTGGGGGGGGGCAAGGTGATTTTAAAAATCCCCTTTTCTGTCTCTCCACAGTGAGCCTCAGCCAAGCATCTTCCACAACCTTTCCCACATAGTGCAAAGTGTAAACCTTTCCTTTGTTATTTAGAGCTGAGCTATATCAATCCAGAGAGTTCCTGCCCTGCCTATGTAATTAACCTTATGGGCTGTGCCAGCAGTGTTGCCTTGACTCAGACAGGTGGCAATTAGAGCTTCACAGATATTCAGAGCTGCTTATTTATGAGAGAGAGAGAGAGAGAGGTCTTCTCTGTGGGAGAAAAGAAACTAAAAGCAAACGTGTTTGCCCTCCTCTCTTACTTTTGACATTGCTCAGTTCAGAAGGACCACTGTGCGTTTGAAAGAGAGAATCTGTCTGGGCTTGGTGTTTTTTTTAGTGCAGCTGTATCCCAGAACTCTCCCTCCCTGAGCTAAGACATTTATTGTAGATAACAGCCAGCATGGCTTGTAAAGTTTTATTTTAACATAAGATATTTGTTGCTCTTTTTTTTTTTTAGTCTGGAGGATGTACTTCTTTGTGAGCCTGCAATGTGTGTGATGTGTTACACGCTTCAAGGGCATTGGTCTTGACTCTGCAGACAGTTAACGCCGAGTTCTGAAATAGGCTTAAAATAGGGCATTGTTCTCTCTCTCTCTCTCTCTCCATCTCCATATACTTGGTTCCTAGAATGTGAAACCAAATATAGTGTTATTCTATCTGTGAAGTTTCATGTTCTTTTGAATTTTCCATAAAATCCTCATTTGTATTTACCTAAATCTTTACTGAGGGGTACTTCAAATATGGGTCTCTCATAGGCATGTGTATAATGTGCAGTGTAAGTGTGTATTTATTTATTTATTTATTTTATTTACCTTATTTGTCTACCACTCCATACCTAGGCAGATGGTGGAGTGGTGAACAATTACAAGATAAAACAATATATATATATATATATATATATAAAGAAGGTGTCCTGACTGACTGACTCATCAGTGCCCAGCTCAAACCGTTTAATCTAGGAACGTGAAATTTTGAAGGGACATTGCTTTTATGACGTAGACCCCCCACTAAGGAAGGATTTTGGGAAATTCCATCCATAAGGGGGTGAAAAAAGGGGGCAAAATCGCCCCACAATCATATCTCCTATGGGCAAAACAACAGGGCAGCAGTTATGCAAATAGGCCTCACCTCAGAATTCCTGCAGGACCCAATAGGAGCAAGTTATGCAAATAGCCCATACGACTCTTAGAATGTTTGTATGAATTCCTGCAGAGGGCAATAGGGGTGGGTATGCAAATCTCCCCTAGGCCTGGCCTTGTAGGCCCCTTCCAACTCTATGATCTATGAATCTATGATTTAGAATGTTCTCTGACGGGGTGAAAAGGGAGGGAAACATTTTAAATGACTGACTGACTGTTGTGGGGGGCATCGTCGCATAGGCTCCATCACGTTTAGACGGATCTACCCCAAACTTGGCATGCTCACTCTTCATCACCTGTAGACTCTCAGGATTAATCTGATTTTTCTTTAAGAACAGATATTTCTGTCACAAAAGATTTCTGCTGCCAGCACCCAACCTAAACGTTACACTTTCAGTCAGAGACACTGCATCTTTTCCATACCTGTTTCTTTTAAAAACAATTATACCAAATCCTAAAATCCACGCGAGCGCAGCCGCGGGCAACAGCTAGTTAAAAGATAGAACAGATAAAAGGATAAAACCAATGCATTTAAAACAGGATAACATTAAAACTACAGCTGGTACAGAATGCGGCGGCTCGCCTGGTTATATGCAGCCGCCAGTGGGATCACATCACTCTAGTGCTTAAGGAGTTGCACTGGCTACCAGTTGCTTGCCGAGCCGAATTCAAGGTGTTGGTTTTGACCTTTAAAACCCTACATGGCTTTGGTCCAGTTTATCTCAAGGGGTCGCCTGCAGCAATGTCAAGTAGGCCGCTCAACAAGATCTGCCACGGACTGGCCTTCTCCTTGTCCCATCAGCCAGAGCAGCCAGGCTGGTGGGGACTAGGAAGAGGGCCTTCTCTGTGGTGGCCCCCAAATTATGGAACTCCCTCCCTAGTGACCCTTGCCATGCCCCCTCCGTGATGAGCTTCCGCCGCACATTAAAAATGTGGTATTTCAGGCAGGAATATGGGGTGGGTTAGGATTTTTTAAAAAAATTCTAGACTGTTTTAATTGTGTATGTTTGTTTTATTATTGTGTTGTTTTGAATTGTACATCACCCAGGGTGGCCAGGTGGCCAACCAGATGGGTGATCACAAATGAAATAAATAAACAAACTGTGGCTGGTCAGCAAGAAAGGCTTCTGGAACAAAGATGTCTTCAGCAGGTGCTGAAAACAACACCGTGTCAGAGTCTGCCTGACCTCCTGAGTCACCACACTGAAGACTCTTTTCCTGGTGGACTCCAGTCGGGCCATAGGCCCATGTAGAACCACCAGGAGAATGTCCTCTGATGACCTCAGTGACCGGGCAGGTTGGTAAGGGAGAAGGCGCTCTCTCAGATATCCAGGTCCCAAGTTGTTTCGGGCTTTGTATACTAGTACCAGAACCTTAAACCTGGCTGGGTAGTGAATAGGCAGCCAGTGCAGTTTCCTCAATGAAAGAGTTGCGTGCTGAAAAGGGGCAGCTCCTGACAACTCCTCTCTCTCTCTCTCTCTCTCTGTTTGTGTGTGTGTGTGTGTAGGTGTGCTTTGGACTCAGCCAAATTCAGAACTGAATTGGGCTTATTCAGACAGATCCTGGGAACTGTCCAAATGAAAGCAGGATGCCTCTGAAGCAGACTGAATCCAAATCTGGACACACCTGAAGATTTGGGATTCAGAGGGGCTTAGAGGTTCTGGAGGGGATAAGGGAAATGAAACACTTATGCCACCCCCCAAATCCAACACTGCACCTATTCTCCTGAAATGTATCTATCATTTACAATGATTTACTTACAATGAGGATATTTTTTTCTAAATATTTCTCCACCCCACCCCATGAGCTTCAAAGCCCTTTGCAAAAGACTCAGGGAAAAGACAACTAGGATACTATCAGGCAGGGGTTGCCCTGAAATATCCAACACCACTAGGACAACCCCTGTTTCTGTTAAATTCCACCTAAAGCAACATTGAAGGTGAATTTGGAAGATCCTACTTGGACAAAACATCTTAGGAATTTCAAAGAAATCCCTAATTAGTGGAATTCCTCAATTCTTTACTGCAGAGGTAATGTCAGAGATGTATGTGGGATATGAAAATCTACTTTCAGCTTAGATTTAAATATATAAATTTTCAGAGCTGAGTTCCATAGGATTTCTTGTGGTATGTATGCTTTGGATTGCTGACTTTTTTCTTTATTAAGGGTCAGAGAAGATAGCAACATATGTGGATTGGGTTGCATGGAAACAACCAGCAATTTAGATATTGAGTCATGGTCAATGTCAAGATGACAAGATGATGGACAAATTAGATGTTTAATCATGTACACTTTTAATGAGGAATCAATAAATCAAGCCATTAATTGCTTACCAGACATACACACACACGACCCCCAAACCAAATTGAATCTGGTGTCATCTAAATGGTCAAGCAGTTACACATTGACTTGACTCATTTTTAACTTCTTTCCCCCACACTTGGCTTGTCTGGAAGGATTTTCTTAACATCTTGTTATGAATTGGCTGATCTTTATCTATCAAGTCAGTCTTTATGTAATAGGCAAACCTACTTTATCTTGTATACAATAGGCTAAATCAGGCTTCCCCAACAGCCAGCTATGGCTTGGGGATTATGGGAGTTGTAGTCCAACACATCTGGAGGGTGCCAGGTTGGGGAAGGCTGGGCTAAACACTGTTTAATTTTTTTCTAGATTCTTTTAAGCTATGTGTGGGGACTTCGTTAGAAGTGGTTTGGACAGCAAAAGGAGCTGTACAGTGTCAGGAGCTGCTGGGCCTTGAACTAGGAGCATATGCACCTCTCCATGTGTTGCACCACTGAACTCCGTCTTCCCTGGGCAGGTTAGTATCCTGAGGCCCCGGCCTGACTCCAGGCGGTTATTGGATCATCTTGGACCAGAAAGACTATAAAAGTGCTTCCTGTTCCAATTAAGCCTTGCCCAAGCAACAAGATCTTCCTGACCTCTGATGTGTTCCTGTAGCCTTTGGTTGTCCTTCAGTCCTGATGTCTGGCTTGTTTCTATATCCTGCCTCCTGGTTTGTCCGGAGGTGGGAGGCAAGCAGGGGGGATGGCCAAAGAGGGGCTGACAGCAGTGGAGGGAGGGTGCAGGTGTTGATGGCGAAAGCAGGGAGGAGGTGGCAGGGGCCTTCAGCAGCACCATGCCTGAGGGCACCCAGAAGTGTTGTGTCAGCCCTGCTGAGTGATAGTATCAGTCAGGCTGTCCAGGGTTTGGATCTGTGCCTTATGCTACATCAAGCTGTAACATTTGTGGCCTTTTTAAACCTACTTCAGTCTTTGCATAGTTCTTGCTCCTGTGCCCTCTCCTTGCTCCACACTCTGGGCACAACATGGATTTGAAGTAACCAGCTAGAAATCTGGTGATTGAGGGTTGTTGTTGTTGTTTTTTAAAAAACAACAACCCGCTCTGTCACCCACAAGCCCCACTAGCTATTGCCTAACCTGCTGTGATATCATGGAATGTTCATAAATATTGTTAACTGCTGAGGGAGGGTTGTTTACAGAAAACTGACAAGAAGTGCAAATGCTGTGAGGAATTTTGGCTGAAAGGAAAATGTCACATTTGATCCAGCTACAGGAAAATTTGCATATGATCTAGAACAGATACGCAAAAGATCTGGTTTTCACATGTGGGTTAAAAATAATAAAGCAAATCTTGGATTGCATGTATCTGTAAATAGTATATAGTACATATACTATTAGTAAATAGTATATTTACATTAGGTTTGTCAAAGATTAATGAAATAAGACTGTGATTATAAAGGAGATAAACTCTGCATTTTATTTTAAATGAGGATACAGTGGTGGGAGGAATTAAGTCTAATAATTAACTGTCACCGGTGCCTAGAGATATGGGCTAGTGGTTTCTATTTCTATAAATGATTTGAGTTATGGAATTGGAGTATCAGTGGAATTATTTAAAATGGATTACAAAGATTATGCTGCTGAAAGTGAATTAAGATTTTTTGGGAGGAGGGGGCAAGGAGAAAACTTAGACCAGGAAGGTAGAGTTGGGGGGGGGGGGAATGAGCCTAGCAATTAATCCAATATGCAGACAAACCATTAAAAGTTTGCATGGATTAAGCAGGCAGAAAATTAATTCAGTTATGGAATGGGTCTGATAGCAATTATTAATGGATTAATTAAGCAGTCAGTCAGGTGATCAGTAAAGGAACAAAGAGGCAATATATGGTTGATCAATAACCAATAGGGTAACTGAATAGCAGCAGGGCAAACAGCAAGTTCTTAATGAAGACACACAGTTGCTATCCATGATGGTTAACAGACATATTAAATTGTGAGGGAAGATGGCTGAAGAAACGGAAAACGTTGTGAGAAAGAAGGAACTGTGATGAGGCAAGTATCCTAGAAAGTGCCACTGCTTCAGTTGGACTACAGGTTAAGCTTATAAAAAGGAATGATGCGATTTTTTCTTCATTCACAGGGTAGTCAGCACAAACAACCATCCCTGGTTTGCTCCTCTCAATGGAAGGTGGTGGTGACTGATGCTTGGTCCCATTCTGTAGTGGCACTCCATCTATGGAATTGCATCCTCAGAGACATAACACTGGCACCTAAGCCTTTTTCAGACATTCTGCCCTCATACAGTTACAATCACATGAGTTGGGACCACCCTTGCTACCCCCCCCCCAACCCCACTCATCACCATCTACACTTTGGAGGGAAAGTCTCAAGCCTGCTCTGCATGCTTTGCTCCCCAGGTGATTTTAAACCCTGATAGCACAGGGCTCTAAATCACATGGAGAGCCTATGTGTGTAGAGGTGGCTTCCTGCTTCAGACCTTCTCCCACAAATTGTGCTTGCTTACAAGCAATAAACAGGCATGGGTCAACTCACAGGAGGATTGCTCTAGCAAAACAGTAAGCATCTGAACCTTAAAAGGAATACAGGACCAGGACAATATGGGGTATCTTTGCTGGTCCTAGGCTACTGGGACTACCCTTCCCATCTGGATTTGGGCCTGAAAGACTAAGGAAAAGTGTGGGAGCATGGAGGGTAAGTTGTAAGCATGCACAATTTGTGACATTGCACATCATCATCATTGATCAAGGGGCACATCAGCTGGCTTCCAATTTCCTGGCTTTGTGGAGCTTGAGCCAACATGAAATAGCCTTCACTCTGGTCTTAAATCAGGGGCGGGTGGGTGGGCTAATCATTGAATTTAAATGTGGTTTTGTAGTTTCTGTTTTGTGTTTGTTTGCTTTTTTAAAATTTGCCAAAAGCCACCATGAAGATTTTTAAATAGAAAGTCAAAGCCTAAATCTTCCACTAAATAAAAAAAATGAAATAAATTACTTGTTTGCTATTGCTACTCAGTTCAGAAACCACCTCACCTTGCCATCTCATGGTCCGGAAACTTGTCACAGCCCTTTAAAATTTCTGCTGAAGCAGGAGCAAGCTGTAGTTCCTACTGACCTGTTCTGTCCATGGCCCTGTTTTCTGTGCCCCCCCCCCTCACTAGACTGAGAAGGAAATGGATAGGAGGAGCTACTTTATGTCCTGCTTTAGTGGGAGATTTAAAGTGCTCCATCCAGTGTCGTGACTGTGAAGTTTGACAATGGTCCTGTCCAGCCTTGAGCTGAAGCAAACATTGCTTAATTAATTTGAATTAGGAACAGAAACAAGCATTATTTACATCCGGGGTCTGCAGCATGGTACCCATGGGACACCAATATGCCCGTGTACCCAGCAGACTCCCTGCCTTCCTGGTTTTCATTTTATTTCTTAAGTTCTTTTAAATTAAAAGCTTTTTTAAAGACTGGGAGGCTGGCATGCTGCAAAGTAAAGTGCTGACCTCAAAGACTGGTTTTGTGTTTTGAGCTCACAGTCCACTTCTGACTTGCATTAAATTCTTGAGCAAGTTAGGTACTTTTCTTTTAGCCTCAACAGTTTCCCTTTTGGGAAATAAGTGTTTTTTGTGACCAGCCAAGACCATCCCCACATAGGGGCCATTTTGTGATAGCATCCGTGATACTCTCTCAAAATTCCCAATGTGCTGACCAACCCATAAAGTTTCTACAGCCAATGAAAGGAAGTAAAACTTCAGGGTCATATCTCACAAGTCAAGATTCATCAAGTCTCAATGTCAACATGAATTTCAGGTTTTGTCTGAAAGTTTCAGAAGCCTCAAACTTAGGTTTTCCTACCAAAAATGAGGTCTAGGGGGAGCCGAGACTTGACATTATGACAAATCACCAGATTTCTCATTTTTTGTAAGAAAATTTCAAGTAGAAAGTTTGCCTACAAATGTTCACTTTTAATGATGGTAACCTTTGCAATTGGGCTCCCTGTATAGCTCCGTGTTGTGACACTAGCAAGAATGATGGGAGTAGAGGTGTGGGGAGAGTTAGACAAGATATCGTCAATTAAGGATAAGTTTACATATGCAATATGTGTGGTTCCCTTTAGGTGCTTTCTTACCTGGATTAAGGAATAGAAATAGTAGTTTTGTATTCAGACAAGATTTTTCTCTTGTTAGAAATGCATGGAATAATCTATTATTGTTGTTGTTGTATCCTGCCATTAGGTGCTGCAGTAGTGCTTTTGCTTCAGTATTATCCCGAGCAGCATACATGAATTATAGGGCCATAGTCATGGACTTTGTTAAGGATGAGTTGGTTGAATCACATTCTGCCATTATAACCAGAAATGGAGGGGCAGTAGGTTCTATGGCTTATACTGAGAAAACGGCTCAATGGGCTAATCTGAAACTTGGCAGTGTAGGAGAGGTGGGCTTGAGGGTGTTCCAATATATTTTTGAGATAGAAAGGGCAAGAAATCACTTTTTTATTGGAGTTTAAATTTTGACAAGTGTCCATTATCAGTTTGACAGGCAGTGTCTGTTTTCCCCCGCATAGACTTACATGGAGTTCACTAGGTAGCAACATTCCTCTGTACAGCATCTCATGGAAAACAGTTCATCATTTTAGGAAATGGAGAAGGTGTAGTATTGTGTCGTGTCCCAGAAGAAGTATAAGGTGGTATTTGTAGATTTTGGGGGAAGTGTTTTTTCACCCCATTTTAGCCTTTGAAATTTCATAACCTCTTATGTGCATGATGGGACGAGGAACAGAATGGCGTGTGAATGCAGCCTGCTGGTGGAATGAAAGCATCTCAACTCATTTTGACCCTGATGAGCCATTGCAGGGAGATCCTTTTTGAGGGGACTGTGTGGAGAGAGAAAGACACGGAGATGGTAAAGGAAGGTTCTGCCCTGCCCGCAGTTACCTGACATTAGATACTTGAAAACCAACTGTGAGTAACTGAGGCCTACAATTACTCCCAAGTCCTGGACTGCACAGCTAGAGAGAGTTTTTATTTTAAGAAATAACCTACCTTTAGGGAACATATTGTTGGGTAAATACTGGTATATATGAGAGCAGAGTTATCTCGAAGCATATACACAGCAGCTATCCCCATGCTGGGCCAATTAAGACCCAAAAGGAAACAACAAACAGTCTTACTCTGTCTTTGGTTAAATCAGAAAAAAGTTTACTCACAAATTGCAGCATACATATGTAGAAATGTATGTAGGTTCATCTTAGCTTGCAAAAGTTGAGCTCCTTGTGGAGCTCATGCGGCTTTGAATGCAGGAGGAGAGAGGGGGAGAGGGGGAGAGAGAGAGCATGGATGGCATAGCATGGCAGAAAGTGGGAGGGGCAAAAGGGAGGAAGAAACATTGTATACCATAGAGTCCCCCCTTTCGGCTATGTGGTTTTAACCATCTTCCCTCCCTGGAAGTTAGCATGCGAAGTTACACTATATCTAACACACATCACTATTGGACTCCCTTCCCTCCTTTTTATTTTCTTGTTTAAATACTTACTTTAAATCATTTATTCATTTGGATGTTTGTTTTGCTTCTTTCTTCTTCACACACACTTTCCCTTCCCTGTTAAATAAATCCTAGTTCTTGTTATATAAGTTGCTCACTGGTTTTTCCCCACCTGCTTTCAGGGAACAAGGGTCCTGGTGGGCTGGAGGCACAGCACATTAGTCTGGGGTCAGCATCTCCCTTCCTCATCCATTACTATATGTATGGACCCAGGCCCCATGGTTTCCACCATCCCACAGAAAGCTACTGATAGGGAAAGTGGGGTAACATTTGGAAGCACTGCTGGTTTATACAGTCCACAAAAGTAGGTTATTTCTTAAAAAGTGTCCATAGCTGTTCAGTCCAGGACCCAAAAGTAACTGTAGGCCTTGGTTATTAACTGTTGGTTATGGCGCCATTGCTGTCTGGTAACTGGAGGAAGGGCAGGATGCTACTGCTACTCCCTGGTCTTTACTCAGCCTTCTCAGGACCAGTCTTTTTATGTCCCTATCTTTCCCTCTCCACAGTTTCCTCAGAACCTCTTTTCACAATCTGTGTGTCCTTTTTTCTTCTCACATTCTCCTCAATCAATTTTGGGGTTTGAAATACCATCTTCCAAATAGTACTGACTTCTTGAAGGCAAATATGATTGATGTCTGCTATCCTAAATGGTCCAGGCATCTAGAATTGTATTGTAGGCACAGCCCTTTCAAAATGTAATGAAATTCAATAAACAAAAACCTTTTGGTTTGGCATGTTGTGTTAAGGGCTTTCCATTTTCACTCACGTGCCAAAATGCTGGGGAATTGTAGCTGTTAAGGGCCACACCCTTAACAGACATGTTATTTAGGCAATATGCATATGGTATGGTATCCTACACTGTATCCTACCAATATGCATATGGTATGGTATCCTTCACCACTACCTTGGATCTGGGTGGCTGTCAGTGGCAGAGTGGTGGACCTAAGTCCCAGATTTGTCTGTTTGCTAGAATAGACACATGGAGTCTATGCAACTGAAGCCACCATTCCATGTTACAAGTACCCAAATGGCAACCAATATCATAAGGAATGATAGAGCTGGAAGGTACATTGAAGGTCATCTAGTCCAACCCCCTGCCACAGGTTAAACCATTTTAAAGCATCAACAGGGGAAGAGATTGAGAGGGTGGGGTCAGCATGAGTGTGGACATTCAGGGTAGGGACAGTGTGCCCTTCCATGTGTTGATGTACCATGTTTAGGCATAGCACCTGAACAGGACTTAGGTCTACTGGAAATCCAATTGGTAAATTTGAATTATTTGTAAATAAATTAGTTCTGGTCTGCAGCTGCAGCTGCTTTACCCCTCTATAATGTTTGCAGCAGATATGCTATAGCACAGTGTTGGAGCACATGCTTTGCACGCAGAAAGTCCCAGTTTCAATCTCTAGCATCTCCAGGTAGGGCTGCATTAGTTACAGGCTACTCCATCCCAGGATGTATATTAGGCTCGGGAGAGCAGAAGGCATTTTAGAAGGAAAAAGCAACACTCTAGTTTTTGCTGTGTGCAGGGATAGAAGCTGAAATTAATTTCTACATTTTCTAAGCCTATTCTGCATCCTAGTTCTTCTTCCTAAAAGTCCCATGCCCTCAGTCGACTACAACCTCCCAGGTGAGTTTAGGCCTTATTAGACCTCATTTGAGGCCTGGTACCCAGGCATTGGTTGGCGCTGATGGATTTAGTGACATCAGCATGAGTGAGAATGTTGAATAAGATTCTTGTGTGTATAGAGAGGGGGCTGTTTGGACATTTGCCTCCACACTAGCTAGGGTAGCCACGTATGAATTGCCAAAAAAGAGGAAATGTATCACCAAAAATGTTGACACTGATTTTCATAAAAATTATATGCTAATTTTATAGAGACCTTGCATTCAGACCTGCATTAAGCAGAAGGTCTGAAGGGGATTCTTTACACATCAGGCTGAATACACTTAGAGTTGTATCCAAAGTTAGTCCTACTTAGAAGAGATCCATTGAAATGAATGGAACTTATTTATTTTATTTATTTATTTATTTATTATATTTATACCCCGCCTTTTTTCCTGCAAGGAACACAAGGCGGCTTACATAATCCTCCTCCTCCTCTCCATTTTACCCTCACAACAACCCTGTGAGGTAGGTTAGGCTGAGAGTCAGTGACTGGCCCAAAGTCACCCAGTGAGTTTCATGGCCAAGCAGGGACTAGAACCTGGATCTCCCGAGTCCCAGTCCAACACTCTAACCACTACGCCACAACTCTTAGAGTCTTCCATAGGATCAGGAACCCTGTGCAATAAGTCAGTGGAGCTAGTGGGGAAGGGGACATTGGGGCAGGATTAGCATGCATAGCACCCTCCACACATTCTTTGAATGCAGAGAGGAATAACTTCTGAAGAGACCATGTGTGTGTTTGTCCTGAATACTTCACGAAATTCTAATAAATGCCCCAGGGAATTTTCCCCACAAGCTATGGTTTGAACCTCAGATTTCCAGAATTTGGCAATGACTATTGCTAGGTGTCAAGAAAACGAGAGGACCTTTATTTAGAAACTATTTCTTCAGAGTAAAGTAAGAAGCATTTTCAACCACATGGGATTGCAAAACAACTAGCTTAAGTGGGATACAGATAATAGAAAGTAATCAATGTGAGCATCTGATTGTGTATACTCACCCTTAGAATTCTGAAGCTCAAATGTGAAAAGACGGGAAGCATTTAATATTCAGTTTTTCTTTTGTTTATTTGTTTGCCCATAAATGAAGCCTAGCAATATTCAATATGAATAATTCATATCTGTAATCTGGTTGCCAGCGTATTCATATTCCAGGGGCATATTCCAGGGGTTTAAATATGTGAATGAAATTCTTACCTCTGTTATGCATGCGCTATATCTGGCTAACTCAGTCTCTCCAGCAGGGAGAAACAAATCCAGTATGGAAAAAAGCTGTGGAGGCCTGAAATGAAATTAGGGCGTATCCCATTTTATTTATTTATTTATTTATTTGCATGCTTCCTCAGTTTGAGGTGCAGCAGGACTGGGCAACACCCATTGTTTATCGAAATTATGGCAACTAGATGCAAATGGAAATATGTAAATCTACTTTACCTCTCCCACTGACAACATTGCCAGTCTACTGTATGTATTGTCAATATGTCTAAATGTCGCATGCAGCACCACTGTAGGTTTTGCAGGTGCATTGTGGCTATACTGACTGGTAACACATCAAACACTATTTCTCCTTTCCATCTAATTCCAAGGAATCTGTTGCTGTGCTAAACCGGTGTCTGTCGGCAGTAATGGACTGGATGAGGGCAAACAAATTGAAGCTTAATCCAGACAAGACAGAGGAGCTCCTGGTCAGTCAGAAGGCAGATCAAGGAATAGGGATTCAGCTTGTGTTGGATGGGGTTACACTCCCCCTGAAGACACAGGTTCGCAGCTTGGGTGTACTTCTGGATTCAGCCCTGAGCCTGGATGCCCAGGTTTCGGTGGGGGCCAGGAATGCATTTGCACCGTTAAAGCTAGTATGCCAGCTGCACCCATTCCTGGAGCTGTCTTATTTGGCCACAGTGACACATGCCTTAGTACATCCCATTTGGATTCTGTAACATGCTCTATGTGGGACTGCCTCTGAAGAGTGTTTGGAAACTTCAGCTGGTTCAAAGAGCTGCTGCCAGACTGTTGACTGGGGCTGACTACAGGAAGCATACAACTCCTTTGTTACAACAGCTTTACTGGCTCCCAATCTGTTTCTGGGCACAATTCAAAGTGCTGGTTATGACCTATAAAGCCCTATACAGCTCGTCGGCTTGGGTCCAGGTTATCTGAAAGATCGTATTGTATTCTCCCTTATGAGCCTGCCCGTACTCTGAGATCTTCAGGGGAGGCCCTTCTCTTGGTTCCACCACCATCTCAGGCACGCCTGGCAGGAACTTGGGAGAGGGCCTTCTCAGTGGCTGCCCCAACACTCTGGAATTCCCTTCCCAGGGAGGCTGGAATGGTGCCATCCTTGGTATGCTTCCGGAGGCAGGCAAAAACTTTTTTGTTCCAGCAGGCCTTTGGGAATAGTCTGGACCTGTGAGAATGCGATGGGTTTCACTGTTTATATTGTTATTGTTGTTTTAACTTTGATATTTTATATAATTTTAATGTTATAGCTAATTTAATTATATTTTTAACATTTGTATATTCCTATTTATGTTTAAATTTTATAAGTTTTAATGTTGTAATGCCACCTTGAGTCCCAGTATTGGGGAAAAGGCAGGATACAAGATGATGATGATGATGATGATGATGATGATGATGATGATGATGATGATGTTCCCCTGATGTAAACAGAAAGGTTAAGCATGTGAAATGTCTAAGCCCAGTATATTGCAGAGCACCAGCCCTTCCAAATTTCCAACCAGATTGACTGAGGTGCACCCATACAAGACTCATTCCTAAGCCATGCTTCAGCCTTACCATGAACATATGGAAGCTTCATCACACTGTTGTTTTGATTGCCTTTTTCCTATCTTCCAGCATCCTCTGTGGGCCTTTGAATTCTCTGCTGTTCAGTTCTATGCTACCAGGCTTTCATTTTGCTGCCCTTTTCATGATTTACATTGTTTACAATTATTTCATTCTTCTTATTGCTCAATTTCATTACAGAATTGGCCTTAGGCCTAGGCAGATTAAGTACAGATGTTACTGAAACTCACACTTCCAGGCTTTTATATCTGAGGGTCATAATCAAGGCCAGCCACAAAGTTAGGCATGGCTGGGCAGCTGCCAAGCGGGGGCCCATTGACAGGAGTCCCCTGGACTTGCTCCTTCTGTTTGTCTGCCTCTCGCTCTGACCCGGTCAGTGGTGGTGGTGAGAAGGAGGAGCAGTAGATGCCACTGACTACTTGCTCACTGCCTTTTTGCCTGTCGAGCAAGCAAGCAGTAGCAATAATGAGAAAGAGGATGAGGAGCAGCGGCAGCTGGTGACAATGGCAGTGAGAAAGTAGGACTCACGGAGGGAGGGGGCCCATTGAGGGTGTCTTGCCCAAGGGCCCCGCAAAACCTGGAGCTGACACTGGTCATAATGCTTCCCTCAAATACCAGGTGAGCTTTAAGACCCCACTCAAAAAAAATATATTCTTCTGCTTGGATTTTAATATGAGCTAGAGAAGAATTTCCCTCCGTACATACACCCTGCCAATCCCCAACTGCTTCCCCCCCTCCCCCCTTAGCTGGCTCCTGCTGATGCTCCAGCAGCATGGGGGAAAAAAGGAGAGTGGTAGGTCTCTATCTGAAGGCTCTTCTCCAGGTGGACTCCATTCGGGCCATAGGGCCATATGGAACCACCAGAGACATGCCATCTAATGGCCTCAGTGACCAGGCAGGTTGGTAAGGAAGAACCAACTACCCCTGTTCTGACTGATTATTAGGAACACTTTGAATCAGCAGTAAGAAATGTACACTTGCCCATTAGAGCTAGCAGAGCTCTAATAATGCAAACTGATGTAAGAAGAGGAACAGGATTGGACTGTTAGTGGTCGATGTCACAAAGCCACAAAGGCAGCATTGCAGTCATTTTCTTTTCTCTTTTTAGGGGTTAGGAGATAGGACTAGCCCACGCAGGGAACGGCCACTGCTAAGGCCACATCACCATATGCTTTCTCAGCATATTGCTATTGTAAATAATAACAGCCTCAACTTACCTGGTGACAGGACCTATGTGCCCATCACAAATCTAAGAATTCATCTGCGCCACTGGATAAATATTTCATGTGAGCAATTTCAGACTACTGATTAGATTGTTCAATAATTAATGCAATGTTATTGTAGATGATTAAGGCTATTCCTTTTAATGGGAATCTCAAATTCACTCCTAACACCTCGGTATAAATTCTTTATGATATCCAGCCATGCATGCATTTCAGCAAGTCTACTATGGAAAGCTTTGTAATTGCAATTCAACCAGCCCTATCATAACAACAAAGAACAGTAGCTGGCTTCAGATCTACTTTCCAAACACTCAGAGTAATACTTTACCCCCCAAAAAAAATATGGTTTAAAAAACAAAACAAAACCAAGAAGAAAGCTCACTTTCTCTACTTGGTATCGTTATTCTAATTAAAAAGTGAATGCCTTTTGTCAAGCCGTATTTAGAACAGACTGGCAATGTTAAGAATGTGAAAATTACAAAGGCATGTGTACATTGCCTTTGAAAGTGTCGATGAGAGAGATGATTTTTGATTGAATTCAAAACAGCGACACAGGAATGGCAATTGGGGGCAGTGGGGCATCAGTGTGGATCTCCAAACTACTTTTTAAGTCTGTTGCCAAACCAGACTTTGGGTTTCTGTAAGAGTTTCTCATTAAGCTTCAAGAACGTAAGAAGAGTCTTGCTGGATTAGACCAAAGAACTAGCCAGTTCCAGCATTTTATGATATTTTATTGTAGTTTATTATAAACTGTTCATGGAGCTTTGCTGTGGAGGGGTAAGCAATGATAATAACAAGAACAATAATATCGTCACACACTTGCTTCTATCATATCTCCCTGGGAAGCTCGCATGCAAGACATGAGTGCAACCCTATCCTCAGGATCTGTTAACTGGAGATACATTGGCCCTAAATTTACCATTTTACTAGCATGCCACTGATAGACCTATATAGGTTCCGTCAATTTTTCTAATCCATTCCCATGAACTGCTCTTTACTGTTTCTTTATCAAAATGGAAATAGCAATATAGGCAGTCCCCGAGTTAAGAACGTCTGACTTACAGACAACCCATACTTAAGAACAGACTTCTGGGTTCCCCAGTGCTACTGTCGTTTACATAGAGTACATAGCGTAGTATACTATGCAATTTGTGTAATTTACGCAATTTGCATAAATTCCCATTTTAATGTATAGAATGCTATGCTGTTCCGACTTACACGCAAATTCGACTTAAGGACATTCTTGAGAATGGAACTCGTTCGTAATCTGGGGACTGCCTGTATACATCTATCCAAGAACTATCTTTTTTGTTGTTGTGTAATAGTAGCTTTTTCTTATCACTAGAATGCCTTATTTCTTTGCATTAACAAGAATTTTTGCTGGCTCTTAGTAATGTTTGGTGCTGCCATTAAGTATTGCTTTTTGGTTTGTTTTCTATGTGATTGAATTTTAATCACATTTTATGGACTGCCCTAAAATAAATTCAAACTGATGGGCAGTATGTAAGTCCTTTAAATAAATGTAGGGTAGGCTATGACTTCTCATAGAAATGAAGCAGTAGTTTCAGCAACACAGAATTAGTTTTGAACACTGCCTATTAAGTGCACTCACTTCTTCCAAGACTTGTTATCTAGGCTAGCAGGTAGATTTAAGTGGATGTCTAGGGATGTGCAAACCAGCAAAACTCAAGTTCCTCATGGTTCTCTGAATTCCACCTCGAGCTCATTCCAACTTGTTCTTGTATCAGATTGTGAGCTTCCCCCCCCTTTTTTGCTCAAAAATCCATGCATATTTTTGCGCATATTTTTCAAAATGGACGCATCAATTGTGCATATTTTTTAAATGTATGCATTTTTCTCCCATTGATTAAAATGTATTTGTGCATTTTTCAAACATACACATTTTTTCATGATGCATTTTTCAAATGCATTTTTTGTTCCATGAATCACATCGTACCTCAGAAGTGTACAGACTTGAACTACAGATTGCGTTCATGTCCACATTCAGTTCTGGGAGGTGCAAACTGGGTAAATTCTGGTCAAATGCAAACTTGAAATGAATTTCACATGCATCCTTACTAATTACTCATTCCTTTTGTGCAAAAGGAAGAAATGTGCAGAAATTGAGGTCTTGGGCTGCCAAACCACTAGGGAGCAGAGAGAGAGAGAGAGAAAGAACCCCGCAGTCAAATATATATTTTTCTTCCAGCAGTCAAGGAACACTAATGCAAGATATACTTGAGACTGGAGCTGCTGCACTAAATGTTATCAAGTTTCCGTTTCCAATATAAACTAGAAAATTGGTGGCATATGAATGTTTCTCTTAAATTGTGGATATCCACCTTCCCCTGCCCCGAATCTACTTGGCACCATTATTTTTCTTAACTGCTGCTTCGTTCTTCCTAGACTAGTCACATGGGTGAGCCCATCCAATCAGGGTTCATGCAGTGAATAAAATGGCAGTGCAGTACAATGTAGCCATTCATATCATATGCCTATGACATGGTGACATCCCTGAGGGCAAGTGAAAGCAATATAAATGAATAAGTGAAGATTTCACAAGGTGCTCTGAAAAATCGCCTAAAAAGGGAATGTCAAACATTCCAAAAAATGTTTGAGAATAGCAGTGAGTGATCTGGACTTAGCTCTACATAAGACAAACCCACTTTACACAGTTTAAAACACTGAATTCCTCCTCAAAAGATGACTTTTAAAATGTATTTATTACATTCATACCCCACCTTTCTTCCATCGTGGAACTCAAGGTGGCTACACGTGGTTTGCAGATGGTCTCTCCTCCAAGCACTGGCCAGACCCAGACCTGGCTAGCTTCAGCAAGGTAGCTATCCTCATGTGCCTTCAGACCATGCCCTGGGACAAAACAAGATAAAACGTGAGAAAATATTGGCCCTGACTACTTCGTGAACAGGTTCAGGGCTTTTGACCAGAAATCCATACTGGTCTAATTCAGATTTATTAGCAGGTGCATGCACAGCCATAGTACTGTAAATACTTTCCCATTTCAAAACAAGTGTGCCGCTTGCACAGTGTAAAGTAGCAGCTTCCCTATTTTATATATGTGGGGCAGGAAGGGGGGAGTTGGCATTCTCGGGAATGGAACTAACGAGCAAATATAAGGGTGAAAGATTTACAGGGCACAATTAGTTATATGTATTCATTACAAAAGGTTAATGCAGATTGTAAAAAGGAAGTTGCAAAAGTTACTGCTCCCCCCAGGCAGCTGTAACTTATGTACTGAGCATTTATATGGATTTTTACATGTCCATTAAATGAGCTATTCTGAAATGTGGAGGTGCTCTAAGCAGCTCTGCCTTCATTCAGACAGGAAGCAGTTTCAAAAGTGCAGCCCAGTTTCTTTTATTGATCACTTATCACAAATGTCACTTTCCTTTTCCTTACAACTGCTCCACCAACAATTGAAATAAGTCATCATAATGGAATGGCCATACTTGGACCACACTAGAGTGAATCTTCTCTCATATCAGAGTGTGTCGATCTTTTATCTTCTTACAGTTTAGGGAGGGACTGCAGCTCAGTGGTAGAAGGTCCTAGGTTCAATCCCCGGCATCTGCAGGTAGGGCTGGAAAAGAAACTCCTGCCTGAAACCCTCAGTATTGACAATACAGGACTAGATGGACCAATGGTCTGACTCAGTATAGGGCAGCTTCCTATGTTCCTACGCACAGTTAGTTATCAGGAGAAAAGAGTGGATGGGGGGGGGGAATCAGGAATATAAAATTCCCACTCCCTCCCACCCAAAAAAGAAGCCAAATGTGGGGAGGAGGTGGAGGTCGGATACAGCAGTAGCACACTTAATTGCCTGTTGTGAGAGGAGAAAAGCAATGAATCTACACTAAGAGTAGCTCCTCCTCTTCCATATTCTCCACTATACTCAAGGCATATCTATACTACAAACGCATGATTTATACCACTTTAACTGTCAAGGGTTCCCCAAAGAATCCTGGGAATTGCAGTTTGGCAAGGACCTGAGAATTCTCTGTCAGAGGTCCTTAGCATTTTCTTCCACCAACATGGAGCTACAATTCACATAACTCCCTGCACAGAGTGCCTGTTAAAGTGGTTTAACTCTGTAGTGTTGATATGCCATATTTGTTTGTTCGTTTGTTTTAGATCAGCCAACATAGAGCAAGTCAGACAGTTGTTCTGCTCCAGAGAATGCTTAGTTTCATGTTATTTATTTATTTTCTATCCCCTTTTCTTCCTAATGAACTGTTGAAATCAATTGTACTTAACCGTGACTAACATTTTCTGGCTCAATAATTACAAGGCTACATGTTCAATAGTTTGCTCCCAACTTTCCAAGATGTTACAAAACATTGCTTTACTTGCTCTATTTTTCTTATTCTGTGAGACCAACCTACCCACTAACAATCCGGTCTGTTGTATGTTCAGCTGGAGTTGCCATTTAGTCCCCCATAGCAAGAATCTGGGATTTGTGCCTAGCGGCAGATGAACTGAAGTGGAAGGGCCAGAACTCAGTGCAGATCAGCTCTCGTGCATGATTTGGCATGAGACTGTGGGCTGAGCTTTATCTCTGTTGTATTGATGTTCAGGGTTAAGTTCACCATGAGAACAACTCACAATTCACCCACCACATAACTTTTAAAAGTTGTGTAGACAGGGCTGGCAGCCCTACTATTAGGCAGAGTGAGGCAATTGCCTCAGGTGGCAGATGCTGGACAGCAGCAGTGCCATCCCCCCAGCCATTCCTCTCTGTTGGAGAACAGAGCTGCATATGACAACCTGTCCTGGGTCTGCTGCCTCAGATGCAGTAGAGGTAGAGGACACTATCCCATCACCAGTGTGGAATTAAGTTTCAACTGCCAGTCTAGTCAATGTCTGTATAGAATCATAGAAAAGTAGAGTTGGAAGGGGCCCACAAGGCCACCGAGTCCAACCCCCTGCTCAATGCAGGAATCCAGGTCAAAGCATCTGACAGATGATTGTCCAGCTGCACCTTGAATGCCTCCAGAGTGGGAGAGCCCACCACCTCGCTAGGTAGTTGATTCCATTGTCTTATTGCTCTGACAGTCAGGAAATTTTTCCTGATGTTTAGGTGGAATCTGGGTTCCTGTAACTTGAGCCCATTATTCCGTGTCCTGCAAACTGGGATGATCGAGAAGAGATCCTGGCCTGTGGCTTATGCTGGCTCAGCTTGTCTGAGTGTGGAAAGCTAAGCAGGGTCAAGCCTGGTTATTACTTGGATGGGAGACCCCTCCTCTAGTTTCCTGCATTGAGCAGGGGGTTGGACTCGATGGCCTTGTAGGCTCCTTCCAACTCTATGATCTATGAATCTATGAATCCTCTGTGTGACATCCCTTCAAGTACTGGAAGAGTGGATCATATCTCCTACATATCTATGTGGAACAGGAAGGGAGTGCCACTTTGTCCTTTGACTTAGGCAGCAAAGGGCCAGGCCTGTGTGTAGATCAGATTTGGTGGGTGCAGCTGGCCATACAGGGATCTAGAAATGCTGGAATGTTCCATATACACAAGTGTACTCATGCTTAGGGGGGAAGCTGCACAGAGCAGCATCAAGAAGAACTGCAGAGGACGGTAGTGGTCACAATAGAAAAAGTGACATGAGTAGGATCCAAACCATTTATAAACTATGGAACCCTATCATGCAAGTTCCAATTTCTCTATGGTCCTTCTTGATCCTCATTGAGATGGGAAATGTGCCCTGTTTTAATCAGGGTTTCAGCAAATTTCATAGCTACCATTGATGCAATCTAGGACAGTGAATTTCAAAATGTATGCCAGGAAAGGGTCCTTGGAAATTCATCATGGGTTCATTAATAAGATCAGGAATGGCAATCAGGTTCATAGAATTACACCATGACTGATGCTCCCCTGCATCAGTCCCTGTAGATCAGGGGTCCTCAAACTTTTTAAACGGGGAGCCCAGTTCATTGTCCCTCAGACTGTTGGGGGGCTGGACTATAGTATGAAATAAATATGAACGAATGGATCAAGTAAAAAAAAAAGGACCCGGGTCCTTTTTTTTACTTGATTAAATGGAAAGTTATTATAAATTAATAATAAATTAATTATAAATTAATTTGCTGTCTAAAATTGAAATACATTAAATTTTAAAAAGGCATAGAAAGGCTTGATTTGCATACTGCACAAATCTTATTTATTTGTAGTGCAAAAAAACCAGGAAAAAACAATGCAATATTTAAAATGAAGAACAATTTAAATCAAAATAAGGTTATTATTATTTCAATGGGAAGTATGGACCTGCTTTTGGCTAATGAGATGGTCAATGTCCAGTTCCATATTTGTCACTGCTAGTCGTAACAAGTGATGCAGGGCGGGCAGCAGCACCGCGGCCAGTGTCTCCTCCGCTGGAGGAGCCTCTCCTCCTCCGAAAACTCTGCAAAAACTGGCTACTGACTGCGTACCTGTCTAGACTGGCTGCCGCCGCCACCACCACAACTTGGGGCCCATCCTCCTCGAGGCGCTCACGTGGGCTCTGTTGTGATATGTATCACATTACCAGCTGCAGCACATTGTTTACACATGGAAAGGACAGAATGGCGGGGTAAACAGGTTTATTATGTCTTTCTAGAATCTCGTGTTTTCGCGGGGGTTACTAGAGTGTGAGAGCAATGTGAGCTAGTCACATGGTTTGTATGTTCTGATGACGTGTTAACTTGTTTTCTGTCTGAAGCCATTTTTAGAGAGAAGCTGAACTGCTTTCTTTGTTCTTCTTCTTCATGGTACAGCTTGCTGGACTTGTTACTGCTACAATGTAACGTCTTTGCTGAAGTAGGAGTGAGCTCAACTTACTCCACTGGATGTAATGCTTGCTATGCATTTATACTCTGCACATGGACTGTAACTAGGAAATGTATACTCTGTAGAACTTTACTTGCTAAGTGAATAAACAGGTAGAATTAGACCTGTGGTGTTTACAGAGTGTTTCCTGACTCCATGGATTAATCTGCAACGGAGAAGCTTTGTTGGTTCACTGGCACGCACGCTGCACGCTGCCTGCGGGAGGAGGGAGGTGAGATCTGGAAGATCTGTGTGTGGAATGTACAGGCGTCTGCTAGCACACAGACAAGGATTATAAATCTCCCAACCCGCACACACACTCTGCTCAGGTCCAGTTCGAACAGGCTCATGCTGATGTCATGCCCCCTCCCCATTCTCCTCCCTCTTCCCCAGCGGGAGCATCAGGCTGAGGCGCTACTCCTGTAGCGAAGCAGCAGCAACTTTTGCCTGAGGCAATTCCGTTCTTGCAGCGGTAAGAGTGCCTCTAGACTAAATCGGCCGCCGGGCCGGATGGAAGGACACGTTGGGCCGGATGTGTCCCGCGGGCTGTAGTTTGAAGACCCCTGCTGTAGATGCAGGGAAGCACTGGGTCATGCTCCAGTCCATATGGGTGAATAATAAGGCTCATGGCCTGGTAGGTACTTAAGTGCTTTGTGTGATATGTGTGCAGTCTACAATGAGAACATAAGAAGAACCCTGCTGGATCAGACCAAAGCATTCTATTTCCCTTTCTAGTATTCCCATGGCCAATCAGATGCCTACAGGAAGCCTCAAAGCAGGGAATATTTCCCAGAATCCTCAGCAGTCAAGCAGGAGAGTCAATGTGGAAAGGGTTCTGTGCAGGTAAAAAATTGAAAAATACTGGTTGAAGACATAAAAACCATTATTTTTGCAACCTCATGCTGGCTCAGCTTGCCTGAGTGTGGAAAGCTAAGCAGGGTCAGGCCTGGTTATTACTTTGATGGGAGATCCCTCCTCTAGTTTCCTGCATTAAGCAGGGGGTTGGACTCAATAGCCTTGTAGGCTCCTTCCAACTCTATGATCTATTAAATCTATGATAGTAGGAATCCTCATACAATTAGCTTGGCTGAGAATATTGTTTATGATGCAAGAAGCAAAACACACATTGTTATGTTTGCACAATATTAGCACTGGCAATGGGTCTGAAGCACTAGGAGACCCCCAAACTGAGAAGTTATTTTACTTGAAAATATGTAGGCTGCTATTTCTATTTACATTTTTAGTTAAGAGATGGTACTTGTCATAACGAGCCCTCCGACCTGTTCCATGCTTTCAGGTGCAGCAGAATATTTGCTAGGATAATGCTTGCCATTCTGTATTATTATTCATGCAGGGTGACACAGTGCCAAAGTGCTTTGCCAGCGTAAAGGAAGGTGGTGTCACTAATCCAAGGAACTAAGGATGAACTCCTGACCGTCCCTTGAACAGAAACTTTAAAAACAAAACACCCAACTTCTGGCATTGAATGTAGTGGCTGAAGAGTTCATCATGCAATCTAAAACCTCCAGTCAACTCTGTGCGAGTGTAATCCTATACAAAATAGAAGTTCAGCTGAACTCTGCATAGGCACAACACTGTGAAGGCTTTTTAACCTCAGTGAGTCTTCAGATTCATGGTAGATACAGCAGTAGACGGTTAAACATGTATCTTTTTATTATTATTTAATAGTGAAATGAGTGCTTTGGGGGAAAGAGGCTTCCGTCTTTCTCATTCCTTTCATCCTTACTTACATTCTTCCATCTCCTTTCTTTCAGTTTCTACCTTTGACAGTATCTGGTATCCTACCTTCCAACTTCCCCAAGCTAATCAAGGTTCATACTCATGTAGAGAAACCCTCTATGCATTCACCAGCCTTCTCCAACCTGGCACCCTCCAGATGATTTGGACAACAACTTCCAGTGTTCTTGACCCTTGACCATGTTGCCTGGGGCTGATCGGAGATGAAGTCCAAAAAACTGGAGGGCACCAGGATAGAGAAGGCTGGGATACACTCTACATGTATTTCATTTTAATGCCAAATGTGAGACCACCAGGGATATGGCCAGCATGAAATGCAAAATTGTGAGCTGGTCCTTATGCCACTGTTTCCAGCTTATGAGACTGGCCTATGAGCCAAACCCTAATGGGCAGAATTGTAGATGCACACACTGCCAGCCCTTGCTGTAAGTGCTTTTCTCCAAAGCATTCAGGGGGTCAACTAGTTGGTATATGCCGAAAGGCCCAAACAATATTTATTCAATTTGAATCTAGTTCAGCCTTTTGTAATCATGCAGGCACCACCTCATTTTAGAGCAGCCTGCTCAGGATGGAGGTAATTTTTTTAAAATAACTGGAGTCTGTTGAGGTTGGAAGACAATTTAATTTTTTTATTTTTTTTTTTATTACCGACGCTGCAATACAGACGTATAGGTTAAATTAAAATCCCTGTACATTTTTGGGGGAAATTTTTGATAAAAGGTTTGATAAAAATTTCGAACGAATATGCTCATCCAAGCGTACACAAAGGATTGTATTTTATGTATATACGACAAGAATATGAAACACCTTCCAACCTGCTTCCTGTCTGAATTAGCATCAACCCACTTTTGATGCCTTTCCTTTCCGGAAAAAGAACAACACTTTATCAGTCTGCACTCTGGTCCTGTGCTTTTTTCACGAGGAAACCTTTCCTAATATATGCAAACTGTGCTTATTACCCAAGTACATTAGATTTTGTATTGTCAACATTACCTTGTTACATCTAATTACATTAAAATGTCCAACCTAGGAATGTAATTTGCTAGCACTACAACAGTGGGTATTTAAGAACTTCTAAGGTCATGGATCAAAAGGGAATATGAATATGTGAGTGTGTGTATATGTGTGTGTGTGTGAGAGAGGGAGGGGGGAGGGAGAATAAATTTTTTAGCGCTTGGGTGCTCTTAAGACCTTTAAGAAAATGTTGTCTCTTCAGAAAATAAATACAGATTTTGCAGCACGGCTGATATGAATTTTCTTCTTTCAGAAAATGACAATTAACATAAGTAAGAGCATGCTGGCCATAAGGACTGCCACGCTGGGTCAAACAAAAGGCAAGTCTTGTCGCAGACTGTGTCCTCAGCAGTTGCTAGCCAGATCAGTGGTGTACTTAATGGACTTATGGAAGGGGGGGGGTCTTTAGATGGTATTGAGTATTACTTCACTTATTTCAAGATGAGATAAAGGAAGTCCGGCTGCATTTGCCGCCGGCTCATTCTGCTGAGTGGGGCCCTGGGCATCTGCCCCTAAAGCTTTGCCCTGGGTGCACCATTGGGACAGATGCCCCAGGGGATCTCACAAATTGAGTGAAATCCTTTATCCTTCCTAAATTGTTTGCCCCCATTATCTGCTAATCAGAAAAAAACACTGGCTGATCCTGAAAATGAACATTCCGTTTCCCATCCAGTGGAGGCTGGTGACTCCTATTTCAATGGGGCTCCTAATCCTGTTGCAGCTTTTATTTGGAGCTTTAAAGGAGCTGTCCATGGTGCTCCATGGTGATGAACCTATTCTGGGGGGTGGAGTTAGGAGCCCCACCAAAATAGGAGTCACCAGCCTCCTTAACCCCCTTCTAAGTTATAATGTTTATGATGGATCCATTCTTTAATCCTTGCCAGGATTCCAGAAGACAGTGGGTTGGCTAAATCTGGAACCAACCCATGGTTTCAAGATACCCATTCCAGGTCTTCTGTTGGATTGGAAGACTACAGTAGGCTGCAAAGGTGAAGCAGGAAGTACTTTCACTGTATGCCTGCAATCAATCAAGAGAAAATAAAAATGTCCAGTGTCTGTTGTCTGTTTAAAACTTTGAGATTCACCTTCTTTTTTTTCACCCAGAGGGCCCCAATGTGCTAGGAAACAACACCCATCTAAAAAATCTAATGTTGACAGGCTTCTTTGGGGGGGAAACTACATAATGAAGGCACCATGACTGAGTGGGAGGACAGACAGGAATTCTAAAGGATGGTGGAAGGGGTTCTGATACACATTCACTGTATTCTAAGGGGTGCCAGTGCTTAGCCTGAAAGCATACGATATCAGAACCTTACTGAAACTGGATCTGGATGGCAGACCACGTGGGAACTCTATATATCTTATGTTGATCTTCACCTAAAAAAAATGTTGTAGATACGGTAACTGCAATAAATAATTTATTTAATCATTTGTATGTTTTTATGTACGGTTCAACTTTAAAAGGAATAAATTGAGGAACAGCCATTCTAAGTACATTAATTAGATAATATTCTATATAATAATTCTCTTTAATGCTAGCACTTTTTCCGCTTTATCAGCTTCATTGCTGGCAATAGCTTCTTGTTTGTTACTTAGGCATATTTCTATCATGGGAAATGCTGGGGCATCAGCTTTGATTTGTCCAATGAAAACATTTCAGGCTACAAAAGATGTTACAATGTAAGCATAATGAGAAAACTGCACCTCTAAGACCATCCACTGTTTCTTACAACATCTAGACTAAACATGTGCCTGTTCCTTGGCTTCCTTATCTTTCTTGCTTTGACTGTAACACCTATGGATAGAGTTTATGATGTATTCTGTACAGAACATGGGTGAACAGAACATGGGTGCCCATGGGTGAAGTCCACTTCTCATGTAGTAATTTATCACAATGTGGATTTACTACTTGGTAAATTGATTATAAGCATTATCTTACCAAGCAGTGAGGTAAATCTTGCCCATCTCTGCCCCTGGTCTTAAATCTAGGGAAGCACAGAAGTAGTAATCATCACTTGGCAGTATAATATAGAGGAGGAGTGGGCAACTTGTGGCCCTCCAGGTGCTTTAGCCTACAACTCCCATGATCCTTCACTATTGGCTATGCTGACTCTGTCTACTATGGCATGCATGTAATCGGTAAGTTACTGAGTAAATGATGATCTATATTCATCCATTTTCTATACCAGGAGTGGGTAACCAACAGACCTAGGCCTAATTTGTGGCGTAGTGGTTAGAGTGTTGGACTGGGACTTGGGAGATCGAGGTTCATATCCCCACTCGGCCATGAAACTCACTGGGTGACTTTGGGCCAGTCACTGACTCTCAGCCTAACCTACCTCACAGGGTGGTTGTGAGGGTAAAATGGAGAGGAGGAGGAGCATTAGGTAAGCCACCTTGGGTTCCTTGCAGGAAAAAAGGTGGGGTATAAATATAATAAATAAATAATTTCAAAAGCAATCAGTTCAAATCTCTGGCAAAGAGTTATTTGTCCCTCCCCCTAGAAGCTGATGGGCAGAGAGAAAGAAGGGTGTCGTGTGTCAGAAATAAAGAGTGAGAGAGAAAGAGAAGAGATTGAAAGGGGGTGAGAGCCCACCCACTTCTGGTTCTGGCCCAGCCTCCTCTGGCTTCAGCCCTGCCCACTAGCCACATGTTGTCCCCAACAGGGAAAAAAAAAAGATTCCTTACTCCTGATATATACAAATATATGCATATCCTAAGTCTCCACTAGCATATTTCTCTCTCTCTCTCTCTCTCTCTCTCTCTCTCTCACACACACACACACACACACACACACACACCATCATTACAATGTATGGGCACAAACCCATGATCAACTTCCTTAACTTTATGACTTTGTGCATGAGAAATACATCCAATATTAGATTAGCAGATGCAGTTCCATATGTTGCAACTGTATGGGTGACTGTGCTATATTTTATTGGCATTCCCTTTGTAACAGTGAGGCATTATGAAAATGATTCCAAATGTGACTGGGTTACCAACTTAACCCATAACCTGTACTGAATGGGTTTGGGGGTGGGGATCTACTCTCTCACTCTTTCACCAGCTATGCATGTGGCAGAACTATCAAAATGTGTCAAAGGGTGACTAATCTGTAAGATATCGCAGCTGCGTAGATCAGGCATACTTCAGCTTTTCCACCTGCCTTTGGCTTGGCTTACTCCAGATACCACTAAGTTTAATGTCTGCCTCTCATGCTGACACATTTTAATTCAAGAAAGCTGTTCATCATAACCACTTCCTTTTGCTGTACTTAGGTTACTTTAATGTGTCTGTGAACTGCCATCTCTAATTATCTCATAAATTCCCCAGCCACTCTTATAGGTTATCTTACGGTGAATAAAGTTGATTATTCTTGAGAGTTCATCCATCTTTTCCTTCTCACAAATTTTAAAGTGGAGGTGGTGTCTACTGAAATATTTTGGGAAAACCTACTAGGTTGGTATATCCCACCCTGCTCTGAAAGCTCATGGCCCCTATTACACAAAGCCCCCATCCAATCATTTGGCTATACTTGATTCCCATCGGCTTAAGCATCCCTAATCCTGTCCTCCCTTGTGGTACTCTCCAGATCCATATTCATTCCCACTCCTGGGTTTCCACCTTACCCAATTCTCACCCATCCCAAGCATCCTTCATGATTGTATCCATTAAGGACTATTCCCAATGCCGAACAAATTCAGCCATATATGTACAAGCAAAACTTGAGTTCATCGAAGTTCTCCAAATTCTGCTTGGAAGCTCGTTCTGTCTCGTGCCCATATCGGATTGCAGTCTTTGAGGTTGGGGAGGGTTTTGCATGAAAATTTGAGTGTGTTTGTGTGCATATTTCCCCCCAAAAAACTTATGCATGAATTGTGTACATCATTGAAAAGTATGCATTCTTCTCCCATTGACTAAAGGGTGTTTATGTGTATTTTTGAAAAGTACACATTTTTTCATGCACATTTTTCAAACGTGCGCATGCTGTCCAATTCATTTTTATTTTTATTTTTGGTCCATGAATCATACTGCAAGGTTGGAAATGTACAGACTTCAACCGCAGATTGTGTTCAAGTCCATGTTCAGTCTGGAAAGTGAACTGGGTAAATCCTGATCAAAAACGAACTAAACCAAATTTCTCAGACATCCCCACCTAGGAGAAAGCAAACAACAGTGTGATCTACAAACCAATGAGCCCTAAACATTAGCTATTATACTGTTTTAGTTTTAGTCCTGTTACATTAATGTTGAGGATGAAAACAGACAGCTCAAGTATGTTCTGTAAAAGAAATGCGATATTCTGCTAAGCGTCAATAAAGGGGAAGATGGATAAAGTTAGGACACCAAATGAAAAGGCCTGAAGATAAATTTTCCTGTGAGGCTCGTACAATATAAAGGAAATTGAAAGTTTTCATTGAGCCCTGTGATCTGTGAACAAGATGGACAGGATCCAATGATTCCCTCCCCCCTTCTTTGCAGAATTGGTGTCTATATTTTATATTTCTTTCATTTCCAAAGTACATCTTTGGACCACAGAGCTTTGTTCTTCGGAGCTTCCCATGGAAATATTTCAACTTAATTGCTCTTGTAGAAATTAACAACTTGCAATTGCTGACAAAATCATACAGTTAAGCAAATCTAGACTTTCCATGTTTTTATTTCCTTATATTTCCTTTTATTTCCAATATTTAGAGTAGCAGACCTAAATGTACCTCTACACAGAAATTGTTTGCAGTCGCATGCAGTTTAATGCACTTCCATAAATCTTGAAGCACAAGAAAAGGCAGATTCCTGCTGTCCCCTATTTCCACTCTTCAAGAGATCTGGGCACCCACTGGAAGAACCACATCTTGCAAACTCCACAGACAATGCTGATCCAACACTTGTATCCATTAACTGTGTGGACAGGTGGGAGGAGTGAACTGAGCTACAGCCTGAGGAACTGCATGTCAGCAAGCAATCCTCAAAGCAAGCCCCCTGTGAACATGACCTCAGTGCTAATTCTGTTCTGTCATCATACAATTGGGCCCATTCATGATGCCAGCTATGGTAGTCATCTTAAAGCAGGGGTGCAGAACCCCAGATACAGGGGCCAAATCCCTCCCTCCAGGGGTCCCAATATGGCCCTCTGGAGTTCCCCAGAAGACCATGCCCCCTTCCCTGGTCCCACCTCCTTTCCCCCAACCACCAGTCATTTGGAGGTTTCCTGGCTTTTGTGCAGTTTTCCCCCCCATTATAAAAGGTTGAAATGCTTCTACTAAGGCATAGTGACTGGCAGTAAGAGCTGTAAGCTAAAATATGCTGGTATTTTGGCCCCACCCCTTTTGTCTTTTGGCCCTGCCCAACACAGGAATGTGGCCCCCAAGAACTTCTCTGAAATAGAATTCAGCCTGAAAGGGGTTCTGCACCCCTGTCTTGAAGGCATAAAAATCTAGATCCACAACTCTTGAACATTGCCTCTTAGGATTAGGGATAGGCAAATCAGTCTAAATCCAATTCAAGATACGTTCGCATGTGTCCCATTTCTGCATTAACCTGCAATTTGGGGAGGGGGGAAGCCATGCACACAGTTTGCATTTAAATACATATTTCTAAATGTCTGTTCTCTCAAAATGCATCAGACCTGCAATTTTTTCAAAGCAGTTGAACAAAGGGCCCCATTTTCATAGGTCATTTTAAAAAGGTACACATCCTATACATTTTTCTATTGTAGTTTCAATGGAAGAATCAGCTACTCTTTTCCTGCTTGTAACTTTGGTGTTTTCCATTCAAATGGCATGACATTTTAAAGTATTCTACAACCTGCCAACCCCCAGGCATCAAATGTGGCAAATTTCAGACATATTTGACAAAGGGTCCACATTTCATAGACCGTATTTTATATCTGTCAATTTACATCTCACTTGCTCTTTCACTCCATTTAACCTTTCTGTGACCTATACTCAGGCTCTTTCAATTTTGTTATCCCAACAGAAACTATGGAAAAACTTACCAAACAAATTGAAAATGAATGAATTTTCATTCAGAAATTAGTTTGATGAATTCCCTTTCATTTTCATAACTAAAACCAATGAAATAAATGGGGCTTGTTCTCTTTGTTTTCTATCTAGTTTTTTTAAAATATGGACACGCCTGCATGGAAGGCTGTTTGTGCAAATGGATTTCAGTTGCTGAATTAGTTCATCAATTTTCGTGCTTATTTAAAGTATAGGTAAGGTAACTTTGTACTCTGGGATGTCATGGAAGATAGCTCTGATCATCTTCAGAAAGACCTAAATCAGATGAAGAGGAAGAGCCAATGGACTTGAAACACATTGTGCTAATAAAACCATCTTCTGTCCAATTCTTTGTGCTTCTTTAGTTCAGGCCATTATATGGTATGTGCAGAGAGAGAAAGAGAGAGAGAGAGAGAGAGAGATCTGTTTGGTCATCCACATCTATATCTATATATCTTTTACACAAAAGTAAAGAAAAATATCGCTCACCCACCCAAGTAATGCAAATGGATGTAATTTATGCAACCTTCAAATGTAACATGAATCATAAGGTACAGCTTTACTGGCCTAGACTTGAGCACATATTTAACTCCCTAGTGAAACAGATAATCAAATACTGACATTAGGTAAATGAAAGCTTGTAAGACGTACTGCATTTTCTATCCTAATCTTCTATACTATCCTTGCATTGATTAGCTGTAGGACTGTTATACATTTCTGTAGAATGTCAGAATAGAAGCCTTTGCAAAGAGCATTCTTGGCGGTTAAGTTTGCTCTCCATACATACCAAGTTAATCTGGGTCATAATTCTGTGACCTCTTACTGTATTTGAGCACAGAATTAGAATTCCTGGGACAGAATTGGTACCTTCCAGTTAAGCTTCAGCAAAGTACCCTTCATCAAGCAAAGCCACATCGGTACATTGTAATTCATCCCAAGCAGCAGGCTTTCCTGACTCATGCAACTTGGAGCTTTGACAAATTCTGTCTTCCCATAGCCCGTGAAAACTTGTGGCAGACACACACACACACTCACACTCACACACACTGAACACAGCCCACCAGCCATGTATCATGCCTCCTAGGTGCTAACACTCAACTTGTTTTTGTAGAACTTCCTGGCATGCAGCAAAGCCAGGATGTAGCAAGACCCTGATGGGCTGCCACATGGCTGGTGGACTACATTCCGTTTGGTGTGCCATGTTCACAGCATGCTGAAGGGTATGTTGATCAAGGGGCTGGAGCGAAAGCCCTATGAGGGTACAATATATGGGACTGTTCAGCTTAGAAAAAAGGTGAGTAAGGGGAGACACTATTATGTGTACAAAATTATGCATAGTGTGGATGAAATGGATAGGGAGACATTTTCCTCCCTCTTTCATAATACTGGAACCCAGGGCCATCCCATGAAGCTGATTGGTGGGAAATTCAGGACAGATGAAAGGAAGTACTTCTTCACCTGGCACATAGTTAAACTATGGAATACACTACCACAAGATATAGTGATGGCCACCAAGTTGGATGACTTTAAAAGGGGATTAGGGGCAGGCAAATTCATGGAGGATAAGGCTATCAATGGCTACTAGTCCTGATGGCTATATATTACCACCAGTGTAAGAGGCAGTATGCTTCTGTATACCAGTTGCTGGGGAACACGAGCAGGGAGGGTGCTATTGCACGTATGTCCTACTTGCTGTTTTCCCTTAGGCAGCTAGTTAGCCCCAGTATGAGTAGAATGCTGGACTAGATAGGCCTTTGATCTGATTCAGCATGGCTAGATTTTTTTATGTTGTTATTACTTCAAAAGCATTTGCTTGCTAGGCAGTGGTTTTCAGATTTTGGACTTTGTGGGAACATTTTCCACATCAACTCGTCTGATGAAGGGAGAATCCCCCGTTTGTCTGTCACCACATTTTAGAGGATTAAAGAGGTTTATGAAGCACCACATTCTAGAGGATTATGGGACACATTCTAGAGGACACACTCAGTTCACAGGGGGCACAGGCTGGGCTTGTTAGGCCTTACTATCATCCTACATGAACGGAGAATGTGCCCTAGAACACACCTAACACTTCCTTGTGGATGTGCATTGCAGGGGAGATTAGTAATGTTGGACAACAATTGGGAAACCCTTAATAAAGTTTTGAAGAACCTCAAGGTTTTTTAGTCCCTGCCACAGAACACTAGTGCATTAAGACTTGTGCAAACATAGATCTTAGCCAATATGCACAAATGATTATAATTTAAATAGTTAGAGTGCTACTTGCATACTTAGGCTGCAATCCTGCAGCCACTTACCTGGGAGAAAATCCCATTGAACTCAGTGGGACTTACTTCTGAGTAGACAAATATAGGATTGTGCTGTTAGTGTACTAGTTACAGAGCCTTGCCCCGACAAGAGCCTTGAGAGAGCGGAAACTTTTCTGCTAACTTTTCCTATTATTTGCTTAGGAAGATATGCAAGCTCTAAAAAGTCTTTCATGCATAATCCATAACATATGTACAATACAGAAAGGTCAAAGAATTTGGGGACATCATCTGCCTTGACAGAAGGCAGGTATTTTGCCCTTTCATGCAGTTCTTTCCAAGCAAAGATCAAGTCAGGTGAGATAGGCTTATGGTTTTCACGTTGCACACAAGTTTACTTATTCATCGGGATATGGACCACAGGTCTTGTGCTCAACTGGAAGTACTCCCTGGGACAATTCAACAAAATAGATTGGCTGCTGAAGGTATTAAATATTGACCACTTGAAATGTATGTAATACAACATTACCTTTAATGTGCCTCCATAATAAAGTGAACATTAGCAGTCTCTACACTTTAATCCAGTGGCTAGCATAATTCAGAGACTGAAATGGCAGTTTAGATTATGAGGCTAGATCCAAGCTTTTGAAGTATAAACATGGATCAGCTTGAGACCACAATAGTTGAGGGTGCGCCTCTCCCTGTATATACCTGCCCAAATATTTAGTTCTGCTAAGAGGGTGGGTGCTCCTCTGTGTCCCACCACTGCGAGCTGTTCTGGCAGTAGCAACTACATTTCCTAGTGTCCCTGTCATCTGGTAATCAGGCATAGCAGGAAGCCACAAAGGCTATGAAGCCACCTGGAGCAGGAAGGGGTGAGAGAGATCTTCCTCCTTTCCTCTATCCCATCACTGCCAGAGCAATAGAAAAGAGGAGATTGGAGGTGGGTATGTGCATAGGAAGGAGTCAGAGAGGGTGAACCTAAATTCTTCTTCAGTGCAGATGAATATCCAATTTGAAAAAGAATTTTTGTATCCATAACTGCAAGCTGCTGAAATTCATATTTCCAAGCCAGGAAATAAAAATTTTGGCAACACGACTAAGAGTGGCTGACTAAGAGTGACTGATCATGATTCTTCTAAGACTTTGTCCAGATGGTAGCTTCTCCTCTTCCAGAGGGTTTTGTGCTGTAGTACTAAAAAAGATGTATGTGCGGATACCCGAGTGCACAGGGACTTCTTGTACCAATTACTTTTCTGCACTGTGCCACCCATGTTGTCCTTGCTAGTCCCTGATCTGGAGTAAGGCATCACCAGAGATACCACCCCAGTCTCTACATGGCTTCCAGATATCAGTGATGATGAACGAGAATGCCTGACACCCCACCACCACCACCACCACCACCACAAAAAGTGTCTCCATTTAAAATCATCTGACGCATTACATGACATGGTTAACATAACATATTCTGTAACCTCCCTTGAGGGACAGCGCCAGCTAAGAAAAAGCTGAAGACTCCACCATCTCCCCAAACCCCACCTGGAATGCTGGGGCACGGAAAGAACGAAGCAGTGGCCTGTGAGAAAGGCAGGTTTGGGGGGGGGGGGAGGTTGCAGCCTGTGGTTAGTATTCCAAAACATTGTGCTTAAGACACCATTATATTTGTGTGCCTGTGTGCGTGATACACAATCTAAGGCCATATATATATATATATATATATATATATATGCGCAACACAGTATTAATTGTTGGCATATACAGGATATTAATTGTTAGCATTTTGTGGTGTCTTTCTTACCTTTATTTGCAGTATAACACTAAGAGTGCAATCCTATCGCCCCTGCCCTCGATGTACGTAAGCATCTGAACACAGAGGCTTACACGTGCATTCAGTGCATGGCGTGAGGCACAGCAGAAGTGACTTCCTCCGTCATTGCGCCTCACGTCCTGCATTTCATCTAGATGGCCATTTTTGACTGTCTAGATGAAGCTCTTCGGAGGGGGAGGGAAGGAGTTGGGGCCCCATTTGGATATGGCATGAGCTGCCGGCCCTAGCCTCGTCCCCTCCCCACCCCCCAGCACGCCCCTTTCCCTCCTTTTCGAGGCCGATTTGCAACTTCGGGCAGGCAGCCAGCATGGTTCTTCCTGTGCCAGCTGTGAGGGGACGGGGCAGGGGCTCGGCATTCGGAGTCCCAGCTCTGAGCTCGCAGAACCTCTTGGAGCTGGAGCTCTGAATAATCCTATAGCTCCGCAGGCAAAGTCAGAGGGCCATAGGATTGCCCCCTTAATGTATTTTACTGTCAATACTGTGAGAGTTGGACTGACTTGGGTTCAAAAGCTCCCCTAGCCAATGACCCTCAGTCTCAGTCACGCAAGCGGAAGGAGGAGATAACAGCAGTTAATAAAGATTAAAGAGTTTATTTGTAAGACCCAATTACATGGGATTAAGGCAATCAATGCATTTCTACTCACTACATCATAGCAGACTCAAGTCCTATACCCCAGTGGTAAGGCTAGATGAAGTGAAGTCCAGATCAATACATGTCGAGACGAACAAGCAGCAGAGAGAGATGAAGAGGAATGAACGAAAGCAAGCAAGTGTGCTAGCTTATATACCCCAGACCCTGCACCTATAAATAGGACATTACTCACCCAGTAGTATAACTTATTCATCAACATGTTTACCCCAAATCTGTTCAAGGCTGCTGAGTCATGTCACCTCGAGACTATGTCTCCTGACCAAAGACCTTCTGTACTTGAACTCAAGTAACACTCACCAGGTCAGGTGATAATCCCGATGTCAGGTGGTAATCTCGTTCTGCCTATGCAAAACCTAACATCCCCCTGCTTTTGCATTTGCGCAGAACGTGGTTATTTACCTCATACAACAGCAACAGCGTTGTTGACATCTGATGCTGTTCCTTCATCTATGAACTTTGAAAAAAAAACTTCTGCAGGAATGACTTTACCTGTCAGAAATTTGAACCACCATCAAATCACTTCTGATGTATCCCTCCTTATGACACAGTTTTATTTGCAAACCCAAAACGTTGTGTATTGCTATCTGCCTGCAGCATAGCAATCCTGCCTTGGTTTCCTGAAAAAAACTGTAATAGGTTTTTCACATTAATCTCAGCATCATTTAAACATTTTTTACAATTTAAACTATTTAAACAAATGCAATCAGTTCAGCTTCAGTTGAACTCTAACCTTTAGATGATTGTTTCTACAAAATCAATCAAACAAAGTATGATTATAAAAATAACAAACTTCAGGTGTGTTCTTGTTGTTCTTACTATCACAACCACAACTGGCATTTCTGTGAATCTGTAAGCCACCTGTGCTCTGACTTGTAACTCTTAGTCTGAAGTGTGATGTTCCTTCCAGATAACACTCAACTCCTTTTCAGAGCTCTCCAAGCATGTCCTGTTGGTCTAACAGTCTGCCCATTACACTGACAGCAATACCTGGCCTTGTTGCTTGTACAGTAAAGCTCAACAGCCCAATGCTTCTGTGTAGCATTCAAACTGCTTTTCCATCAGCATGTGCTTGAAAATCCTCAACTATTTGGAGTCTCTCACTGAGTTAACTATCTCCAAAATTCTCAATCACATCCATGATATTTCTCTGGTTTGTTGCAGTAAGTACTGCCCTCTTGGTTCTTTTTCAACCTCTATTTACAAATAAACAGTTGATCCACCACCAAGCAGTTTCAATTCAATGAAATTCCAAACCCTGGATCAATTATATCATATTGCTTTTATCTGTCCAGAAAAAACAATAGATCACCCATCTAAACAAAGTACATACAGTCTATGTCCCTGTTCCTTCTGCTTAACAAACAAACATTGATCTGCCTCTCTGTGCAAATCACAATTCAGCAATGTTTGAGTTCAAACAGAATTCCAGCCTCCAGCTGATTCTAGCTTTTCTACAGAAAATTATTCTCAGACAGTTTTCCAAAGACTTCCTCTCATTTAAAATGCTTATGTTCCAATATTTCAACTTGTGAAATATTCATACATCTATCCACATTCTTAAACATCAGTCTAACTGTTTCCAAAGCAAATTGTTGTTGCACTCACTTATGATTTTCCAGCTCCTTTTAACTTGAGCAAAAAATCACAAGCAACCAATCTTGCTATTTGTCATATAACCTTTTTCCAATCTGGTTAGTTTTCACTAAAAATCTATCTGGTAACAATGAGTTCCATGGACTGCTGTTTGTTTCACCAGCTTCCATGTTTTGTTCTTTATCCAAAGAATTCAACTCAGCTTGCATAGCCTGAAGCTATGGTTCAGCTTCCTTAACAGACAATTTTTCACCTCTTTGAAATTTTGAAGTTTCAAATGGCTTTTCCTTGCAAATTCATCCTGATATCTCACAGGTTGTTTGACTCACCTGTTCCTTACCTCATCAGTTATCAGGTTCCTGTTCCAATAAATTTGCACCAATGATGAACAACCATTTGTTTAGTCTCCACTAAACCAAATGTGTATCAAAGTTTGTCAAATTTACCTGACTGTCTTTTCAGCAAATGCTTTTCTATTCTGACTCTGAGCTTGATGCATCCCCTGCATTAACAGAATTAATTTTGAAAAATGATCTCATCTTTTCATTTAGCATTATACTTAACACTTCTAGATAATCTCACTATCCAAGTGTTGTTCATGTGAAACACAATATTCTCATTTCTAGAAAAATCTCATGTAAGCTCCCTTACAGATTTCTTCTAACTTTGAGGTGTATGTACCTACATATCAGATCCAAGCTCCTGAAATGTTTCTCCAGAAGATTCCTCCTTCTACACTACTTTCTATAAGGTGTACAGTTCAATACAGAACTAAAACTTCTATCATGTACATAATCAAAACATTTAAGAGCTTCTACCCAAACCTCATTATCCAAGTTAGTATCACCTCTTCTGAGTGTTTGTTTACTCTTCCACACAATCCATGTGTTCAATATCACATCCTGTTAGAAAGTCATCAAAACATGCACTGAATTGAACTTCCCATATCTGAAAAGAAATTAGGTAACATGGGTAATATGCTTGTTTCCCATCCAAGCACAAAACACCTTGACTTTGTTCAAAACTCCAGCTTTCTATCTAACATGTACACAACCTGTACTTAGTGTATTGATCAATGAACATCATGAAATAACGTGCCTTCTCCTCTAAAAACCATCAGAGTATCCACAAGATCACCAAGAACAAATTGAATGAAATGAACTGTTTTTTCAGCTTGCCTTCCAGTTTACCTGTTGAAGCTAGCATCCCTTGTTTATGTGCACAAAATTACCTTTCATGTGAAAATTACAATTCCCCAATGCTTTCCCCCCAACACAGTTTGCATTTTCTTTCACAGGCCTGTGAATCTAAATGATCAAACAATCATGTGATATGCATGCATGTACATGTCATACATATAAGCATTTAACCTTTTTATAGTTGCAACAGTACAACTTTCCATTTCTTTATTACACCATTACAGTATAAAAGAAATAATCCATCTCTTAGCTTTGCCATATAAACATACCTAATTATTCAGTATTTTACATTTTGCTACAAAAAAATCCACAATATACTCAAGTCATATATACATTCAGTACATTCCCTGCATTTCAAAAGAGAGCATATATTACACTTTCTTGAGTCCAAGTTATCCAACTTTCAAGAAATACAGTTTCAAAAACATGATTGTCAAACTTCTGACCATTTGCATAGTCCTCTTCCTGTTTATTTATGTCCAACACAGAAAGCTTCGTTTAAACAATCCACTGTTTCTGCTCACAACAAAATAATGTCCATTTTGTTATGTCCTGGGTTAAAACATAAAGTTTGTCCCTTCAGCAGCACCCCTGCTGATTTCAAGCTCCTTCTTCTGTGATCCCACATGAAGAAAATGAAGAACAGCTTCACATTTTAAGCACAGCTTTCTCTGTTCAAAACTGCCGCGCTGCTTTTCTCTGTTGTGTTAAAACCACGCCTCCGCTGGTTTGATACAGCCTCCGCTGTAGTATCAGGTTTCCCAAGATACATTCCTGTCACACGTGACTTTGCTGCTGCGACATGACGCTCCAGACGCTTTACCCACGTCAGACGTAATCCACGCATTTGTAATCCAAGCCACTTGTTGATACAATGCAAAAGATAGCTGATCCGCTGCTGTGTGAAGAAGCAAACTGTAAATGAAATATGATCCTCCTGCTGTAGCCTTGATGAGTAGACACACAGAGCCTCCTGAAGATTATTTCCTTGCCCGATACTGCTCCTTGACAATCACTCCAGCAAGCTGTGGAATACGAAATCCTTGTGTCCAGCGTTGTTCACTTTTCAGCCTGGTAGCTGCCCGAACCGCGGATTTTGCCAAGCCTGGCACCTCCGTTCTAGCTGCTTCCAAAACGAAAAATCCTCCGTCTCTCTGTCCTGCATTCTTCAGCTGCATTCCAAGCCGCTGTTATCAGCTCTCAGCTTTAGCAACACCGCATTGCCTTCCGGTTTATTTACAAACCGTTCTTACAAATAGTAAACAAATTCCTTTAACTCTATAACTGCTGAATTTTTCCAATCTGCGTTTCTGTGGCTTATCTTCCCATCTAAGATAACCATCAGATCGTAATCTGGGCCCATAACCGATGTGAGAGTTGGACTGACTTGGGTTCAAAAGCTCCCCTAGCCAATGACCCTCAGTCTCAGTCACGCAAGCGGAAGGAGGAGATAACAGCAGTTAATAAAGATTAAAGAGTTTATTTGTAAGACCCAATTACATGGGATTAAGGCAATCAATGCATTTCTACTCACTACATCATAGCAGACTCAAGTCCTATACCCCAGTGGTAAGGCTAGATGAAGTGAAGTCCAGATCAATACATGTCGAGACGAACAAGCAGCAGAGAGAGATGAAGAGGAATGAACGAAAGCAAGCAAGTGTGCTAGCTTATATACCCCAGACCCTGCACCTATAAATAGGACATTACTCACCCAGTAGTATAACTTATTCATCAACATGTTTACCCCAAATCTGTTCAAGGCTGCTGAGTCATGTCACCTCGAGACTATGTCTCCTGACCAAAGACCTTCTGTACTTGAACTCAAGTAACACTCACCAGGTCAGGTGATAATCCCGATGTCAGGTGGTAATCTCGTTCTGCCTATGCAAAACCTAACAAATACAAGGTCATTCCAATGGTTACACATAGTTTCTCTTTTTGTATATTTAGAACGGTAGGTTTACTCCATACTGAATGAGAAGCAGTTTCGTTGGAATCCATGCTTCAAGTTTTTGGTTAATTTAATTTCTCTCACCTTAGAGAATGTGGTTAATTAAGCTATAACTATTAAATGACCACTTTCTAATTAGAAACCTTTTCCTGCTACTGTACAATGTTCGTCAAAACTGAACAGAATGTTATAAACATCAAGCAGTGCAAATCTGGGGAAGAACAGCTGTGCTAACCTTGTAACGAAAAGGAACTTTTTGTTCTAACACTTGCAATTAAAGAGAAATGAGATCAGGATGATTTAAAAAAATCATTTCCCAGAATTGGCCACCTAATCCCTCATCCTCCTCTAGAGAAGAATTTTTCAGTGTTGGTCTTAGTAAAGTATGCAACATCCTTCTTAGGAACCGGTAGGAAAATGTAATTTCCTCTTCTTTCCAATCCACAGGCCCCCAAGCAGCTATATTGATTTATTTATCATAATCATACTCCTTCTTTCCCCCAAGAAGCTCAGACCAGCATATACAAAGTTGACAAGGGAGGCTGGTGACCCTTATTTCGGTGGGGCTCCTTATCTATTGCAGGTTTTTCAGCCTTTATTTGGAGCTTTATAGGAGCTCTCCATGGTGCTGAACTCCACCCCCCAAATAGGATCACCACAATGGAGCGCCATAGATAGCTCCTATGAAGCTCCAAATAAAACCTGAAAACCCTGCAATGGATAAGGAGCCCCACTGAAATAGGAGTCACACACCCCTCCCCGCAAAGTTCTCCTACTTCAGCCTTGCAACAATCCAGTGAGGTAAACTAGGTAGAAAGAAAATGGCTGAACACCCACCAGTCTTCAAGGATGAGTGGAGATTTGAACCTAGGTTAACCTGGCCCAAATCCAAGACTTCACTACCCAACCCAATCCAACAACTCTGTTATGGTAAGTGTTCCAAATCAGAAAAAAGCTCCAGTTTTAGGCTCAGCCACATGCTACACAATTAATGTAACATGTAGTTTGACCCTCAGATAAAAGGGGTTTGCTGCTAAGACTTATTCATATCTAGGGCCAGGAACAGCAGATAAAAATAAGGACAACTTTGGCACATATTCTGTAGGAATGAATGTGTCCAATCGTAAAGGGCTGCCCACAAAATGAAGGTAGACCATTACAGCATGGTCTATTACTACTTACTGGGCACATGGAGCCCACACAGAAGCACAGGTTATTTATTTCAATTTCTGTCACACCATCTGGCTTGAGTAGGCCCTAAATGTCATGCTCCTCAGCCCCTTGGAATCCTGATCCTTCTACCAGTAAAAGTAAATCTTCCTTTACACGTTTGCTACTCTGCAGAAGATCATGACATCTTGAGAAGCTGCTCCGGAAGTATCCAGCCTCATCATGTAATAGTTTGTGTTGCATGCTTATTATGTTGCAACCCAAGGCTCTAGAGATGAGCAGAGACCCCCACATTCAGTTCCTTTATTGTTTTCTCTCTGCCCTCATTCCACATCTCCTGCATTTCAATTTTACAGGGGGAGTTTCTGAAATTAATTCCGGAATTGTAGTACCAAGCGCTGTTTACTGCAACTTTTGCTTCCCTCACTTCCTCTTAGTTCCTCCTTTTCCAACACACGCCACGTGTTACTAATGTGCACATGTGCAAGCTAAACAGTGTAAAAGGTCATCTTGATAGAAGCGTATGACTGATTGCACTGAGATTCTTCCTTTTGTTTTGTTTTTTACTGATGCATGCACACACTCTTGCACATTGGAAAAATGCCACACAGAAAAATCTTTGAAAAATCCTCTTCATACTAAGAAATCCCTTCCAGATTGGGGCACAAGAGAAGGGATTCTAACTTGGCATGGACCATGCACCATAAACTGAGCTTTAGAGTTCCATGGATTATATGGGACTTGGTACTGGATATCTCTCACCTTTCCTTCTTCTCTTTCAGCCCCACACCACCTACTGAGAAATTTCCATCACACACTCCCAGCCTGACATCAAAAGGCTCTTCCCTTCCTTCTTTCCACAGTATCATGGGACAGAGGCACTAAACCACACCTACCTTCCATTCACCTACACCAGTGTTCTCCAACCTTGGGTCCCCAGATGTTTTTGGCCTACAACTCCCAGCATGCCCCAGCCACCATAGCATGCTGGGAGTTGTAGGCCAAAAACATCTGGGGACCCAAGGTTGGAGAACACTGACCTACACAGAGGTCTCTGGAAACTGACCAAATCACTCCATTACACTCAACCACTTCTCTTAACACACTCCATCTTTTGCATGATAAGGTAAGTGCATGAGAGGGCCTAGTAAGCTCAGACCTTCTAGAACCCTGTGCCCGGGGAAGACTCCATTGTCATTGTGGGAATAGGCAAATATGGTATGATTGTACCAGAACCATATGATACACACACACACACACACACACACCTACAGAGGAAAAACTGTTTCCTCAGTATCTGAAGCCATTTCATAACTAATAAGTTTGTTCTCAGGATCCCCATCACTCCCAACAGGAGTGTGCTCTAAAAGTTTGGTAAATGGAAAAGACTTTGTTCCTGAACCATTACAGTGAAACAGCTACCTTCTCCACAAGGCCCTGATGGCTATTCACCTTGGCTTTCTCCAGTTGAATCTCCTTCCCTTTTACACACCTTTCCTTTCCTCCCTAATATGTACAGTCTTTACCGTTAGATTGTAAGCCTGTGAGAAGGCTCTCTGTTATCTCTAATGTATCTGCATCACCTAGTGATTGTAGATGTAATAAGAATGTGATGATGATGATGATGATGATGATGATGATGATGATGATGATGATGATGATGACGACATGCCTTTCAGGCTTTAATATAATAACACTTTTTTTCTATTTATGGAGGAAGAAAGGTTGGTTTCTGTAATTGACATCAAACTCATTAGCAACCTTATTATGGGATGGACAGAGCAATCCTATTGCATGGGAAGGGGGAGATTGATTCCAATGGGAGGGAGTTAACTAACCAGCTCCAGACCTAGTGTAGTAAGTCGGCCCTTGCAGGGGGGTGCCAGGGGAATGAGGGGTTTTTGGATCCTACAGATCCACGGTCACTCCCAATCCACCCCCAGCACACCTGGCTGTTTCAGCTCCTACCCAGGATGAAACACCATCTGTGGAGCTTTTCCACCAGCATGTTGGGGCAATCCTCTGGGGCTGTAAATGCCATCCAGTTGGTGGAGCTCCACTTCGCCAGCAGAGCAGCACTCATGCCGCTCCCTACAGCCTGTTTGTTTGTTTTTGACCAACTTTAGAATCGCAGCCTAATTTAACATCAAATAAAAATCTGTTTAATTTTTATTATTAATATATGCAGCATCATTAAAGTTCATAACATTCTACAGAGTAGTGAAAACAGACAAGAATAAAAGATCACTCCCTATTCTAAGGAGCTTATATTCTAAAAACAAGGAGTGTGCCAGGATTACTTACAGTGGGAAGATGAGAGATCTCTAGGTTTTAGCAGTGCAGCCACCTCACCATGCCTAATGATGGTCTGGATTTATCATTTAAGTTACTTTAATCCCCTTGTTCCTTCCTTCTTCTTCTTTCATGTTAAATCTCATAGACTGTAAGCCCTGAAGCATTATTTAGTGGATACTAATTTATGTGTTTATGTATTTAGCAGTGCAATCCAGTGAGGCTGCCTGTAAGCCCACGAACTCAGAGGATTATGGGCATCCAATGGAGGGTGGAAGGCGCATGGAGGCAAAGGTCGCCTCCGGGCTTCTCCGCCCTGCAAAAGACTTAGCCAATTTCAGCTGAGGCGCTGCAAGGATACTATGTATGCTGGCAGAGCCTGTCTCCTCACATCCCCAGCCCCCAAAGTGCCCACAATCCTCCAGCTCCAAGGTTGGACTTCCATCCTCAGAGCTGCAGCTGTCATGATTCTTTCCATGCCAGCTGTGATGGCGGAGGAAGGGTGCTCTGAGGGTTGGAGTCCCAGCTCTGACCTCGGAGTGTATTTCTAAGGTCGGAGCTGGGACTCCAACCTTCCTATGGCCATCTAGACTCCGTCTAGTGGCCATAGGATTGCGCCCTAATTTTTTAAAACTTGTAATATATCACATTCTTTTTCTTGCTGCTTTTCTTTGGAATAGAAAAGTGGAATAAAAACAGTCTTTTTTATTATTTTGTTTAACAGTGCAATCCTATACATGCAATCCTATACATACGAGAGCCAGTGTATGAGAGCGGTAAGAGTGTTGGGCTGGGACTCGGGAGATCCGGGTTCTAGTCCCCGCTTGGCCATGAAGCTCACTGGGTGACTTTGGGCCAGTCACTGACTCTCAGCCTGACCTACCTCACAGGGTTGTTGTGAGGATAAAAGGGAGAGGAGGAGGATTACATAAGCCACCTTGGGTTCCTTGCAGGAAAAAAGGCGGGGTATAAATATAATAAATAAATAAATAAATAAATAAAATAAAAATGTCTACTCAAAACAAAGCTGAATTAAGTGAGGGAGTATGAGATTAAAGCCTAAATCCTTTCTAATACATTTAAGGCTGCAGTCCTGTATACACTTATGTGGGAGTCAGTCCCATTAAACTCAACAGGATTCCTTCTGAGTAGACATGTCTAGGATTGCAGTGTAAGGCTGCAACCCTACACACACTTAAGTAAGTACAGTTGAACTCAATGGGATTTACATCTGAGTACATGTGTATAGGATTACGCTGTAAAGAAATAAGTATTAATAACTTTGGGTTTATTCTAAGATTGATTTTTTCCCCTTTTAGCTTCTTTGAGTGTTACAAAAGTGCAATAACACATTGAAATAAATAAACGTGTAATAAATTTGTGTCCAGACTTTCTTTCAACAAGAGCCCCCAAGTCTGCTAACAATATTGAGAAAAACAATTTACAAGACAGTTTATCATAAAAACAAGTCAACAGCACACAAAAACATAGCAATAGGGGAAACCTTAAAACCAATTAAACCAATCAGCCTGCATTTCCCCCCCAAAGGTCTTCTGAAATAATGAGGTTTTCACGGCTTGCCAGAAGGAGAACAGTAGTGGAGTCAGGTAAATCCTCCCTGGAAGGCACAATATTTATGCACAATATTTATGCATAGGATTAAACCAATCAGCCTGCATCCCCCCCCCCCCCAAGGTCTTCTGAAATAATGAAGTTTTCACGGCTTGCCAGAAGGAGAACAGTAGTGGAGTCAGGTAAATCCTCCCTGGAAGGCACTCCATAGCAATGACACCATCATCAAAAAGACCCTATCCTGCATGCGCACTCACTGTGACTCAGATGGTGGCTGGGTGCTGACGAGGAGCTAAGAAGCTGATGTGAGTGTTCAGGTATGCACAGATGGCGAAAAGGGATCCTTAAGGTAGCCTGCCCCCTGCCCTATTATTATTATTATTATTATTATTATTATTATTATTATTATCATTATCACCATCACCATCACCATCACCATCACCATCACCATCACCATCACCATCACCACCACCACTGATATGCCACTTTACTTGCTAAAAAGCCATCAAGGTAGTGTACAACAATTAAAATAAAAATAAAACCTTATAACAATTTAAAAAAACCCACCAAGGACATTAAAAACAGTAAAATATCAAAACATTGGGCAGCGCCATCCCATGTGGCTGCCTGTAACCCTCCAAACTCGGAGGATTATGGGCATCCATTGGAAGGTGGGAGGAATGCGGAGGCAAGGGTTGCCTCCACGCTTTCCTCAGACTCCAAAACACTTAGATGGCCAATTTTGGCCATCTAATGGCACAATCCTATGCACGTTCAGACAGAAGAAAGGCCTACAACTCCCAGCATGCTGGGAACTGTAGGCCTTTCTTCTGTCTAAACTTGCATAGGATTGTGCTCTAAGCGTTTTACCCCTGCTTGGGAGGAGGAGGGGCTGAGGCACCACTGGAATTCCTCCCCTCCCCACCCCCAGAATGCCCTCCCACCGAACACTGGCTCTGAAGTCAGTCTCCCATCTTGAGAGCCACAGCTGGAGAGGAAGGAACCACGCCAGCTGCAAGGGTGGAGGGAGAGCGCTCCGGAGTTGAAGCCGGGACTTCGACTTTTCCTATGGCTGGCCAGACAGCATCTACCAGCCATAGGATTGTTCCCTAAGTGACAGAGGGGTTAAACAGGGGTGCATTTTGGCCCCCTATCTTTTCAATTTGTTTTTGAATGATCTGGCCCTTACTTTGATGAGAGTGGAGGGCCATTTTCCAAAGCTTGGCCCCCATAAAATCCCACTCCTACTATATGCAGATGATGCCGTAATTTTATCATTGACTCAGCTGAGTCTAAAACGTCTTATATTGGCTTTTGCTACATACTGTGATACCAATGCATTGTCCATTCATTTTGTAAAATCAAACATAATGGTCTTCTCCAAGGTGTGGAGGAGTTTCCGATGGACTTTAAGGAGTAATGTGCTAGAACAAGTAAGGGAATACAGATATTTGGGGATAAACTTCCAGTATAACTCCAACTGGAATGCCCACCGCAGCTATGCACTTAACTCGGCCAATCGCAGTATGTTAGCAGTCGTTTGCTTTTTCTATATACATGGTGGACATCATGTCCCCTCAGCCATTCATGTTTTTAAAGCCAAACCTATGGCCCAATTACTCTATGGCATCCCCATTTGGATTACTGCAGTTACCTCCAGGATGGAAAAAGTCCAAGCAAATTTCTTACGACGCATACTGGGCGTCCCAAATTGTGTTGGATATGCAGCTATGTACCTGGAAACTGGAGTGGGCCGGGTGGAAACGAGAGCCTGGGTACAGACTATCAAATTTTGGCTGTGCCTTTATTTTTCTTTTTTTTTCTTTTCTTTTTTAATTTAAAATTTTTTAAACAATACAAAGAAAATAACACACACATATAACTAATATAGTGCTCCCATCACCATGGGACCAAATAATACAATGACTCTATAATTGTTCATTATTCCAAAAATACAACATATCTTGACAGGGTAAACTCCCTTTCCCCCTTTTTAACACATATTCCAGAAATAAACCCCAAATATCCTTGAAAATATTTTTCTTTAATTGACCCCTTTTGCATTTGATATTACAAGTCAACATATCATTCAATACCATATCCCATACTTCTTTATACCAATCAGTAATAGTGAAAACTTGCTGAATTTTCCATTTCCTTGCTATCATTAGTCTACCTGCCGTTAACAAATTTATAATTAATTCTTTAACATTTTGAGGACCGATCACCTTTTCCGTTATTGATAGCAAAGCTAGTTTAGGACAAACCTCTAAATCAGCTCCAACAATTTCTGATATTTCCTCAAAAATCATTTTCCAAAAATCCATTACATTTTTACAACTCCACCACATATGAGCATATGTACCCAACTCCTGACATCCTCGCCAACACATTGGAGAACATTTATTATCTATTCTATTTAATCTCACCGGAGTCAAATACCATCTCCAAATTAGCTTATAAAAATTCTCTTTAATTCTTATAGACATATTTTTCAATATTCGCCTATCCCAAATCTTGTTCCACTCGTCCTTTGATATTTCCTCTTCAAACTCTGTATCCCAAACTATTTTAAGATTTTCTGCTTGCTCTTCTGATTTCTGCAACATTTTATATAACATCTTTGTAAGACCCCTAGCTGATGCATTTCCTTCTTTGAGTTCTCTGGACATAACCAACTGCTCAAATGCGGTGAAATCCCTTTCATGCTCATGTCTCCTCTTCTATTTCTTACCCCATTGTACTAATTGAATTAAATTTAACCACGAAATTCTTCCTGCCCCAACCCTATCAATTATTTGCTGTCTTGTCTCCATTTTTCCAGCCAATCCATTAAACTTATCACCTTTTTCTCTCTAAAAATTTGTTCTAAATGTCTAACGTTCTCGGAAAAATCCTCCATAACCACCACTGGAGTAAGCGGGGATATACCTGGTAAAAATATTTCCTTATTTCTACCCCAAATTTCTAACATATTTTTTAAAAAGGGATTTTCTAATCTTTTTGTCATAATATGTCCTTGTTTTGTAAATAAAAATTTCTCCACCCTATTACCCAATTCAAATGCTTCTATTTCCCACCACATAAAATCTTCTCTAGCAATAATATCCATAATATATCTAAGTTGATTAGCTATATAATACCATTTTAAATTAGGGAGACCAAGTTCCCATGCCTTTATTTTTCATCTGAGCACCCCAGTTATGTACAATTTATGCTAATGGATTCTTATATTAGCAAATGGTCTCTTTTGGTTCAACGTAAAATTAACTCAATTGGTATTCCCCTCGACTCCTTCTTTATGCTCAGCCATCAGCAAGCCTTCAGATTGGTGTCCCAGAGGCTGCATGACATTGAGAGACAGGAGCTATTTTCGCTAGCAAATAGGACCTGCTCACCTACTGCAAACGGTGTGCTGCCAATATACGGAACTCCCGCTTCTTATTTGTCATCTTTCAGAACTCAGCAGGCTCGTAGAGCATTTATGTTAGCCAGATTTAACATCCTGCCCTCAGCATTACTTCAGGGAAGATTCTTGGGTATCCCTTACCAGCAGAGACATTGTCCATGCTTGGTCGGGCCCCCTGAATCCTTGACGTCCTACTCTACTATAGATTCTATGCAGAGCTCAGGGATGATCTAATTCTTCCCTTTTTGAGGACGTTTCAAGGCTTTCCGGATAGGTGGCTGGTTTCCTACTGTTTGTGTGACCAGAAACCAATTGTTACTACCCAAGTTGCTAAATTCCTTTTAGCTGCCATGCAAAGGAGGGTCTTTCTATTGGGTAATAATTGAGAACTGTTCCATCTCTATTTTTCTGTATGCTTTGCAAATGTTGTGGCTGGTTTTTATTTTTATTTGGGTCATAATAATTGAGAGCTGTTCCTTCTCTATTTTTCTGTATGCTTTGCAAATGTTGTGGCTGGTTTTTATTTTATTTGGGTCATATGACCGTAATAAATCGAATCGACATAATTTAAAAGGCTAAATCAAAAAGATGTGCCTTCACACCCTCTCTAAAAGCCAATAGAGTGGGGACCAATCATACTTCTTGGGGGAGTGCATTCCACAGTTTGGAAGCAACACAGGAGAAAGCCTTTTCACACATGCCAACAAATAGGCCTCTCAGGAAGGCCTTGCCTGAAGATCTAAATAATCAGGCAGCTTCATAATGAGACATGGTCCCTTAGACAGGTCCTAAGTCATTTGTGGCTTCAAAGGTTAAAATCAACACCTTGAATTGAGCCCAGAAAGCAATTGGCAACCTGTACAGGTATTTCAAGATATGATCCCGATAGGTTAGGAGCCTAGCTGCTGCATTTGTACCAGCTGTAACTTCTGGGTGCTTTTCAAGGGTACCCTCACATATAGCACATTGCATGATGTAACCGAGGCATGGATAACTCCTGCCAAGTCAGACCGACTTCATAGGTCAGACCCAGCACTTTAAACTAGGCCTGGAAACAAATTGACAGCCAATGACATTGGAACAAAACCAGAGGTTGGCTCAAGGACCTTAGGAAGTGCTGCTCTGCCAGTGGTGGGAGTGGTGCCAGTGGGAGCTTTGCTAGTGGTGAGCTAGTAGTGAGCTCCGCAAGTGCCCCATTTTCTCAAATGAAGCGTAGAGTGTTCGAGGATCGGGATATCTGTTGGGAGGCCAAAACGCTGGTTTATAAAGCCATTGTATTACCAACTTTATTGTATGCCTGCGAAACATGGACTATAAACGTCATGTCCACCTCCTTGAAAGATTTCATCAACGTTGCCTCCGGAAAATCCTGCGAATTACTTGGGAAGTTAGGCGAACAAATGTCAGTGTACTGGAAGAAGCAAAGACTACTGACATTGAAAAAATGATCCTTCAACGCCAACTTCAATGGACCGGTCATGTTGTTCGAATGTCTGACTGCCGTCTCCCAAAGCAGTTACTTTATTCCCAACTCAAGGATGGAAAGCAGAATATCAGTGGTCAGTATAAGAGGTTTAAAGATGTTCTTAAGGCTAATCTAAAAAAATGCAATATAAACATTGAGAACTGGGAAGCTCTGGGAAGCTCTGGCCCATATACAAGCCTGTGGCTTATGCTGGCTCAGCTTGTCTGAGCGTGGAAAGCTAAGCAGGGTCAGGCCTGGTTATTCCTTGGATGGGAGACCCCTCCTCTAGTTTCCTGCATTGAGCAGGGGGTTGGACTCGATAGCCTTGTAGGCTCCTTCCAACTCTATGATCTATGAAATCTATGAACGATCTAACTGGAGGCCGGCCTTTCACAAAGGTTCTATGGACTTTGAAGAAACCCAAGTGCAAGGTGAAAGGGAGAAACGTGCTAAGCGAAAAGCACATCAAACAAATCCTTTACAGGACTTATAGCACAGGTAACCATCTGGTAACCTGTGTCCTCACAATTTTTTTACTATTTCCTCTTTTTATAATTTTATCCTGGAAGACAATCTTACTCAGTCACAAGTGATCGCCTACTACTACTACTACCACTTAAGCTGCTGGAGGTCTCCTGGTACATAAGGAGAAAGCTCCACCAGTGCTGATGTTCCCCTGATGGTGTTTCCCCTGAAGAAGGAACAGGAAACAGGGTGTATCGGGGGGTATGTCAGGGCTGGACATGGCTATGCCATTTTCAAAGTCCCACCATTTATCCAACATGCCCATAAAACTGGTGGGACTCTACGCCAGTCCTGTGGGGTGGCATAGGTAATTCCCTCCCACTGACTACAATGGGTGGTATGAAATATCTGCCCCCTCCACTTCCCACCCTGATCACAGTGAACCAGAAGTAGCAGGACCATGGATGTGTCAGCAGATTCCCACCCCCCGCACCCTAAGGGATCCATAGGATTGTTCTGACCAATGCTTGGATCAATAAGTTTTTGTTAAGAATCTGGCAACTACATTTTGAACTAGTCGAAGTTTCAGAATACTCTTCAAAAGAGTGTTAGAGCCACCCAATCTATTAACTGAGAATGACTGTGGCCAGGTCACCCATGCCCTAGTATGTGCCTTACTAAGTGCTAATTTTAAAAAAATAATAGTTAAAAATTAAAAGAATCATAATAGTAAAAGATCATCATTGAAACAAACAGGATTTGGTTTCCTATGGAGCAGAACGTTTGGGTTTGATTTGCAGTGTAGCGCCGTCCCTGATCACATGGGAGAAGTTGTATCAGTTCATTGTTGGTATCAAAAAGACCCCCCAAAAATGCTCAGCGCAGGACCAGAAAGGAAGAAGGAAGATGTGTTCTCTCCTCTGTGTTTGAAAGTTTGTAAAGCCTTTTGGGCTCAACAAGCCCCCATAGCAGTCTCTGTTTCAGCATTAATGGAACTAATCTTCCTCATTCATATTTAATAAGAGAGGGCTCAGCCAAGTATTAACATGACTGAAATGCTCACTAATGCTTTCTGACTGTAAGTACCATCTAATGCCTTGGTGGGATCGTCCCTAAACTGCTACATCATGCAGTGGTTGTAAGTGGGTGGACTCTCTCAGGAATCAGCTTTGGAGTGCACTGTTGCAGTGGTGGAATCCGAAACTTATTTTCCACTGGTGGATTCAGTGATTAGCTGACATGATGAATTCAAAGCCCACAGCGGGTTTGGCTGGCTAGGAGGGAAACCAATCTGGAAATGTACTCAACTGAATCTTTGCTCAGTGCTTGGACCGAAACTTTGCTAATGTATCTCACAGTTGGGGTAGCCACTTGTGTATTGGCAAGAAAGAGGAAGTGCGTCACCACAAAAGAGGGCATCTTTGCATCAAATGTGCGCATGCTAATTTATATGGATTGGTGCAGATTTGGAAATAATGACCATAATGCCAATAGAGATAATACATCTCACCATAGTGGGGAAGATTGTGACCAGGAGGTGCTCTGGGTGCTTGCTCAGGCTCTGCTGTGCAGGTGCTAACTTTTGAGGGACATCTTCAAGGCCCATGCTCTCCTTTTTTATGAGTGCTATGCTGAAAATTTCTCTCACATATTTTTCTACCACTCTCCCTCAATTTGATAGAAAAGAAAATGCTTTTGAAACGAAATTCAAAGGAGAAGACATTTCAGAGAAATTCTCATAAGTTTGGTTCAGGATTCACCTGACTTACCTGACTCATCTGACTTACGAGGTGGCTGAGGAGTGTGCATGGGTGTCCTGCCTTACATCGTACAATCATATCTCTGGCAGCCTGTAGCCTCTGTGGCATCGCACACTTCCCACCCAGGGGAAGACATCATGAGGTAATTCCTCCCATAGGGCTTTTTTCAGATCAGGAAGCGCGGGCAGCCTGGAGTAATAGAAAGAAAAACATACGCACAGCACCATCGGCCACTTTGCAGTGATTAGGTAAGGTCAAAAACACCACAGAAAGAAATTCAAAATAAATTATAAAATGCCCTGAAAATGAGGCAGAAATATGGAAGCCTCTTTCGTGGGAGGAGAAAACTTTCAGGAAATTAGAGGTCAGATTTTGGCACAGCAGCACTATCTCCACCTCTTCCCTGGAACTGGATGCATGCAACACTGCTTCCCCCATATCTGATACAGGGCTTTCACCCCTCAGAAATTTAACACTTGCAAGACCCTGGGAAAGGTGCTGAACCTTGAAGAACGACAACTAGAGCTGAGCCAAAATTTCCCAAATGGCATTTTCTCGGAAAAGTCCTGTGTGTGTTTTTTCTTTTCTCACTCCCATCCATATAAAAGGCCACTTGGCAGAATTTTCTCCAAATTTTCTTCACTATCACTTTTTGTGGCGACTACATTCCCTCCCAATGCCCTGGAATGATGCTCAGTATGGGGTATCATGGAGGATGCAAAATGGAGGCCAGGCTGCCAACACAGTTGATGTTGTTGCCACTTGCGGTGGCAGTGCAAAAAAGAAAGAAAGAACCCTTAGGAAAAAAAGAAAGAAAGAAGCTGTGCTACAACCCTTGCCCATGGTGAGCACTTTCTGTGATAAATTGTTGGAGAATGTCTCTCCCCCTGGAGAAATTTGGTGAAATTGTTGTCCCCCCCAATTTCTCTGCCAAAAAATACTGTGGAGAATTTCAAGAGGCCATTTGCACACAGCTGTATTTTTTTCTAGTTCTTTATCTTTAAACCAAAATTGGGACTGGACAAATAGAGGACTGCCCTCTATAAAATAGGACACATAACTACTCTATTCGCAGTGAATGGGCAGGTTGAAAAGTTGGCATGGATAAGACATAAGAACCATAAAGTATGACAGACATGGAGAAAATTGCTCTGGTGAGTGGGGAGGAAGTGTTTGACAGGAATAGGCTGAAAAGGACTGCCAGAATCCTCAGCTCCAGAACTCTGAAATTTGGCAGTTGATATCAACATAAGAATTGTTAAGGTCTGTCTAGTCTAGCGTTCTGATTTCAGCAGAGATCAGCCAAGTTTCTCTGTACACTTATAAGCAAGGGTCTTCCCTACTTCTTCATTCCAGCAACAATGATGTGGTCACATAGCCGATAGATTTCACTACATGACGACATCACTATGGGCAAAAGAAGCTAATTCTGAGTGAGGCCATAGCTCTTGCTTGGAAAAAATGAAATTAATTTGGCCTCAGTGACATAGTCAGTTTATGCTAAACCATCCATTTCGTATTCCTGATTATTATTTTTTTAATGCTGTATTTTTATTATTGTATCATAGAATCATAGAAAAGTAGAGTTGGAAGGGGCCTACAAGGCCATCGAGTCCAACCCCCTGCTCAATGCAGGAATCCAGGTCAAAGCATCCCTGACAGATGTCTGTCCAGCTGCACCTTGAATGCCTCCAGAGTGGGAGAGCCCACCACCTCCCTAGGTAGTTGATTCCATTGTCTTATTGCTCTGACAGTCAGGAATTTTTCCTGATGTTTAGGTGGAATCTAGGTTCCTGTAACTTGAGCCCATTATCCCGTGTCCTGCAAACTGGGATGATCGAGAAGAGATCCTGGCCTTCCTCTGTGTGACATCCCTTCAAGTACTGGAAGAGTGCGATCATATCTCCCCTCAGTCTCCTCTTCTGAAGGCTAAACATGCCCAGTTCTTTCAGTCTCTCCACATAGTATCTGTGTTTTATGAATTGTTGTGAACTGCCCAGAGAGCTTTGGCTACTGGGCAGTACATAAAGGGAATTAAATGAAATAAATAATTTTGAAGGTATCACAGAAATTACTACATTCATTCAAGATTACTTTTGGTTCAAATTTAACAGAATGCACCCATCTGTAATGACAAGTAAAATGAAGGCAAAAAAGTAGATGCTTCTTTCCTTCTACTCTGAGTTACACACAAAGCCTCCACATGTTTGAGAGCAGAAGTTCAAAGATAGGTCAACTGAGCCCCAAAACATCTCTGTTTCAAAAAAGAATCCTGCCTACTCTTCCCAAGAGGCCCTTTGTAGGAATGTATGAGAAATCCATTTCAGTTCATTTTTGATCAGATTTTACCCAGTTTGCACCTCTTGGAACTGAATGTGGACCTGAACACAATCTGCCATCAAAGTCCATTTCTGAGCTTGCAATGCAATTCGCAGAACCCCCAAAAAATGCATTTGAAAAATGTGTATATTTGAAAAAGGCACATGAAAGAATGCATACTTTTGAAAAATGTGCACACATACTCTTTAATCAATGGGAGCAAAGTGCATTCATTTCCAAAATGTGCACAATCGATGTGTGCAGGAAAATACACATGAATTATCATGCAAAGGGGAGGGAAGGAAGAAAAATCTCACAATCTGATATGGTCACAAGTTGGAATAAGCTTTGACGTGGAATTCAGAGAACCTTGATGAGCTTTGCTGATTCATATGCCCCTAGCCCAGTGTTCTCCAACCTTGGGTCCCCAGATGCTTTTGGCCTACAACCCCAGATGCTTTTGGCCAACAAGCTATGCTGGCTGGGGCATGCTGGGAGTTGTAGGCCAAAAGCATCTGGGGACCCAAGGTTGAACACTGCCCTAGCCCCTTGTGTTGCATATATGAATGCGACAAGTTCATTCAGTCTGCATTTCTAAGTGAACTGATTCACACATCCCAGACTAAGGGCACAATCCTATTGATTGTGCTCTCAATGCTCGTAAGCCTCCAAACCTGGAGGCTTATGAGCATCCAGTGCAGAGCGGGAGGAGCAATGGAGGCAATCTCTGCCTCCCCGCACCTCCCACTCTGCAATTCAGCTAGACGGCCATTTTCAGCCATCTAGCTGAGGCGCTTCAAGTGCCATCAGGATACACCTATCTCCTCCCTTCTCTGCCTGCTGGAATGCCCCCGCTTTCCGAGATCGATTTTCATACTTCTGAGAGGAAGCCAGTGTGGTTCTTTCTGCGCTGACTGCGGGGGGGGGGGGATCAAAGCGCAGATCCCCAGCTTCAAGGTTGGCGCTCTGTTCCCAGTCCCGGATCCTATGGCCCCTTAGATGCTGTCTAGGGGGCCATAGATCCACTCTCCAATACATGGATCAAAACATAGCTATCCTTCTATTTTTCCACTCCTCTGAATTTTGTGATACAGTTCTTAGCTCAAAAAACATACCAAAATCATATGAAAATGTGTATTTGGGGTAAAAATGGAGACACAGACATACATTTTAGGATAAAATGCATACAAAAAAAGTGCATTTTCAGGAGGGAAATACATTAAAAATAATGAAAATTTTAATGCAGGTGTTTTGTTTGTTTTTAAATACAAACAGGTTGATGCAGAAACAGGAAGGAATGGACTTATGAATGAACACTTGTGCAACTGTCATGGACTAGAAATAGGCTGATCCTTCCATCCCTAGTTAGATAGTGATACATTTCAATTGTTAACTGATATAACTATTGTGATTTGGCTTATCATTATGCATTTGCTAAAACAACACATTTTGAAATAAATAAATTATTAAGGCAGAAATCATTTACATTGCTAATGATACTGTATTCCGGCTGTTTTTAAAAGCACATGGAGCATTGATTTAAATATTGTGTTTAAGGTGAAGAAGCAAAAATTGATGACAGCTGAGAATTAACGGGTGTTGAGTGAAAGGAAAAAATTCTTCTCCACAGAGCTGGAAAATGCTGGTAACAAGTGAATTTCTCTTTGTTTTATATAAATGAGCATACATTATTCAACAGGGAAGCCTACACTCTCTGGTCTCATGTGCAATTAATGAGCTGGTAGAAACTACATTCCATTCAGCAGCAAAGCCACAGGAATCATGACAAAGCAGTCCTGGCATGTGATTTGTGGGTAGGCTGGACAATTTTTTTAAAAAATACAACCCAACAACGACTGATCCTAGCAACATTTGCTTAGGATTGTAGTGCACAGCCTATGCTGCAATCCTAACCATATTACTTGGAAGTGAATCCCACTGAAAGCAACAGGATAATGGGACAATTCACCCCTATCTGCAGCCAAGGTATAAAGTTAGATGATGAAGTTATACATTGGAGACCATACAATAACACATGAAGCATCCTAAGAAGCCACAGTATCCAGCTGCAAATTTGGGAACAAAATTGAATTCAGAACTGTGAGCAAGGCCGATTCATCAACTCCAGTGCTTGACTTGAATATTTATATTAGCCCCTAACCGTGACAAGGCTGCATATCTTTTGACATGAGAATGCAGATGCAAACGTGCTCCAGAGAAAGCCATAAATTGCCAATGGATCTTCTCGATTCATCTATTGTGGTGGTTTTGTTGATACCTACCGAAGTCTTGATCAGAAGCAGATATTGCAATTGAATTCCAAGCTCTTTGGTCTATTGCAGGGCTCTCCAACCTTGGGTCCCCAGATGTTCCTGGACTACAGCTCCCAGAATCCCTTGCCACTAGCCATGCTGGCTGGGTATGCTGGGAGCTGTAGGCCAGCAACATCTGGGGACCCAAGGTTGGAGAGCCCTGGTCTATTGCATCTTGGATGCAGTTTTCATCCAATCCCCCTCCCCCCAAAGCACAGTGTTCTACTTTGCATCAGCCAGCTCAGTTTGGATTTTCAGCCACCAGGGTTGTCAGGTCTAAACTGTAGGATCTTTGAGCTTGTCATCATTATAATCCTTGAACTGCCCACCTCTTATGCAGTGACCTCTTGAACTCCCTGAAAAACACAGCCTCAGAGGTTTGTTAGATGGATCTGCCATGTTCTTTCCTCCCCACTCAGCTTTCTGTGGGATGTGAGCAATTGCTCACATATTACTCAGTGGATACTGGTGGCTCCAATGTCTGTGGGGCAGTGTACCCACTCCAGGCTGTAGTCTGAACTTTTAAGGAGCTATCCATGGTGCTGAACCTAATTTTGGTCTACAGTTCAGCACCATGGATACCTCCTTTGAAGTTCAGATTAACAAATATCCCTGCATCAGTGTTTCAATCAATATTGTTGAACCCAACCCAGAGTCAACAGAGACTGGATACACAGCCCCACTGATATTGGTGGAGCCACCATCTCCACTGGTATTACTGATTTCTTGCTGCAGCCTGCAGGTGTTTGGAAAGGCTGTCAACTGGGTTGCACATTTTGCTGAATGATTAGGTAGCATCAGCATTCACACAGACAGTCTGAAGCCTCCAGACTAATGTCAGAAGAAGACACTCAAAACCTCCTAGGATTTGGCTTATGGTCTATGACAGTTCTTGTGCCCTCAGAATTACTCCCCATGTCATATATAGCAGTGCAACCTTTTCGCAGTTCGGGATATGGTTCCATCGGGACAATTCTAAGCGTTTCGTTCTCTGATGAAGTACAATGAGTTAAGGGAACAGGTACTATTGAAATGGCAGACAAATTAATTAAATGCTACACCAAAGGCACATTAAAAATTCCAAATGGAATGCCTCACTGAAGGCATGCTAAGGCACACGAATCCTATACACACTTGCCTGGGAGTAAGTCCCACTGAATTCAGTGGGACTTGCTTCTAAGTAAACATGTATAGGATTGCACTGTAAATGTTCCAAATGTTGTATAACCTGACACATGGGGAGTTGCAGGTGTTAAATTATCTACAACCTTTTACTTGAATGATGGAATCTTGAACATCATTTTTTTTTTTAATTGTGGGGGTTCCCCCCATACAGTAATTCTCAATATACTTCTCCTCAATTTGGGGGTCAGTAGAAATATATATATATATATGAAACGGTAGATGAGGGTAGTAACATCATTCAAAGAAAATGTGTTCCCTCTGTGACACAATGTTCCCTGATGGTGGGGGTAGTGGAGGCTGGTGTCTCCAGTGTCCATGGGGCAGAGTATCCACTCTAGATTTGACTCAGAACTTTTAAGGAGCTGTCCATGGTGCTGGACCTATTTGGGGGCTAGGGCTCTGTACCATGGATGGCTCCTTAAACATTCAGAGTAAAATCCGGAGCAGATACACAGCCCCACCAACCTTGGAGCCACCAGCCTCCACTGAGTGGGGGGGAACGGAAAGGCAGTATAATGGCACATTTTCATTTCTCCCATACAGTCTTTTCATTTAGAGCATGCGCTTCTAGTCTGACTGCCATTTTAAAAAAAATATTCTCTCCCTTCATTCCTCTCAACAATATGTGTAACTATATCAGGGGAGGCTGGTGACTCCTGTGCCAGTGGGGCACCTCCTTCTCCATTGCAGCTTTTACTCTGAGCCTGATAGGAGCTATCCAGGGTGCTGATCTCCATTCCCAAAATAGGTTCACCACCATGGAGCACCATCGATAGCTCAGAATGAAAACTCAGAACAAAACCTGTAATGGATAAGGAGCCCCACTGACACAGGAGTCACCAGCCTTCCCTGATCTGTATTAATTTATACAGAGTCCATGAAGCCGAGCACTATTGCAATCCACAGTGACCCCGGAATCTGAGATCCTTTTAAGTGAAGGTGCTAATGGTTTATACTCTGTATTAACAGATAAAAAAAGATTACACCTCTTGAACCAAGTAACTAAATAAATAAACACAAATATAACCATATCTTCTATACCAGGGCTGGGGAACCTCTATCAGGCTGAGGGCCAAATTCCATTTCAGGGAAACTCTCAGGGGCTGCCTTCCAGTGGTGGGTGGGATTGAAGGCAAAGGGAGCGGGGCAGAAGCAAAAGGGATGGGTACCAAAATATACAAAGAATACCAGCATATTATAGTTTAAAGCTCTTACAGCCAGGAACTATGGCTTAGGAGAGGTATTTCAACCTTTTAGAATGGGGGCAAATTGAACAAAAGCCAGGAAACTGCCAAATTATCAGTAGTTGGGGCAGAGGAAGAGGGAACCCCTGGGGAACCCTGGAGGGCCAACTTGGGGCCACAGGAGGGCTGGATTTGGCCCACAGGCTTTATGTTCCCCACCCTTTTTCTATACAGATGCTTCTCATAGAATCATAGAATAGGAGAGTTGGAAGGGGGCTATGAGGCCATCGAGTCCAACCCGCTGCTCAGTGCAGGAGAACAGATGTGGGCAGCCCAGGCAGTCACCCACCCAAGCACTGACCCAGCTCATACCTGCTTAGCTTCAGCATGTGGCCTGCATTATGTGTTCTCGACACTATGCTTTAGGGCTCAACAGAAAAATAAAGAACTATCGCTGGAAAGGAACATACACTGGGTTGGATCCAGGGGGATTTAGTCACACTTCTCACCACTGAAATCAATGGGATCAGTTAGTCTTGACTAACTTAAATCCCACTGAGTTCAATTGGATTAAAGCATAAGTAATTTTCTCTCACTCCTACCCAGGTTGCAGGATACCCCCATAGCAACAGTAGCATGGCAACTGCACAGACTGAACAGCCTGTGCAGACGAAACAGGGTAGTGAGCATATTCAGAGCCAATATGGCAGTGATACCACTGTGGATGGCTTTCTATCTGTATCAAACCCTGTTGGTGAATTTACTAGGGGTATCTGGATAGCCACTGCTAAGAATGCTTCCCTAAGTGCATCTTGAGCAGACCCAACAAAGTGATTCTATCTATCTATCTATCTATCTATCTTTAAGGACAGGAGATAAACACCTAGGTCCCAAAATGAGTACTTCTCCTATTACAAGACTCATAACCGATGAGCTTTGACCGTTCACATGGGTATGGGCAAATTTAATATATGCAGGGTTCTGGGCGCACCATCAGTCCTCATAGACCAGTCCTGCTCATAGTAGCAGCCCAAGAACTGGCATGGCATGACACCTCTCCACACACATAGCTAAGAGGAGGGAAGTATTTGGAGGAGAGGGAATGTCTGTCTTCACTTCCACAAGATGTAGTGATGGCCACCAAATTGGATAGCTTTAAAAAGGGATTGGACAAATTCATGGAGGATAAAGCTATCAATGGCTACTAGTCCTGATCGGCAATATGCTACCTCCAATATTGGAAGCAGTATGTCTATGTACACCAGATGCTGGGGAACATGGGTGGGAGGGTTCTGTTCATTCCTGCTTTTGGGCTACTGATGGGCAGCCGGGCAGCCGCTATATGAACAGAATGCTGGACTAGATGGATCCTTGGTCTGATCCAGCACAACTGCTCTTATGTTCTTATGTTTTTCTGTCTATTGGCACAGAGAGATAACCTAATGGTGTTTCTCAACAACAAGTTACCTAGACTGAGAAAATGCAGTAGACCTTGAGCAATACAGCAAGCAGTAGCACTGGATTGGCTCTCCAGTATCACCTGATTCTCAGGACCAGGAGAATTCTGCTCTGTGTTGTTGATATCTGGCTTGACTTGCCTGAAGTTCAGTCTTCCAGAGACAGGAAGTAGGATCCATGTCTCACCCGGAGGGCTCCTGGCTTGAGCTCCATGGTGCTCCACACAAGTGCTCTGTTAAGAGCACTTGTGTGGAATGATTTTTTTCAACCATTCTCATTCAGTTTAATGGGAAACACCTTTTTTTTTAAATAAAAAAAATGTTCAACATGGGGCGTGGGGAATGGTGACATATTCATGGGTGAGATTTTTGGTTCTTGCACTTACCTTACTTATGAGGTGGCCAAGGAGTGTGTGAGTGTCTTGTCTTTCATTGTACAATAATCTCTCTGGCAGTCTGCAGCCTCCTCAGCTTCCTGCACTTCTTTGAAAGCCCAGGGTAAGATGTCACCAGGTAACTCGTCCCTTGGGCCTTTGGATCAGGAGGCGTGAGCAGCCAGGGAGGCTGCAAAGTGATGGAGAGATCTGCAGTAGAAAGAGAGAGAGAGAAGACAGCACCCTCAGCCACTTAGAAACAATAGGGTAAGCTCCAAAACACCGCCAAAGGACATTCTAAGCCCCCTGAGACTGATGCAGAAAAATGGAAGCCTCTTTTGTGGGAAAGAAAAGCTTTGGGGAAATTGGAACACAGATTTCAGCACAGCACTATCCGACACAAACCTAGGGACCCATCAAAGTGGAGCAATTGTCAGTGTTCTCCTGGTTTTCCTGCTGTGGCCACAACTGCTGTCTGGTTGCCCTCGCACATATCTCCAAAAGTAACTTTTATCCACTATGAAAACAGTCATCCACTGCAGACTCTGAAACTGAAAATAAAATATTGGAATTGAAGTACCCAACTGAAGAAGGAATAAGTTGTCCAGAACTACTACAAACCTTTTAAAGTATGTTTTCCTCATAAAGATAAAGATTACCTCTAGTACATTGCCTCTGGTAACATTCTCAAAGGTTGCTATAGCAACCCTTGCAATGTAAATTAGCATGAAGCTTTATCACAAGATTGTTAGATTGCTGGATTTTAGGAACAAAACTGAGAACACCAACTGAAGTGAAAAATAAGCTGCAAGGCAACCTAAAGGGGCCAATTAATAGTCAATTGTGGCCCATTGGTGACTAGACACAATACGGAGGGTTTTTTTAAACCTACTGTGCTGTAATATGTCCAGCAATAATGGCACAGTATGGTTGTTGGCCATGATCTTACTTTCTTTCTAAGCATTTCCCAGAATCTAAGGAAATACTCTTGAAGTTTAAAACCTAAAGTATATATATATATATATATATATATATATATACACACATATAATCATCTCTTCAAGTAAGAAGCCCAAACCACTTCGGAATCTTTCAAATGTAACAATACCTTTCATCAATACTAAAATGTTGCCATATTGTCAGAAACATGCTCATCTTTAACCATTTCCCCCTGTACAGAGCAGAAACAAAATAATGTCACTGCTCAACTCTTCCACTAAGCTATATCCCTTTGAAGATCAAGAAAGTTGATTTATTTTTTTCAATTTTTTTAAAAAATATTCTATGCAGAGTTGTAATCCAAATCTAACTGGGGTTCCTCATCACATGGACCTTCAGACCTTCATCAAAAGTGCAGAGGTCTAGGGAATGGTGTCAGAAGAGTTAAACATGCAGATCCATTCACCCTCCATCTAAGAGTTCATATGGACAGCATTTCTGAAGGAAATTGCTTTTAATAAGTCCTTTCCCCTTGTAGTTGGGGACAGGTGAGAATTTCATTCGGTTCAGGTTTTTTTTATAAGAACTTACCAAGATTCATAAATGTTTTCATAAACAGGATAGAAAAATGTGAGATTTTAAAAATTAAAAATGTGGATGAAATCGGACCTGACAGAGTCACCAGAAGCTTTGAGTGCTTATTTATTTAATTATTTGCTTATTATCTTTATATCCCACCTTTTTTTCCTGCAAGGAACCCAAAGTGGCCTACATGATGCTCCTCCTCTCCATTTTTCATCCTCACAACAACCCTTTGAGGTAGGTTAGGTCAAAAGTCAGTGACTGGCCCAAAGTCACCCAGTGAACCTCATGGCTGAGTGGGCACTAGAACCCGGATCTCCAAAGCCCCAGTCAAATACTCTAACCACTATGCCACACTAGCTCTTAAAAGTCTGGGTTTCAATTCACCCATGTTTGTGGTGCTGAATTAGGGTTTCCATCTCTCATTTTTCTGACAGGCTCCTCATCTTCAACAGTTGCTTGGCAGGCAGGTACAACAAGGTCCTTTCCATGCTGAGAATAGCTGTGCCTGTTGAATTTGGCTGATGTAAATGGGCGAGAAGTTTGGTTTGGCCTTCATAAGGATTTACCAAAATTCACACATTTCCTCACATATGGGAAGTAAAGAACTTTAGTGTTTTTTAAATATATATACCGTGTGTATATATATATATATATATGAATGTGTGAGTAGGCAAAACTGACAGATTAATCCATCCCTATTTAAGCTTTCTCTTTGACCAAGAAGTCAAATCAATCTTTCACATTAAAACAGCCCTGTTAAAATTACTCTTGATGATTGGCACACATCTAAGTTTTCAGCCAGATGTGTTGGCAAGAAGTTCTCACCGGCCTGTGTTTCCTCCGCACATATATTAACTTAAGATTTCAACTTCAAGTGTAAATAGCAAATGCCCCCCATTTGCAGAAAATGTATACAATTCCTGGCATAAAAGCAAGCCTCTTTTGTCTGTATGGTGTAACATAATGCAAACAATAAGTAATAATAAAAACAATGCAGTAGTTCCTTAAATACTCAAGTCGGGGGGGGGGGGGGATACCCACCATGGTATTACAATACTGCTGTTGTTCTTATGTTGGTAATGTTTTTCCCCCTTCTGTAACAATGCTTTAATAATGTAAGTTACATAATTTACTATATCAACATCATTGTTTCTCTGCTTCCTGCAAGAATTAGCAACTCAAAGGGAAACAGTGCTCTCCTGTGATCAAACAAAGGAATTGCTCGAATCATAAAACAGATCACTCTCAATATGCACAAAGAGTATCAGAAACAGATTACTCTGGCCTGCATGGTAATACCCCCAGAGCATTATCTGCAAAATACTGGAGACTTAAATGACGTCCCAGCACAACAGAAACATGGGGAAAGCAGAAATATACACTCTTTGGCAGCCTTCCCAACCTGGTGCCCTCTGGATGTTTTGGACTTCAACTCCCATAAGCCCCTGTCAGCGTGACCCATGGCCAGCAAATCTGGGCATTGTAGTTCAAAACATCTGGAAGACACAAGTTTGGGGAGCGGTATTCTATTTCATCCTCCAAATGAACACTTGGAGGTCAGGAGCTGGAACAGCACAAGCAAATCCCTTCCATTCCCCCTTTATGTGTTGAAATTACTTCTGAAAAGGGATGATGTTGTCTTCATTTCAGTAGAGGGTGAGTATTAAGGGATTGAGCCAACGGCATCATATACTTTAGTCACCTCATTACATTTTATCCTACGCTTCCTCCGAGGAACTCAGGCCTCTGTACATGGTTCCTCCCCTGTTTTATCATCACAACAACCCAGTGAGGTGGGCTTTTATGGCTAGTGCAATCCTGAGAGCTAGTGACCGGTTCAAAGGCCACCCGGTGAACTTCTGAGTGGGGATTTGAACCTGGATCTTCCCTAACTGCACCGACTCTCAAGGAATAGGTGGGTTCTGAGGTCGGATTTCAAGGAAGATCCAACGATGGGACTATGTAGATGTTCTGGCAAACTGTTCTAGGCACAAGGGGCAGAAAGGGTGAGCAGAGGGAGTCAGTTAAGGAGCAGGAGATCTCTGTTCGGCAGAGGGCAACAGGGTTGGGGAGCAGAGATCAAATCTGGCAGTGTTGGCCATATTGGGGTGGGGTGGGGACTGGGGAGCAAATAGGAGGACCGTCATACATAACATAAAATTTGTGCCCAGCCAACTACTGCACAAGAATATTCTAGGGATGTTCTAGGACAGTGTTCTCCAACCTTGGATCCCCAGATGTTTTCGGCCTACAACTCCCAGCATGCCCCAGTCAGCGAAGCGAAGCTGGCTGGGGCATGCTGGGAGTTGTAGGCTGAAAACATCTGGGGACCCAAGGTTGGAGAACACTGTTCTAGGATATATCAACTAAATCTTTCTTTCATTTCATTTATTACCTTTTTCTACCACCCAATAGCCAAAGCTCTCTGGGCATTTTACAAAGATTAAAAACCCTTTAAGAATACAATATTGTGCATGCTATAAAAACAGTTTACAAACATATAAACAGACAGCACACACACGCACGCACACACATACACATCCAAACAATATCCCATGACCTGATTAAAAACCTGTCATATATGCCAAATGCCTGGGAGCAGAGGAAGGTCTTACCCTGGCACCGAAAAGATAACACTGTTGGTGACAGGCAGGCCTTGCTGGGGAGTTGATTCCATAAGTGGGGGGCCACCACCCAGAAGGCCCTCTCCCTTATTGTCACCCTCTGAGCCACCCTGGAGAAGGCACCTGAAAGAGGGCCTGAAAAGATGACCGCAGTGTACAGGTAGGTTCATGCCAGGAGAGGCATTTGATCAGGTATTGTGGTCCCAAGTCGTGTAAGGCTTTGTAGTCAAAACCAGCACTTTTACCATTCTTATTTATTTTTATTTATATCATCATCATCATCATCATCATCATCATCATCATCATGCCCTCAGAGAGCAATCCTATGGCCTCTAGACAATGCTTGAGGGGCCATAGGATACTGGATTGTCCCCTCCAAAGCCATAGACACAGGGGAGGCTGGAGACTCTTATTTTGGTGGGACTCCTAATCCATTGCAGGTTTTATTTGGAGCTTTATGAGAACTATCCACGGTGCTGAACTCCATCCCCAAAATAGGTTCACCACCATGGAGCACCATGGATAGCTCCTATAAAGCACATAATAAGACTACTGTAATGCGCTCTACGTGGGGTTACCCTTGAAGACGGTCCGGAAGCTTCAGCTGGTACAGAACGCGGCGGCTCACCTGATTAAGGGCAGCTGCCGGCGTGATCACATCACGCCAGTGCTTAATGAGTTGCACTGGCTACCAGTTGCTTGCCGAGCCGAATTCAAGGTGTTGGTTTTGACCTTTAAAACCCTACACGGCTCCGGCCCAGTTTATCTCAAGGAGCGCCTCCAGCAACATCAAGTAGGCCGCTCAACAAGGTCTGCCACGGACGGCCTTCTCCTTATCCCATCAGCCAGAGCAGCCAGGCTGGTGGGGACTAGGAAGAGGGCCTTCTCTGTGGCGGCCCCCACATTATGGAACTCCCTCCCTAGTGACCTTCGCCATGCCCCCTCCGTGATGAGCTTCCGCCGTGCATTAAAAACATGGCTGTTCAGGCGGGAATATGGGGTGGGTTAGGTTTTTAATAAGAATTTTTTATATTGTTTTAATTATTATATTTTATTGTGTTTTGTTGTATTTTGGTTGTACATCGCCCAGGGTGGCCGGGTGACCGGCCAGATGGGCGATTGATAAATATAATAAATAAATAAATAAATGCTGCAATGGATTAGGAGCCCCACCGAAATAGGAGTCAGCAGCCTCCACTGCGTAGACAGAACTATGACCTCATGATTGGATCAAATGCAGTCCTAATCTGGGTCACACACGCATGCACACTTACTTTTGAGTAAGAAAAAACACAGAGACATAACTACATGCTATGTATATAACATAGCATGCAGAAGAGTTGAAGTTTCATTTAAGTCAGTGAGACCTGTGTCCATGTAAATGGTTTACTGCTGCCATTATGATGACTTTGTATATTACGACTGCAAAAGGGAAGCATTTTGCACTGCCAAAGATGTGCACAAACTCAAAACACAGCTCTGCTCTGTACTCATTGATTTGATGGCCAAGTGGACCCTTGTTAAACCACATTATTATTATTATTATTATTATTATTATTATTATTATTGACCAATAAGTTTAAATTGTCAATATCCAAATGATAGGAAATGTGGCAGAGTAAGAGTGCTATCCGAAATACATTTACTTTGAAGCAAGGTCAACTGAAATCAATAGGATGTGAATCCAAGCAAACGTATATAGGTCTGGGGTGCCGTGAGAGCTGATTATAAATAATGGACCAAAGAGTGTTCCATTTTTTATTTAAAAGAAAACCACAAGAGGTACATTGTGCTTTAATGCAAGGTCAGTTGAAGGTAGGGAATCCCAACGAATTGTTGATCTAGAACAGCTGCTCCTCGGTGCGGGTGGATATACACTAAAATAATAATAAGCTGAATATTCTATATCGACTTTTCTAAATAAAACATCGACATTTTGTAATACACTGGGACTGTCTACCTTTGATCAATTCTATATGTTGAAGCAAAAATACCTTTTGAAGGCTTTCCTTTTCCACTCCACTTCCCCCCCCTTGCCCCCGCTGTGAATCAGTACAAGGGCAGACACTCTTATTAATTTTGTAGTGATGTTTTTCCTCTTTTTAAAAAAAAAGAAAAGAAAGAAATGTCAGGACAGGTACACACTCTACTGTTAGGCAGGGAATTACACTGAGAGCCAGTGAGGCGTAGTGGTGAGAGTGTTCGACTGGGACTCGGGAGATCCGGGTTCTAGTCCCCGCTCGGCCATGAAACTCACTGGGTGACTTTGGGCCAGTCACTGACTCTCAGCCTGACCTACTTGTTGTGAGGATAAAATGGAGAGGAGCAGGAGGATTATGTAAGCTGCCTTGGGTTCCTTTCAGGAAAAAAGGTGGGGTTTAAATATAATAAATAAATAAATACATAAATACATAAATAAAATAAAATTACACAGCCTTAAAACAAACCAAAATAAAGATATCTTAAACAGTGTAAATCCTATTTTGCTCAGAAGTAAGCCTTGCAGTGCAATCCTAAACAAGTCTACTCAGAAGTAAGCCCTATTAAGTTCAATGGGACTTACTCTCAGGTAAGTAAGTATAGGATAGTGGCCTTACTGGTTTTAATGGAACCTACTCTGGTGCTGGGTGCCAGCCAAGTCTGTTGTGGTTACATATCATGTGATATACAACATCAAGCAGGACAGTAGTCAGAATATGACTGTGGGATGCGAATACCAACCTGAATATTTTAGTGTTTTGTTCCTTATTATATTGGAGGAGCATCAGAGCCAAAATCCTTTTGTGATCTTTAAATTGTACCGTGTCTCGTGTCTCCTGTCTCTTTACGCTGCATCCATGTCTCCCAACACAGCTGTCCATTCCCCCTTCACCCCAAAAACTATTAAGCCAGGTATTTATCCCAGTTCATGGTAGCTTAACATTCCACTACTTCTAGGGCCATTTCATCAGCTGAATATCAAGGGGAAAGAGTACCTTTGTGTGACAATTCTCCACCTTAAATTGTTGTGAGATTTGGGTCAGTGTGTATTTTGACTGGGCAAGGAAGCGGAATGATGCTCACCTACTGCAGTGATTTATAGATTTGCTGCCTAGCTCACTGCACTGTACTAAATTTAAATTCCTCTGAACTCTGAGTGCAAGTCTAAATTCCTATTTCACCGCATGATTTGCACTTGCACTAAAGCAGATAACTTGTAATTGATTCAGATGTGAAGTGCAGAATGCTGTAGTGAGAAGTGTAAAAACGAAAATATTCTGTTTGAATCACTTGGATGTTGAACTTGTACTCCCTTTCTTTTTTTTAACAGGTATCTCACAAGCTTATTCCTATGTACAGTAATACCTTGGATTGCAAGTAACTTGGTTTGAGAACGTTTTGCAAGACAAGCACATTTTTAAATATTTATTTAATTTTTTTTTACTTGATATACAAGCGACGTCTTGCAATACAAGTACTGTAGTACTGCTTAAATTAAAAATCTCTGTACAAATTTTTTTGGGGGGGATTTCGTTTTGATATAAGAGTGTTTTGGATTACAAGCATGTTTCCGGAACGAATTATGCTCTCAATCCAAGGCATGACTGTATCTGGCCAGAGTCTTGGACTTGACAAAGGAGTGTTAATAGCCTGGGATATTCTGGTGATGTGTTTCCAATGGGATGTAATTGTTAGGTAATGTTCCTTAAGTCTTCTGAATGGCTAGGAAACTTCTGAGGGGAGGGGGCATGCATGCCTTTCTCTCCCTCCACTCCTAAATAAGGATGATGTAATCTAGGTCTGCATGTGAAGAGAAACAATAGAAACTTCAGTTTGTGACAGATATGGCAGTTTTTGAGTGGGACATAGAAGAAGAGGCAGGAAAAGATATGGGGGCCCTGTAAGCTAACAGCATTTTGGGGTGCTCTCTGTCTGTCTGTCTGTCTCTCTCTCTCTCTCTCTCTCTCTCCCTCTGGAGATCTGGTGTGGGGGCAGTGGTCTTTGGCTGTCTGTTTGAGTGTTTTATTTTCACTCTGTACATTTATAAATAAATTAAAATATTACAAAATGCCAGAAGTCTCCAAGGATCTCCTTCCAAAGGGGGGGGGGGACCCAAGTAAGTGCTCCACCCCGGGAACTTCTCACAACTCAGAGGAGTACAGTGAGTGTAGCAGTAGACACCATCTTCCACTGTACAACCTTGGTGCGGGTTTATAGACATGTAATTGCTAAATACTTTTCTCATCCCAAACTGTGAATCTTCCCCCCCACCACCACCACCACCAAGGACAGGAGTGAAAATAATACTAAAAATAATTTTCAGTGGTATAACCTGACGAATTCTCCAGCAATTTTTCAGGTAGGAAAAGGCAAGGCAAGGCAAGGCAATGTTCAGCTGCTGAGCTGGGGAAGAGGTGTGTGCTCTTGCTGGGGTTTGGCCCTCTGCTCCCTCCTGCTACCAAACAAGCCTGATTGAACTGCTCCACACCATCTTCAGCTGTATAAAAGAAGGCTTGTCCAAGGCATCTTGCTAAGTGTGCACTTGGCAACGCACTTAGCATAGCACGAGGGAGCTTGGGGGGGATTATAGCAGTTATTCTATTTATGCTTTACTGATTTTCACTGCTGAAAGTGAGTGCACTGTCATTTACAACGGAAATGTTCAACTGCCTTTGTGCAAACTTGTACAAATAATAAGGTCTACGTTTAAAAGAATAAATCAATCTAAAGCCCTTTTCAGGCACTCACCTATGTGATTAACAGTGGGTGAGTGTACCCCACTTTTGCATTCCACTTCCGCATCCCGCCCTCCACTGTCCTTCAGTCCATGCATTGGGGAACAACTGTAAGGAGCAGTGTGCTTGATGTGTGTAGGTCCTACCCATGACTGGGAAGCCATGGGTTCCTAAACATGGGTTGCCAAACATGGAGAAAGCCTACACATGTACAGCAGAAGCCCTTTTACAGATATTCCCTTAAATGTGTGGATGGAGAGAGGGGTGTTGGAGCCAGCGATGTCATGGTGAGGGCAGGGACAGCGGGTGTGACCCTGCTCACCCCTACCACATGAAGGTTAATCATGTCTGTGAACATCTGAGAAGGACTTACCGGTAACTATTGGCAAGATTGGGAGTTGCTGATTCCTGAATTGGTGGCATGGCATGTATCCAGCCAAGAATTCAAAATACCTTCAAAGCTGCCCCTAACTGGTGGCAAAATGACTCAGCAAACATCAGATTATGAGCAAGAGGTCATCTATTGTACCAGATCCTCAAAACATCACACTTTCCATTCCACTAGGCTCTATGGCCACACAGGACTCCTGGCTGATAATAGTGTAAGAAAGTTCTTCATACGGGTGCTAACTTGTTGTCAACATCGGCTAACATGTTGTAAGCCCCTTTTAAGCATTACCCCCACACACACACACCATGTCTACAGTTACTATATTCTTGGGCACAACTTCCAGAAAGAGAAGATGCCACTTTTTAGATCCTTTTTCAAATACATACTGTTGAGTGCATTGTCAACATAGCCGTGTTGCTGTCATTTGGGGTAGCTGTTCAAATCAAAGGCTCTTTTGATCTACTCATAATGGAGTTGCGGTTTATAAGGCTGTTTCTGTTCACTGGTGAATTGCTGCAGACAAAAGCAACAGCAACAACGGTGACTGAGCTCTGCTTTATCAATAGATGCTGGATTGTGCACCAATGAATAGATTTTTTTAACTCAAAAAGAATGGGTTAAGAGCAAAGTTATGGTATGCTCAGTCTAGGATATGGCTAGCAGTTTCGGGTGTATTGTGTGTGTCTACATGCTTGGTACCCCACAAAATTATATAGCTGAAAATATTCTAGGCTAGTCAATCAGGGCTCTCAATGAACAGCATGGATACCTTCAACAGATTGGCTAATTAGGGAACACAGCAGACAGCAAGGAGCTGTCCCTTGGTGCCAAGATGACTTCTGGGTGGCAGTGCATTCATTTTGGAACATGAAAAGCTGAACATAATTCAGCCCATTCAGTTCAATTTTCATTTGTCCTAAAACAAATTCAATAATGGGTTCTGTTTTCAGTATCCCAGACATACCCATTCATCACTCATTTAGGAGTGGGAGGTCTAACCTGATTCTGAAGGAAGTGGCGGCAGCAGACATGATTTCTGGTGGCCATTTTATTTTCCCAGAAGGCCATGAAAACTGGGTCATTCTGTAGAATTTGGGGAAAATAAATGGTGATCACAAGTGGGGAAGTACTCTTTGTGGGGACAGGTATGACTTTTCCCCAAAATATCCCAGCACTACACAACATCTGGGGCATTCTGGGGAAATATAATAGTGGTGATATTGTGCTGCAACTGACAAAAAGTATAAGCAAGAAAAATCCACTAATAAATTGACTGAATCTAGACCCATTCAGACCAGTGTGAAAAGTTACATGACTAAGTTCCATTGTTCAACACTTAGTTTTCAACAATTACTCGCATGAAGTTCCTAAGTGTGAGTAATTTGCTAAAAACCCAAACTGACATTAAGTACCAAAATGAAGAACTTTGAACAAATGAACAAAATTAATGAAGTTTTAACAAATAGATAATGAAACAAATGGGATCTTTAATATTGAAAACGAATCAACTAATCATGAAGGGGGAAATGTGTGTGTGCATGTGTGTTCATCCACACTGAAAAGTCTTCTATTTGTTCAGGCTTGCAGTACCTGTACAGATACCATATGCCCTCATCCCATGTTGTTTGTTTTGAGCACACCAGTTTCAAGGGCCTTTGCATTTTGTACACAAGGAACGTACAAGGCAGAGAGTTCAAGAAATACATCCAGGAGTATTAGCGATGCTACAGGGCTTTTATCACAACTTCCAGGTGAGAGGTGGTATACTGTCTCTTCATGCTGCTTTTGGCCAAGGCACTTCCATTCCAGTAGAGCTTAACCAGAAGACAGAAACAAAATTCAAAGCGATCTCGATAGGCTGGAGCACTGGGCCAAAAACAACAGAATGAAATTTAATAGGGATAAATGCCAAGTGCTGCACCTAGGGAAAGGAAACCAAACGCAGAGTTACAGAATGGGAGACACTTGGCTCAACAATACTACAAATGAGAAGGATCTTGGAATTGTGGTAGATCACAAACTGAATATGAGCCAGCAATGCGATGTGGCTGCAAAGAAGGCAAATGCTATTTTGGGCTGCATTAATAGAAGTATAGCTTCCAAATCACGTGAAGTGATAATTCCCCTTTACTCGGCACTGGTTAGGCCTCATCTTGAGTATTGCGTCCAGTTCTGGGCACCACACTTTAAGAAGGACGTAGACAAACTGGAGAGGGTTCAGAGGAGGGCAACAAGGATGATAAAGGGACTGGAAACAAGGCCCTATGAGGAGAGACTGAAAGAACTGGGCATGTTTAGCCTTCAGAAGAGAAGACTGAGGGGAGATATGATAGCACTCTTCCAGTACTTGAAGGGATGTCACACAGAGGAGGGCCAGGATCTCTTCTCGATCATCCCAGTTTGCAGGACATGGAATAATGGGCTCAAGTTACAGGAACCCAGATTCCACCTGAACATCAGGAAAAATTTCCTGACTGTCAGAGCAATAAGTCAATGGAACCTACTACCTAGGGAGGTGGTGAGCTCTCCCACTCTGGAGGCATTCAAGGTGCAGCTGGACAGCCATCTGTCAGGGATGCTTTGACCTGGATTCCTGCATTGAGCAGGGGGTTGGACTCGATGGCCTTGGAGGCCCCTTCCTACTTTTCTATGATTCTATGATTCTATGTTTATTCATTTTATCATCCCACCCCCCAAAAAAGGCAGCCATCACTTTGTGTGTGTGTGCACACACACACATCTGTTGCAGTAGGAACAACAACAAAAACCTATAAGAAAAAAGAAATGGGACAAAAACCATTTGTAAGCATTTTCCATAGACATGGCCATGTTAGACAGTTGCAGCAAAAACAACAAAGAGTCTTGTGGCACCTTAAAAGGCTAACACACTTATTCTGACATAGTAAACTGTGTCCACTTCATCAGATGCATAAAGTGTTATCCTGAGCAAGCAAGTTGTACACCTACAGTACAACTCATAACAACACTACATGCTTCTGATAAGTGGACCATAGTCGTCCATAAAACCTTATGTCATAATACACTTGTTAAGTCTTGAAGGTGCCCCAAGGCCCTGTGTTGCTTTTCTAAACAGATTGTCATGCAAGAAAAAAAAAGTTTGACGTTAAGTAATTTGGCAGTGGTTCTATCATAGCTGTCTGTTTTGATCCATTTGCTGTGTTTTATTCTTTATGCACTTCATTATTCTGCAAATGTTTGCGTTGTTGTTTGTAAATTAGAGTGTGGTTCTGTTTGGATTGCACATGACCACTGCATAAATCAGCTGTTTTTAAGACAAGATAATATGCCATCCATAACTGGGAGCATCTGTATGAAATAGAAGGCAGTTTTTTGTACGGTTTCACTCTTACTGTTATTTTCTCTATTGTAGTAGAGAAAAACCATATTATTCTGGCCATGACTCTAACTCAAAACACCAAATAACATGAGATTCTACAACTTCACCGATCTAGTGTCATCTTTAAAAATTACCCACCTGTGGCTCCTTTCTTTTGGAGTAATAAAGAAAATTGTTTGTTTATATATTTTTTTTCACTAGCAGCTCTGAGAGAAACATGGATCATCTCTGCAGGGAACTGAACTTTATATAATTATGTTGCACAGCACTTAGGCTATTGCTTAAACAAAGTTAAATCTGTCTCCATCCTGCAGACATTATTTGACTTTTGAAGTTTAAAATGGCTCTCAAAAGCTTAAGCATGTGAACAGAGCACTATGAAAGGAAACAATTATTTTAACTCATTGGGCCTATGCAGTGGCAGCCATGCCGCTATGCAATGGATTTCTGAAGGACTGTATTATCATAGCAGCACAGATGCAGGGATTCTTATTGTCTCATTTGTTTCGAGAGCAGGTATTATTTTCCTCAAGGATAAAGAATATTGAAAGAACAAAAAGAGATTTCCCCTTCCCAACCATTTCAGTCAGTGATAGGCAAATATGCATACTAATTACACCATATAAATTAGGTAGCAATGGAAAGCACTTGATGGATTTGCCTTTCTGAACTTGGAATGAAATGTTTTTGAAGAACTTCATACTTTTTCCTTTGTTATTTAGCCAAACCAATATTCTTAGAATGAGTATATACAATGAGAGCACAACTCAGCCATACTTTTGGACCCCGTTGATTTAAATGGAAGAGTGTTAAGTGCATCATGACAAGTGAAAGAGCTTAAATTTAACTAGATTATGTCCTTTGTTTTCACAGGGAAATCTTATCTCAAGGTGACTTTTCCCCATAAGCCCTGGTCTTCACTTACTGTGGGTCCTGTTTGGGCCGATTACGTGGAGCAGAAGGGGATAGACGGAGCCTGGGCAAGTGTGAGCTGCCCCCTAGAAAGTTCATTTCTTCTTGACTTTTTTTTTTAAATGAGTGCCCCAGAGTTGGGGGGGGGGGGTTCTCCCCATACGATGCCAAGATGTCAGCTCAGCCCTAATGATGGCTCTGACCAAGTTGCAAAGGCCTCACCAGTGTAGCTGACCACCCACACTGGGCCCAACAGCATAGCTGAAGCAAGAACCTCCCCTGGGCCTCCACATGTGCCTCAGCAAACTGTATGGCCACTGCCACTTATTCCAACCTCCCCATGGGACCACCCAGGATGGGGCAATAGGTTTCCCTGAACATGCACCCCAAGCCACTCCAGCCATCTGCCTCCCACCACCCTCAGCTGCTCACCTTCCCACACAATAACTCAGGCCACCACAACAAACTTTATTATACAGTCTGATGACCAAAATGCAGCTGCAAACTATTTATGGGAAGGTCACATGCAGGGCTGCCGGATCCCTTTCAAGAGTGAGTGTGGGTCCACAGACTCCAGAAGTCAGTCCATGGTATGCCTGAGATTGTAGCAGCCAAGATCATGAAGGAATATGCAGTGGGCGGGGTAGCTGAGCCTTTTCCTTCACCCCCAATTTTGGACCGATAAGTTTTGCCACTGGCCATTATCCGAAAAGGGTCCCCTTGTTAATTATGCTATCCCACCGGAGCTATGCTTGATTACAGAGTCAAGCTAATCAAGTCTTAAAGGGTGGCCACCCTTATGGCAAAAGGTGATATTCAGACCTTCACCTTCGTGATCCTCCCGCTCTGCATAGGATACCCATAATCCTCCAAGTTTAGAGGCCCATGGGATTGCACCCTTAAGTGTTTTAACTTTGTAAGCTGTTCTGGCAATCCTTGTGGACCAAGAGTTTAAGATACTCCTGAAACTGAAGGCAAGAAGGACTGGTCTTCTTTGAAGCCCTTAACACATTAATGGTGCAACCCTATGCAAGCATAGGATTGCATGCTAAGTCTGGTCTAAATGTCTTCCAGGCTGGTAATGTGTCCACTTTCACAGAGGTCAGTCCTCTGTTTGAAGGGCTGCCAGGGGACTGTCCTCTATTTTGAAGGTGCCCTCTATTTGAAGGGTTGTCTGGGCCAAGTCCAGTTTAAAGATAAAAAAATGTCAGGAAGAAGTGCTAGGCCTTGAAGTTTGCCCATCAACAGTTAGCACCCGAACAGCAGACTGAGCAAGGCACACAGGTCACAGTCTCCCCCACTATTGTGAGAGGTATTGTATTTCTATTTAATAATTATTTCTAAATATGCACCTATGCATAAAATAAGCATATGCAAATTTTATGCAAATCACTGTCCTCTTTCTTGGTGATACATTTCCTCTTTTGGGGTAATTTGTAAGTGGCCAGCCTAGCAATGAAGCAGAATTAAGTCAAACTGCCTGAACGTGGAATTCTGCCTTGGCGAACAACTGTGCAAACAAACTTTGTCCATACGAGCAGAGCTCCAAAAGCACAAACAACCCACAAGAATGATGAATAGGTGGCAATCCTATTAGTCTTGGGGGGGAAAACACACACACACACACACCTCCTGTCTCCCCAACAATCTGTTCTCTTTGCAGAGTGACAGTCAGCAGGCTTCAAACTGATACTTGCATATACTGTAAGAGGGATCATGAATATTTGAAGCCTGCTGTCATTTTGTGCTGATCAAGGAGAAATGAGACTCACAGAAGAGCTAAATGAAATAGAGGTCAAAGGAAGTACTGGAGAAAGTAAGTCTGAGCCTCCTGCCTTCTTGGATGAAAGGGGAAAAAAATCTGTTGTCATAAGGTACAATTGCAACAAGCTTAAGCCTCAGGACAAGACAGAACTTTCAATTTTCCTGGGCATGTCTGATATCTAATATTCAAGGGGTGGGTATGGGGAGACAATCTTGTTTATGCCTCATTAGGCTACAGAATAAATATAAGAATACACTTGCCCCCTAGAGGGCTGATTGATATTACTGCAAATAACATACTCTATATACATTATACATAACCCCAGGGAGAAGGAGTCATTCCTCATCCCAAAATAGCATTGCATTTTCCAATTCTAGCTAAAATCTTTTCTGTCTTCCAGCCCCTAATACACATGTGAGTGCACATACATAAACACAATATGCCCACTGGCATCGCAAGTGCTCAGAGACAGAGAGAAGTCTATGTGGGGGAAAAAATCTCTTTATTTCATTCTATCGTGTGCATTCAAGTCTAGAAGTGTCATGCACTGCGGATGGAGGTAAAGATGCTGAAGAAGAGACAACTGGAACTGAACACATATAAAAGGCTAACAGTGCAAATCCGATACATGGCTACTTAGAAGTCTCAGTGAGTTCAGTTCAGTACGTCTTCACCCATTACGCCCAGGTTAATGGGTATAGGATTGCAACCTAATTCTTGCAAATTGGAAAACAACAACAACTGTTTGTTCTTTATTACCCTCTAATAATAGATTGGCAATGGTACACAGTTGTCATCCCTTGGGGAATACAATGACTACTGTTGCTTGGTATTTGCATATCTTTGAAGCCAATATCAGGATGCCTCTGTGATTCCATGTACAATGAAGTATTGTGTCTGAACCCAGGGGAGGCTGGTGACTCCTATTTTGGTGGGGCTCCTTTTCCATTGCAGGTTTTATTGGGAGCTTCATAGGAGCTATGAATGGTGCTCCATGGTGGTGAACCTATTTTGGGGGTGGTGTTCAGCACCATGGATAGTTCCTGTGAAGCTCCAAATGAAACTTGCAAAACCTGCAATGGAAAAGGAGCCCCACCGAAATAGGAGTCACCAGCAGCCTCCCTGTCTGAACCTATGGACAAGATCCAATCAAAGCTCAGCCCTTTTGTGTCACATTGACTTCAAGGTGAGAGTTAAGCATGTGCTTAAGTCTCTCCCATTGAAGAGTCTAGGACTTAGAGAAGTGCTAGACTGTGGTTTGATCACAGTCTATTTTGTACCATATTGTACTTTGGAGTAACAACACCATCGTTAATATTTATTGATTTTATTTATTTATATAAACTTCTTTTTTTAACCCTGCCTTTCTCATTATTACCGATCACTCAAAGCATCTTCCTATAAATAGATCACAAGTTTCCCATAAAGTCCCAGTATCTCCAAGTGGGAGCAGCAGCAATTATGTTGGTAGCCTGGACATCATTCTGCATCTTTCACAATGCCCTGTGGCTAGCATTGTGTGTTGGAGGTGAATGGCAGATGCCAGAAAAGGAATGATAGGGAATATTCAGAGAAAATTTCTGCAAAGTGGCCTTCTTTTTCTGGGCTGGGGCTTAGAAAAAATCAGAAGAAAAAAATGTCTTCTGATACATTTCAGCTCAGTATTATAAAATACACTAGAATAAAATTGAATCGGGGCAGGCAGCACAGATAAAACTATTCATTAAGCTAAAACATCAAGTACTTCACAAGGCAAAATAAATCTTCACCAATCGGCAGATGCAGCAAAAGAGGAGGCAACCCAGGTTTCATGGGGCAAGGTTCTCCTGGGTGTACCACTTAAGAACATAAGATCCATGCTGGATCAGAGCAAGGGTCCATCTAGTCCAGCATTCTGTTCACACAGTGGCCAACCAGCTGCCCACAGGATCCCACAAGCAGAATATGAGTGCAACAGCACCATCCCACTCATGTTCCCCAGCAACTGGTGTACATAGGTATACTGCCTATGCAGTATGCCTATGCAGTATCTCCTCTGTGATACTGGAGATAGCATATAGCCAATCAGGACTAGTAGCCATTGATAGCCTTCTCCTCCATGAATTTGTCCAATCCCCTTTTAAAGCCCTCAAAATTGGTGGCCATCACTACATCTTGTGGAAGTGAATTCCATAGTTTATCTATGCACTGTGTGAAGAAGTACTTCCTTTTATCTGTCCTGAATCTCCTGCCAATCAGCTTCATGGAATGATCCCATCAGGTTCTTGCATTATGAGAGAGGGAGAAAAATGTAGCAGCTCATCACAAAACCCAATTTAGTTTAATACAAACATATTACAGTTGTTAGGCCTAAAAGTAGTGATATAAAGCAAGACTCAGTTATTTCATTTGACTTTTCAAAGTTCCTTTGAATGCAGTTATGAATCCAGAATACAGACAGTACACTTCTCACTTCCTGTTTCATTTGCTGGGGGTAGCCACTTATGAATTGCCCAAAGAAGAGGACAAAAGAGGACACTGTTTTACATAAAATTTACTAATTTAGAAATAGGTATTGTAATTCTAATAGAAATAGGTATTATAATTTAAATAAAATACAGAGCATTTCACCCTAATGTGGAAGGCTTTGCGCAAGTGACCTGTGATCCTGCCCAGTGCTGTTGATGGGCAACTTCAAGGCCCAGATTTTCCTTCTGAGGGTTCTTTATCTTTAAACCAGACTGGGACTGAACAGCCCTTTGAATAGAGAACACCTTCAAATAGAGGATTGTCCTCTGTAAAAGAGGACACATGGACACCCTATGTGGGGGCACATAATTTTGTGTTAATATACCAGGACAAATCTAGGGGGGCAAAAAACCGGGTGCATGCTGAGAGAAGGTTTTGCCTGGAGGACAACTTATCTGCATTGACAAAATCAGAGCTATCTACCTGAATCAATCAGAAAAGTATTAAGAAATTAGATTCCCCCCCCCCCCGGCTGTAGTCTGCTAAGCCCAGTGAGCAGTACAGAATCAAATGACATGGTCACTAAATTTCTACTGCTTCACCCAGTGGGTTAGCCACTTATTGTAAAATATCTTTATATTTTATAATACTGGGCATTTCACCACACTGTGGTAGACACAGAAGGACCTAAGCATTATTTGATCCCAAATAGCCATTTGGCAGATTAATGCAATATAAATATTTGTTCATATGAGACTGAGGACAGGCAGTCATTTGTGCAGCGCTCAAAAAGAATAAAGGATGCAATCGAGAGGACTTTAATAACTTTCCAGTCCACAATGCTATGCACACAAATACCATGGAGAGCAAGCCCCATGGAACCTACTGGGATTTATTTCTGAATAAAACTGCATTGCATTAGGCTGCACAGCCCAAACCACTTGCTTCCATGTCAAAATGCTTTAGTGGTGTGCACTGGATTTATTTCAGGTCACAAACCTCCAGGGTAGACGGAGGAATCCTTTCTGGTTTCCACAGCACAGCCCATTCCAGACATGTAAAAAAAAGAGTGACACTTTACTCGTGCCAAGTAGGATGTATGGACTTTGTTAAATCCGTTCTTTCTGCATTTTGTGGATTGTCGGACAACTTTTCGTTCCATTGTCCAGTGATGGATGGGATTGGATTTTGCACAAATGCATTTGCACGGCTTTCTGGAAATTTGCACTTGTGCAGATTTGCACTTCCAAAAATGCGCAAATCCTCACAAAATATGTAAATCCCCCCCAAAATGCACATGTTCATGCTTGAGAAAGTAAAAAAAACAACTGGTCTGCAAGTCCTCAGAATCCGTGCAACTTGGAGAAAGCTGGTCTGCTGTGGAATCCGTGGGTTGGATTCATAGAAACCCAACCTCATTTGAATCCATTGTGGATTTCTCCAGCATCCCTACCCAAGAGACTTCTGAAGCAGTTGGGGTATGGAGTCACCATCGACCCCTTGCCTATGGCAGGGCTGCAAAACTTCAGGCTGTATCAAGCCCACCTGGGGTCGCAATTCATCCCTCTGGGATTTCCCAGAAGCCCACACCCCTTCCCCCAACCGTCGTTTAGTGGTTTCCAGCTTTTTGTGCATTTCTCCCCCATTCTAAAAGGCTGAAAATGAAATGCCTCTCTTAAGGTTTAGTTACTGGCAGAAAGAGTTTTAAGTATGCTGGGTTGGTTTTTTGGCTCTGACTTCTGCCCCACCCACCACTGAAATTTGGCCCCCAAGAGCTTCCCTGAAATGGAATTCAGCCCTTGGGCTGGAAGAGGTTTTATGCCCCTGGCTTGTGGCTAAGGGAGACTGAGGCTTAGCTCAACTCCAGGACATCCCCAGGCAATGCTAGACCCCACCCCACAACTCCAAAGGCCTCCACTCCAAAGAAGGAGAGCAAACACACCTTTCCCCCTTTGAACTAGATGTCTTGGAGCATGAGAGTTGGGTGTAGCACAGCCTGATAATGTTTTTGCACAGGAACCACCACTGGAATGTGGCCCCCGAGAGCTTCTACAAAGTTGAATTCAGCCCTTGGGCTGAAAGCTTCAGCACCCTTGCTCTAAACTTGCTTTCCCACTGAATGGAAAAGGGCTCTGACTTTTCCCTTATACTGATCAGCCCTGCAAATATATAACCTGCACATTTTCTACCATTGTAGGAAAAATATTGGTCAGGCAGTGAAATAATTCCAAACATGTAAATGAGACTATGAGTGGAATATGAAACGAGGCGTTATTTAATTACATATATAAATGCCACACAAATTCAATTAGAATCTCCTTATTACCAACTGAACTCATGCTGGGAAAAAGGAAAGCATTAGGCAAAGAACTAAACAAGCCCATAAACAGCAACATCGAGGATGATTCCATGCAGAGAAAACGTATTTATTGCAGCTATATGTTATTTAAGCTTGGATGCATGATTCAAAGGTAATGAGTTACAGGCAGCTCTGGCTGCATCAGTACTTCGTACACATTTAAATAGACACATACATTGTACTGCTCCAACACTGCGCTGGACTGCAATGAAAGTCAAATCCAACTTTTGCCATGGATTAGATGTTGCCATGAAGATTCAAGGAAAGATAGGCTGAAAGTTAGTAACATTTATCTAAAAACAGAGGTACAACCAAGTTGGATCAGACCAAGGGTCTTCTTAACCTGGTGCCGGAAAGATAGTAGAGTTGGCGCCAGGTGGGCCTCAGTGGGGAGCTTGTTCCGCAGTTGTGGGTCTACCACAGAAAAGGCCCTCCCCCTTGTTGCTGCCCTCTGAGCCTCCCTCAGAGGTGGCAATTGGAGGAAGGCCCCAGATGTTGAGCATAGTGCCCGGGTAGATTGTGGTTGGGAGAGGTGTTCCATCAAGTATTGTGGTCCGAAGCCATGTAGGGCTTTTTATAGGTTAAGACCAGCACCTTGAATCAGGCTCAGAGAAGCATAAAGGCAGCCAGTGCAAGCGGGCCAGAACTGGTGTTATATGTTCAGACCTTCTGGTCCCTGTGATTAGTCTGGCTGCCACATTTTGGACGAGCTGCAGCTTCTGAACAGTTTTCAAGGGTAGCCCCACATAGGGTGCATTGCAGTAGTCTACCTTCGAGAGGTACATTAGGAATAACTGTGTACAAAAATGCACGTATTATGAGAAAAGCACATAAAAATGTGTATGAATTTTCATACAAAGGTCTTTTGCAAAGAAAGAAAAATCTCAAAGTTCAGGACTAACTGAACTTAAGATTGGAAAACTGAGAAACAGATTCATCCACCCCTAGCAGAAGGCAGTGTGGAGTCTGCCATCACCTACCTGCATGTTCCTTGTACATGTCAAGAGGAGCCCTAACATGTGAAGAGGGCTAGTAAAGATTTAAAATCCAATATGGTGTGGTGGGTAGAATGTTGGTCTTCACCAAGGAAATGAAAAAATGCTACTGTGTAGTTCCTTTAAGGTTCTGAGAGAACAATCATTTTGAGTCAAGTTCATATCACATGGAATCCTGTATGGCTGAACAGTCCAATTAGAATTAACAGTCCCACTAATCAGTATTACTCTTTCCCTGAGCCATGGAGTAGATTTCAATTTCACTCATAAAGTACTAAGATGTTTTTTAGCATACACAAAGGTGACAGAATAAGGTCTTGTGGGACCAGATGTACTATTACGCAATTAAGGAGAATAACAGTGTTCAGTCTAAGATGCGAACAGACCAGTGACATATTGCTAACCACAATGCACCCTTGCCGGTAGTGAGCCATTTAAAGCGTGTGGGGAGGGATAGAATTTGAATAATTTATTTCAATAGCTACCATGGAATCATTTTTAAAGTTCTAAAGGCTCTTGTTCAAAGCTCTTTTAAAATGAACTGAATAAGCAGAGGGCTACTTTGAATCAAGGTTGTGACGGGTATTCCCGTATGGGCATCACCATCCACAATGACAGGAAAAACACTGGGACCCTCGGGACAGCATTTCAGACTTCAACTGTGGGGGTGGAGGAAGATGAGGTTTGCAAGGAAGACAGGGATGGCCCAAGACATTTTGATACCTGAGGCCGAGCAGCAAATGGTGCTCAACCACACACACACACACACACACACACACACACACAGAGAGAGAGAGAGAGAGAGAGGGAGGGAGGGAGGGAGGGAGGGAGAGAGAGAGAGATATCAAGGAGCAAAGTACCCAAGGCTAGTCAAGTTATTTTGGTACCTGGGGCACACACAAAAAATCCCACAAGCACCTCCCCCCTCCACAGTGGTAAAAATACAATAATAATAAATGAAATCACTACCACTGCCTCACTCTTCCTAATGATAGGCCAGTCCTGGGGGAGATACTTAGCAGAGTTCAATGACCTCCTTTTTGATATTCAAGACTTAACAGGGCAATCCCATTGATGTCTGCTCAGAAATAAGTGCCATCAAGTTCAATGGGACGTACTTCCAGGTGAACGTGTGCCTAACAGAGCAATCCTATGGCCCATAGACAGAGTCCAGAGAGCCATAGGTTTTTTCCAGTCTCAGCTCCGAATGTCAAAGAACAGCTCCAACCTCTTAGCTGGGGATCAGCGCTCTGAGCACCCTCCCCCCATCCCATCCTTGCAGCCGGTGTGGAAAGAACCACACTGGCTGCTTCTCTGGGGTCATAAAAGCAACCCCAGAGAAGGGGTTTAGGGGGTGTTTCGGGAGGCAGGGAGGTGAGGAGATTGGGAGGAGTGCTGCAGTTCGCTGGCTGAAATCATCCATCTAGCTGCTTTGCAGAGTGGGGGAAGAGTGGAGACAACCTTCGTCTCTGTGCTCCTCCTGCTCTGCATAGGATGCCCGTAACCCTCTGGGTTTGCAGGGTCACCGTCATCCCCATTGGACTGCAGCCTAAGTTATACAAATACTATTATTGTTATGGTTACTCATTAGACCTCATAAGACTCAATGTGTATATTATGCAGAATGGGTTGTAAACTTCTGGACTGTACCACTTCAGAATGCAAATAGGATATCATCATTTGATTGTTTATTTATTTGAATGAACGTTCATTTATAAAACTCCCTGCATATAGTAAATGATGTATCAGAGAGAAAGATATTGTGTTTAGCCTTCTACCTGATGAGCTACTTTACTATATATGGGAAGGGTTGTTTTTTACACGGAGGTAGCATTCAACAACAATATAAAATGTCACCTGCAATCTGAAGTGGTCCATCTAGAGATCTACCACCTCAGTTTACAACCTTCATAAGAGGCATACACATTGCAAATGTGGGGGAGGGACTTGGACTATCTTGCTGGTCCTGATATCATGTATCCCACCGGCATTGCTCCTCCAATATTTGGGTGATTGGTACATCTCTAATGGGGCCCCATGTAAAGCTATATGTGTGTAGGCACCCCAAACTACCAGGAACCCTGATCACACAAGGTCCCCGATAGCATGGAGTGCCTATGCATGTACAGCTCTATGCACATTGCAGCCCCTTTCAGATGTTGAGCCAAATGTGTGGATGCCAAGGGTGATGCCAGTGCAACAAGTGACATCAAGATCATGTGTTCATTGAACATGTGGGTTCAAGGCATGAGTCTAGCCTTGGTTAGGGAAGACTGGACTGGTGTCCTGCTTTGGCTGAATCAGACTCAGCATTAGAGTAAGTTATTGCCCAAAGGGCAAGGCAACAAGCAGACAATTAGTCAGGCACAAAGGTTTCAGTCCAGCACGGGATCAGGCTAAGACAGGAGTGGTTAAGGTACACACAAAGGCAAAGCACACTTAAGCAGTCAGATACATTATGCAGCCCAGAAGCAGAGTCAAGCAGGAGTCCAAGGGTCAGTAACACAGAGACTCAATCACAAGGGAAACAAAGCACTGGAACTGAAAGAACAGTGTTGTTTCTAGCACTGGCTAGGTTGAAACTGAAGGCTTATATCACCAGAGCCTCCTGAGCCCCACCCAGGGACCAGCTGTAGTTCATTGTAGCCCTGTGGCAAGAGTCCTAGTCATGAGGAGTCCTTTCCCAAAGGAGCCCTACTGGCCTGCCCCTTGAGGCAATGATGCTCCTGGAGGCCAGGGGGTTGCTCAGCCTCTGCCTCAGAGTCAGAGTCCCCTGCCCCTTGCAGGCAGGGAGCTGAAGTCATCTCTACTGAGGGCCCAGACAGGGCTGGTGCTACCGCTAGGCAAACTAGGCGGTTGCCTAGGGCGCATGGCTGAAGAGGGTGCAGAAACTCTGCGCTCCTCTTCGCTGCCACCGCCGCCACTGTGCCACCGCCGCCACCGGGCCGCCCCCCGCCCCCCCCGCCGCCGCCACTAGTTTTATCGGGAGCTGCCCAAGGCTGGATCCTGAGGTCAGACCAAAGCCCTGGACCTCCGTGCAGCTTTCTGCCCATGACCAACAACCTTTTCCCGCCACAAGCCCCTTCCTTTATCCCTTCTTGGCTCCCTCCTGCGCCCCCCTCCCCTCCTGACCTGTCGAACGGGTCAGGAGTACCTGTTTCTCTGGGTACTTTAGGGTGCTTAGGAGTACTTGCCATTTCTTTGTGGTCACTGGGCATCTTGGCGCCCCTCTCCGGTTTGGAATGTTTCACAGCTCATTTGGGTGCCAAGGGAGGGGAAGTGGCCTGGGGGTATGCCTGTGTGTTCTATTGTGAGCAAGTGCGGTTTCAGGTGAAAGGTGGGGGGTCTGTGTGTTCTGTGTGTAGCTGCCCTGGCTGGCTTTCTCTTCACAATAGGTATGCCTGAAGAATAATCACTGGCTCTGAACACATGGATAGGATCTTTGCGCTCCCTAAGGTGAACGCCTGAATAGGAGCATTGATCAGGTGATTTTTAATTTACTTCTAAACATACAATAGGATCATTCCAGTTTTTAACATTTTGGTTTTGTGTCTGACATTTAGATTTTACATTCGCTTATGTCTGTCTTTATGTATCAGCAAGTAGACCTGGATGCCACATGAAACAGTGCTGCCAATTGCTATTTAATAGTTCATGTTCTTCTGCCGCAAATGTGTCTTTTATAACAAGATACCAATGATATGAACTGGTCTGTCTGAATCATCCCAATAAAGCTGTAACTTTTACGTTCTCCCTGGAGAATTGTGATAGTTCAGCCTCTATCAGGAAGGCATAAACCAAGAAACATACATACAATAGACCACAGACTTTTACTATTTCTGCAATGTTATTCATGATCGGCTTCATTGTTTTCAAGAATGGTATGTTGCTAGGAATATTTTAAATGTTTCTTGCTTCTTTTTTAGTGCAAGGAAGCAACTATATAATTGCGTTCAGAAGTTCAAGCATGTCAAAAGATGCTCTCTTGGGCCCTTTCATTTTATCTTGTTTTACTTTCTGCTTATTTTCCTGAGAAGAAATCAATAAAGAAAGTAAATTATACTGTAACTTGACCTACATAAAGCAGCTTTGGGGATGCAATAGAAGTTCAACAGCTTTTGCAGGAAAGACTAAGATCAAAAGTCTGGCCTGAAAGGTCAAGGAGGAAGGGAAAGAGAGTGCCCATCAAAAGGTCATGTTGATATAACTTTGGTTGCAACTGGATGGTCCCCGGGAGGACATCCCATGGGCCTTAGAATATTATGGACTTCCATTCTCCATAGGTGGAGAAGGAAGTCTGCCGACGGAGGTCTCCTCACTGCAGTGGCAGGCATCTCCACTGCCATCACTTCTCTGCCATTGGTGCTCTGATGGTGCTAGCAGGGAGGAAATCAAGGGAGGCCTTGGATCCACAGGTTCCACAGCCCTTCCATTCCCCCAACACGACCCTAATAATAATTTTAAAAGTATGCCTGCTTTGGAGCTGCCATACTTACTTTCCCTTCCATATGTGTCAATTGGAGGGGAAAGTTAGAATAAGCAGAAGAGGGAGGAAATCATTAGAAAATTCACCCCATCACACCTTCTGCCCTGGCACAAACCAGCAGGGCTTAGGAAGTGCCTCCCTACCTCTATTGGATTGGTCTGCCAGTTTCTCTGTGTTCCATTATTAGCATTCTTGTTTTAAAGGAACTTATATTTGATGTTCTGGCATATAAAGAAACAACAGCTCAGCCGCCAGCTGAGGCCCAGCTGCTATAACTGGCTCTTTTCTCTCTGCCTTTGGACAGTGAAAAGACCTGCAAAGTGCAAACTTGGATGGAAAGGAGAAAAGAGTGTGCAGCCAAGAAACTATGGACCACTCAAGTCCCAACAGTCAAAGGAATGAGATGGATTAAAGGTGATGAAAATAGGCATAATGAGTGACCTAATGAGAAGTAGTGCTTTGGGGGTAGGGAAATCTGCTCCATAGCAATGCCATATGTCAGCGCAATTAGATTTTATTATTTATGTAAGCTGCCTTGGGGATTCTTCTGGGTTGAAAATAAAGACAGGAGAGCAATCAAATAATTGCTAATAAATAAATAAACAAACATTTATTAAAACAAATAACAACAAACCAGTAAAAGAATGATGGGCAGCGCAATCCTATGAGGGTGCCCCACAGCCCTCTGAACCTGGAGGATTGCAAGCATCCTATGCAGGGCGGGAGGAGCGCAGAGGATAGGATATCCTCTGTGCTCCCCTCACCCTGAAAAACATCTAGATGGCCGATTTTGGCCATCTAGATGTTTTTCCTCTCTTTGTGGGGAGGAGAGGCTGAGGTGCCACCTGGATTCCTCAGAATCCAGTGGAGCCTCACCTCTCCCCACCCCCAGGAATGCTGTCCCCTGGGGTGGAACCATGCACGGAAGACTGTGGTTCCCTGTGGTTTCCTTCTGGCACAGAAAGAACTGCACTCCGGGGTGCACTCCAAGGTGCTGCGACCTCGGATAAGATTTCTGAGGCCCCAGCACCTTCTATGACAATTCCTATGTCCCCAGACTATTGCATCCCCAAAGCTGCTTTATGTAGGTCAAGATACAGTATAATTGGAGGGACATGGGATTGCGCCCTAAGGGACTATGCTTCAATTGCAAAATTAACAAGTGTGATAAGAATGAAAGGGGGAAGAGATAGTGGATACTTTTTATTAAAAACTGGACATCTTTTATTGGATCTTGTAATAGCAACCAATTGCATTCAAAAACAAAATATTTATTTTGTTATAAAGAATTTGACATAGAATTTTTTAAGAAACAAACCAAATGCAAATTTTTGAGTGTGAATGCCACTGAGATTGTCAATGATTGTGAATGACATTGCTTGCAAATGACTGACAATTCAGCATGTAATTTCCCATGCAAAAACCAAGCTGTGCCTTCCAACACTGGAGCTACACTATAGTTTCTGGTGTGCATGGCTTTGATTCTGTGCAAATGAGAGAAAGAAAAATCCATAGCTGGGATAATTGGGAAGGCCAGAGCTGGACACTAGAAGTCTTCCCTGCTAAAGAGAAGACTTCTCATGTCCCGCTCTGGCCTTCCCAATTATCAGTCTTCCCAATTATCAGACTCAATCTCTCCAAAACAACAGGTTGGACCCAGACCTGGTCATACCAATAGTAGACCTATTATTGAAATCAATGGGGCTTAATTGATTTCAGTAGGTCTACTTTATAGCTAAGTCTTGATCCAACCCAACAATTATATCAAACACATTAGAAAAAATTACTTGAGCATTTTTTACAGATCTTTCTAACCATGAAATAAAACAAATACACAATGTGTTTATGGTTCAATATTTTTAAACAAATGTGCCCTACACAAAGCAACTAAAGAATGGGGTGTCTTTACTACCAGGAAATCACAAAATGCTATACTAAGGATTTGGGTATGTTCAGTGATTCCATGGCTTCTTTCTGGTAGCATATTATTTTAAAGTAATTTATCAGACAAGCATTTTAAATGGGCTTATGTGTGTGTGGTAGGGATGCCATGTCTTATTTATTTATCTATTATATTTCTGAATCACCCATCTGGCTGGTGACCCAGCCACTCTGGGCGATGTACAATATATATAAAAAATACAATAAAACAAAATATAAAATGTCATTACAGATTTAAAATCCTAACCCACCCCATATTCCTGCCTGAAAAACCATGTTTTTAATGCACAGTGGAAGCTCATCAAGAAGGGGGCATGGCAGAGGTCACTGGGGAGAGAGTTCCATAACTTGGGGGCCGCCACAGAAAATGCCCTCTTCCTAGTCCCCACCAGCCTGGCTGCTCTGGCTGAAGGGACAAGGAGAAGGCCATCCATGGCAGATCTTGTTGGCCTACTTGATGTTGCTGGAGACGCTGCTTGAGATAAACTGGACTGGAGCCATATAGGGTTTTAAAGGTCAAAACAAACACCTTGAATTCGGCTTAGCAAGCAACTGGTAGCCATTGCAGCTCCTTGAGCACTGGAGTGATGTGATCCCGCCGACGGCTGCCTTTAACCAGGCGAGCCATGGCATTCTGTACCAGCTGTAACTTCCGAACTGTCTTCCAGGGTGACCCCACGTAAAGCGCATTACAGTAGTCTAAGCGAGAGGAGACCAAAGCATGAACCACTGATTGGAGCAGATGACTAGGAAGGTAGGGGCGCAGCTGCCATATCAGATTTAAATTGTGACATCTTTTTAAAAAATTGATTATATTTGTCCAAAGCTACAGGAAGTGGCTAATTTTAATGTAGATTTATTTATTTATTTTATTATATTTCTACACCGCCCATCAGCTAGAAGGCTCCCTGGGCAGTTCACAATCAATCCCTTGGTGGTTCACAATCAGTCTAATTAAACTTTGTTATTTGAAATGTTGTGGTCTCTTTTTTTTAGTTATCCATCCATGTCTACTAACCAAATTCACACTTACTAAAGTAGACACCTAAGACCCAGAGAGTTTAAAGCCTGGTTTGGTTGAGGTGGCAGCAGTAAATTTAGATGAGGTGGATTTACACCTGGTTGCAGCAGAAAAGGCCACTGGAAGTAATGGCAAAAAGGAGAGTGAACACACTATTTTGCCTGTTTTCCCTTCCACTCAAAGAACAAGGCATTGCTTGTCCATGACAGGGCACACAGAGTAATTGTATGTACACAGAACAATTTAAGGAAAGCATGGACCACCCAATATAAAAGACCTTATAGGTCCACAGGGGTGAGCAGAAGGTAGATATCCAGATGTTGGAACTTCAACTCCCTGCCAGCATTGTAGGAGTTAAAATTTAAGGATAATAAATCTAATTAAGCAGAACCCATGTTTACTCATGACAGGCTTTCTTCTTGTCTATATCTGGGTTCAGAGAAAGATTGTTCTACTGCTTCATTAATTAAGTAGGTGGAAGCAGCTACTAATTTCTTGGGATATTTTAGGGTAGGTTCAGTCCCAGTGATAGAGCTGGAGCAACCCCAACCCTATAATTGGCTTGCATAGTGACCTTTTGGGGTGCCAGGTTAAAGGAGAAGGACTCTCTGAAGGGCCCAAGGATACATCATAAGGACCTTCCTTCCTTCCTTCCTTCTTCCCTTCCTTCCTTTTTCTTTGGTTTGTTTTATTTATTTCATTTATATCCTTCAAAACTTGGATGAGGACTAATGTTGGGGGGTAAGGGCCTTTTTATCTAAGATACAGTAATACCTTGAATTGCAAGCATAATTCGTTCCGGAACCGTGCTTGTAATCCAAAACACTCTTATATCAAAGCGAGTCTCTGGCGGGCGTGAGCGGGGCCGATTTCGGCCCACTACGCCCGCTCGAGGCGAGCGGTTACATCCCTACGACTACTTGTCTTGCAAGACCTTGCTCGTTTATCAAGTAAAAAAAATTTAAAAAAAATTTGCTTGTCTTGCAAAACGCTCTCAGACCAAGTTACTTGCAATCCAAGGTATTACTGTATATAAATTTTGGATGAAAATGTACAGGTTTTTATTCTTCTGAATAATGTGTGGATCTCTGTGTGATAAACTGTTTAATACTCACCGTTTGGGTGTGTGCGTGCAGAAGGGGGGAGAGAGAGTTCTCCAGTTACACAGGCATGTAGGAAGTATTATACAATTGTCTATCACCATCAGTTCGAAACAGAAACTTCAAGTAGATGGAACTTGAGTCCAATGCAGCAGGACTCTTCTTATGTTCTTCTGATGTCTTGGGTATTATCCAATAGATTGCCATGACAGTCATACAAAAATGGGCATGCTTCCAACACAAAAGCCCAGGTTTACTTCTGTATGAGGTGTGAAATGGCCCAAAGCCTTTTTTTTTGCACAGCAACACCACTTTGAACATAGTGGAGGAAGTATTTTGGAAAGGTAACAGCAGATGGCAGTGTTACATCAGAACGGACATTTCACATTTCTTTATCCAGATTTTCTTCCTCAACAATAATCCAATGCACAAATTGTTTCAAAAGCTGTAGAATAAACATAATATCCTAAATAGCTTTACCATATGTTGTTGTTGGGGGGGAACAACACAGATTGTTCAGTCCCCCCTACACACACACACACACACACACACTCCATCTGCCTTGTTGGAATACACAAATCCCTGAGATCATGCCACTTTAGTTGACCATGTCAGTAATAGCATGAATGAATGAATGAAGTCCCTGGTAAATACAGTCATTGGCTTTGACTCCTGCCCTAAAGGGGGTTATAATGTAATTTAGAGAACAGACAGAGCAAACAAAAGAAAGGGAACAAAGAGTCACAAAAGGATTAAGAATGGATATTTAAATATAGTGAAAGCTCCTAAATACAAAAGACAGATGATCATTTATGTTTTTAAAAACTGAATTTTAATAAAGTTTTATACTGCCAGGTGCTGGTCAATCATACCAGTGTTTTTGCATTCATGGGCCAGAATACTGACAGTGGTGAACTGTTTTATTTCTTAATGAGCACTTAGGTAGTATACTGACTGCATATTACTTTCTATCTCTACTTAAGCAGGAGATCTAAAAACTTAGTGAGTTATTTAAATGAAAAGTGAAAACTTAGAAAATGCCCAAGGAGGCTAAGATTGCCCCTTCCCATGTAACTATGAGCCTGAGCTGCAACTAAAGTGAACAAAGTTGATGTTGTTAAGTACATAAGAACATAAGAAGAGCCATGCTGGATCAGACCAGGGTCCATCTAGTCCAACATTCTGTTCATACAGTGGCCAACCAGCTCCCTATCAGAAACCCACAAGCAGGACATGAGTGAAACAGCACCCTCCCATCCATGTTCCCCAGCATCTGGTGTACATAGACATACTGCCTCTGATACTGGAGGTAGCATATAGCCAATCACGACTAGTAGCCATCGATAGCCTTCTCCTCCATTAATTTGTCCAATACCCTTTTAAAACCACCCAAATTGGTGGCCATCACTACATCCTGTGGAAGTGAATTCCATAGTTTAACTATGTGCTGTGTGAAGTACTTCCTTTGATCTGTCCTGAATCTCCCACCAATCAGCTGCATGAGATGACCCCATTGGGTTCAACTATTATGAGAGAGGAAAAAAAATGTCTACCTCTCCACTTTCTCCAAACCATGCATAATTTTTGTACGCTTTATCATGTCTTCTGTTACTCACCTTTTTTTCTAAGATAAACAATCCCAGCTGCTGTAACCTTTCCTCACAGCCCCTTGATCATTTTAGTTGCCCTTTTTCTGCACTTTTTCCAACTCTACAATCTCCCCTTTTAGGTGTGGTGACCAGAACTGTACACAATATCTAACTGTGGTTGCACTATAGCTTTGTATAAGGACAGTATGGTCTTGGCAGTTTTATTTTCAATCCCTTTCCTAATTATGCCTAACATGGAATTTGCCTTTTTCACAGCACCTGCACACTGGGTTCGACATTTTCATCGAGCTGTCCACCACAACCCCATCACAATCCCTTTATGTTTTTCACCACCCAAATAATTTGGTGTCATCAGCAAACTTGGCTACTTCACTGCTCACTCCTGATTCCAGATAATTTATGAATAAGTTGAAAAGCATTGGTCCCAATCCAGATCCCTGTGGGACCCCGCTGTTTACTCCCACTGTAGGAATAATGGTAAATTCTCCATTGGGAGAATTTACCATTTATTCCTACTACCCTCTGCTTCCTGTTATTCCAGACTGCTAAGTTTGCCCGGGAGTCTTTGGTGAGGGACTTTGTCAAAAGCCTTTTGAAAGTCCAAACAAACAATGTCTACCAGATCACCCTGTCCACATGTTTATCGACACTCTCAAGAACTCTAAAAGTTTAGTGAGACAAGCCCTACTGAGAAAGAATCAACATGGCCTCCACAAAGGTAAGTCCTGGCTCTTCTTATGTTCTTATTCTTTTCACAGGCATAGTAAATTACATCTTGGACCTTCAAATGTAGCACAGCCTGTTAGCCAATGTGGACTTCATGAAGATCTGGGCTGAATGCATGAAGTCGTTCTTTCAGACACATTCCTCTGTTGATGTCTCCACACAGCTAAGATGTAGAGCAGCCTTCCCCCAACCTGATGCCCTCCCAATGTTAGACTACAACTCCCATCATCCCCAGCCCTCAAGCTGGCTAGGCATGATGAGAGTTGTAGCCCAGCACATCTGGAAAGCCCCAGGTTGGGGAAGGCTGCTTTACAACATGATCATAAACAAGTTTGATGAGGTGTAACAATCCAAAGGCAGGAGCTGTGAGGTTGTACATTTACATGACCTGAATTTAAACAGCCATCTCACATCATATAACCATTCTCCATATTTAATTTTATCCCAGGTGTTCATGAGGGTGAAATTGGCTAAGAGGTCTGTGCTAACATTTGAAGAGGATGGCCACAATGCCATTTGGTCATCAGTGATGGGATCTGTCTAGCCAGTGCATGAATATTTTGGGGAAAGTTGATGGAATAACCCCAAATTAACCATAACAATATTATTATGCAAATTTACTCTCAAATAGTCCTGTTACTGGAAATGATCCAGTTCGCACGATCACTGGACCCCACCATGGCTTATTTATGCCAGCAGTCATTATAAATATTCAAGCCATAGTGGGCGGTTGCCGTGGCTTATCGTGATGTGAGAACCTGGAGCAGGGCGGGTTGTTGCCATGGGTTGTGAGTGCTTTGTTAACCATGGCAACAACCCTACACTTGCCAGATTCACACGACACAATAAGCCATGGCAACAGCCTGCTGTAGGTTGAATATTCACAAAAAGACATGGTGGGCTGCAGCAATTGTGCAAACCAGACCAATGTGCCTTATCTGCTCCATCTTGTCTGTGTGAAAGATGTTCATCTCCCAGGTGATTTGCAAATTTCCATATGCATGCAAATTCCATCTGAAATACGTAACTAATAGCTAGAAGTGTATCCCCCCCCCCAACCTCCTGCATTAATAATGGCACTTGCATGTGCTAGGGTTATAGGTTGTGCACATCTGAATATATTAAGTAGAGCTCTCATAAAGCGGCAATGTCCTCACACTATAGACTGAAGGAATGGCAAAGATTAAATGGATTCCTGATACTTAAGTGAACTGAGAACGCAACTACTGCTCTGGATAACCCTCTCTTGCCCTTGTTTGATGTGGTCATGTGCAAGCCATTCATGCAGAAGTGATATTGAACTTGGTAATTACAGCGTAATGTGTAGATGTGTTCATCATCAGTCAGTACATAATTCAGAAGATTATGTAAAGTATTAAAATGTGGTGAGGAATGCAAACACTGAAATCAGCAGGCTTGGTGGTTGATTATGAACAACATCTTATCAGAGTAAAAAAAAGGCAGGAAGGCAGACAGAAAAATAAAGGTTGGCATTTGTACAAGCCTGCTCACTAATATAGAGTGATGGGGAGAGTGATCCTATGGCCCCTAGACATTGTCTGTGGGGCCATAGGATAATTTGGATTCCCAGATCTGAGGTCAAAGACAGAGCTCCGACCTCGGAGTGGGGAATCAGCACTCCAATCCCCTCCTTTGCAGCTGGTATGGAAAGAACCGCACCGGCTGCCTCTCCAAGGTCGGGAAATCGACCTCAGAGAGGAGTAAAGGGGGCATTCTGAGAGGGTGGAGAGAGGAGGAGACTGGGGCTGCTAGGATATGATGGATCCTGACGGCGCTCCAGCCTCCTTCCCTCCCCCTCCAAAGCGCCTCAGCTAAACGACCCAAAATGGCTGTCTAGCTAAAATGCAGAGCAGGAGGTGCAGGGATGCAGAGATCGCATCCATCGCTCCTCCCGCTCTGCACTGGATGCTCGTAAGCTTCTGAGTTCAGGGGCTTACAAGCATTGATTGCACCCTAACTGGCCTACATACAGGGCTAGCCCTCCGTTTGACCCAGCAATTAATTTCTATAAGTTGACACTGCTGAGCTTTAAGTCTGCCTCCAAGTCAGGGCCTTTGCCATGAAATCCTTGCTCTCCAACTGCAGAGGTGCGAGAGTTAATTTGAGGCGCTCTTATCACTCTACAGGGCAGAGCCCCTGGCACCAGTGGCAGTTGGTGCCCACTGAAGCTGGTGAGGGAGAGGGCAGGGCCACCAGAGGCAGAGCAGTCTTTTGAATCCCCAACAGCTGGCAACCCATACCACAGAAAGGAAGAACTGAGGTTCATGTACTTTAAGATCATGTGCAAAGAAGGGGGGAGTCACACAGCCACACAAAAGCATTTCTTTGGACCCACATTCTCCTATTCCACAAACAACTGTGCAACCATTACACATACCAGTATTCTACTGGCCAGCAATGGAAAACACAAGGTGAGGAAGAAATGAAGAAATTGCAACATGCTGCTGTATTGCCATGGTGCTCTGGGTATTGTTGTTGTTGCTGTTGTTGTTGTTGTCTGGGGAGACTGGGGAAGGTGAGTGAGAGGCAGGAACTGGGTCGCTGCCCTTCTTGCCCCTAATATCAGGCTGTCCCTGCCTGACACTGAAAACATTCTAAACTTCATCCTTGTGGCTAAACTCCGCTTTATTTTGGGCTGCAATCCTATACACACTTACCAGGAAGTAAGTCCCATTGAACTCTATGGATATTCATTTTTAAAAAACTACTTAGCGTTAGCGTTGAATCCTGTGGCCACTCAACAGAGTCTAGATTACCACAGGAAAATTCAGAGCCCCAGCTCCAACCTTGGAAACGCACTCTGAGGTTGGAGCTGAAACTCCGAATTCAAAGTGCCCTCCCTTGACCCTCCTAGCCGGCACAGAAAGAACTGCGCTGCCTGTGGCTCTGAGGTCGAGGTTGGACGACCAACCTTGGACCTTGGTGCCAGCATTGGGGGGGGGGGGGTCCGGGGAGGAGTGAGGCAGCCACATTGGATCATGCCATTAGACCATTTGATCTGTGTTTTGACTAGTCAAAACAGTTGTAGGACAAAACCCATTTCCTATCCCATATTCAGGCCCTTACTTTGAATTACTGTAGAGACCAGGACACACATATTTTCCATAGCCAAAGCACAAAACAGCCCTCAACTGTCTGAAAAGAGATCAATCGCTGGATTTTACTATTGACTTCCCAAAGGTACAAATTTGTTTAGACCTACGACATGGATGCTCGGGGAATGAATAAACCATCTGCTTCTCTTCTCTGTGAGTAATTGAAAAGGGAGAGCAGATGTTTCTGGGTCTCCCAGAGAGTTGTAAAGCATCCTAGCAGCTGCTCCTTTCAGCTCCAGGGGTAGGAAGAGAAGCACCTTCCTGCTTCTGATTCCTAGTACACCAGGGAGTAAAGATGAAATCAGGCTGAGATCAGCAGCAAGCTCTCCCAACTCAAATTTACATGCAAACAAAAATTCATGTTTATTTATCCAAATTTTAATTGTTCTGTCATACCTGTACAGTGCAACCCTTCAAGATTACTCCAGACAAGTGCGTATAGGATTGCAGCCTCAGTTACAGATGCTGTCCTATTTTAAAAGTTTAGAAAAACAGGATGCAAACTGGTCTATTGTGTATTATCACAGAAAAGAGTCTTCTGACACCTTAAAGAGGAACAAATGTATATTATGTCATTAAGCTTTTTGGATTAGAGTCCGCTT